>OU896719.1:12080903-12095903 GCA_918026855.4 Phaedon cochleariae | reverse complement strand
TTCTATAAAATAAAAGTATTCGTATTATTTCAATATATTTGTAGAGGGACAAATCAGATGATTTGCCCCAAAATGTCACTGCGTTTAACAAATTTTTCTATCAGGGAGTCTAAAAGAAAAATCCAGTAGCTTGTCAGTGACAATTTGTTTGAAAAAATTTCTGAAGGAAAGAAATATAGATATATTGAAAAAATATCGAATTTGTACTTATCTTTGGACGTTTCGGGACCGATTCTGCTCCCGTTCTCAACATGTAAATGCAAATTATTTTTCTTCGAAAGTTGTGCTGCGTATATAGTTTGACACTTTTCAGTGTCATACTGATGTTGGCATATGAATGGGTGATTTTAGTCTACAAATGAGTTACAGGATGTTTTCATTATTTGATCTTGAATCCACCATTTTCATGTTCAGTTTTCAGTAGTGAATACCATGTTCTATCAATATCAACTGAACAGGAAGCAATGCTATTGTCTCCGTTTAGAAGAATGCAAGCGGATTCCTTTATTTTTCTTTTTTGTTTGTTATCTTCCTTTCCTATGATTTTGATATTATTCCACTGTGCCATATGTTGTCCATCTTCAGTGAGGATATGTTCAGTTAGCTTCGATTTATCGATATGTCTTTTCTTGATATTGTACTTGTGTTCTTTTGTCCTTACTGAGAGAGGTCTCTTCGTTTCACCTGTATAATACTTTCCACAAACACAAGGTATACTATAAATACAATTTTTTGATGATTGTTCTTCATTTTTTGGCTTTGTTTGAGTTAGAATGGATCTCATTGTATTTTCAGTTTTGAACACAGATAAGTACAAATTCGATATTTTTTCAATATATCTATATTTCTTTCCTTCAAAAATTTTTTCAAACAAATTGTCACTGACAAGCTACTGGATTTTTCTTTTAGACTCCCTGATAGAAAAATTTGTTAAACGCAGTGACATTTTGGGGCAAATCATCTGATTTGTAACTACAAATATATTGAAATAATACGAATACTTTTATTTGATAGAAACGAGGAGAGAAAATCCCAAAGAACCAAGTAAAATGAATGTACCACCTCCTCGATTAACCTACAGACAGTACGAAACTGTGCTTCAATGTTTTTGACAGTTTTGTGAAATTAAAAAAATGGTAAAAGATTATGCCAAACAAAAAGAGTCCACGGGCTTGGATCACTAATAAAACTGTGCTTCAATGTTTTTGACAGTTTTGTGAAATTAAAAAAATGGTAAAAGATTATGCCAAACAAAAAGAGTCCACGGGCTTGGATCACTAATAAAAGCTGTAAGATGGAATTATTAAGAATAATGCTGGATGTTCTTGATAGTTTATCAAAGTTGTTGTATAACAATACGTAATTTCATTTAATGTGTTTATTACGTTTATTCATTATTTTTATTACTTTGTAAGTAAATTTTTTCATTTTTGCCCACCCTGTACCAATTTGAAGCAACATATTATACATTTTTGGAATCAGCTCAGCAAAGGCAATTTGAGAATTTAAAAAAGTAGGGGGGGGGGTTATTTGAAAAAAATGGTGATGACGTCATTACACGAAAGTGGTTCACCCTGTATATTAGATAATGATTTGAAACAATAGTAAATTGAAATCAGAAATCGACCTGTTTCGGGAATTCCTAATTTTATTGTTCAATTAGCCAATAATGAATTTATGCGTTACTTTATGGACGCACTCTGTATACAATCCCTTTGTGTACCTAATATCTTCTTGGATTCAGCTCTTCTGAAACATTCCAAAGATTGAATAAGGTATTGTAGATTGTAGATTGTAGATGAGTCGTATAGGCTGGGATACCTCTCGATCACTGCGACCTAGAAGATCTATTGTGATTACCGTTATCTAGTTATGGTCCTCTGACTCTAGACTTCTGATGATGTTTGAAATTTTCCTGATGGATGCATTTTCTACCTCAGCAGGTGTGAGATAGACCCATTGTAGGTGATTCAGCTTCTGGCGAACTAATACTTTACATGAGCAAATTATGTGTTCCGCGGTTTCGGTCGCATTGTTGCAAAAGCGGCAAGTGTCAGTCTCCGCCAGGCCCATTTTATTGAGGTGATACCTTTCAATGTTTCTAAAGTCACAATTGTTTGAACTGTTCAATCATTTCTATCATCATTAGCAATTGGTATAGGTAGGGTCCCTTGATGGAAATTGACGTTAAAGTCATCTTAACAGGGTACGGACAGATCCTCGTCTCCTCTCACTCTGAAGTGTTTGTGAAACAGCTATATGGTTCCATCCTCATTCAATTCTGGGGATGAACACTAGATTTTTGACATTCGTTGTTTTTTAGGTTATATTGAGTTCACTGGCGTATCATACGTAATTTTTATATGGAATTCCTGATTCAACTATACCAAGATATATTTAGATGAAAAGTCCTCTAGATTTAGAGTTTACTACTCCAGCATAATCTTTGCGAGGTAGGGAACATATAAATTGTACTGAAAGCTTAATATATTTCACTAAAAGAGACTGTTCTTAGACTGTATATACTAGGGTTGACTGAATTAACTGAATGAATTCTGATTTCAAGCTGAGCAGTAGTTTATCTATGAGCTGAATGAGCTGAGCCTTATGATTGAGAAATGGTGGAAACATAAACTGCTGTACTTATGTCATGTGTGCTGAATATATTTTCGGAAATCCTTCTCAGTGAAGAATTTATGGAGTGACTAATATCACGTATATCGTGTATAAAACTTCGTCTAGGACGAGAAGTAGGCTGATAAAAAGTAATACGTGAAATATGCAGGAAAATAAAGTATAGAATATACTTTACCTCCATGTTATACATATGATTTTTCCGTCTTAAATAAAAAGTAATTTTCGAACAATTGATTGATAAAAGTAACAAAGAAGTAGGTATACGCAGTATAACTTATAGTCACGTTATTTTCACTCTTGCATCCTACATATTTTCTATTCGTGGTAGAGTAATAATCATATAAACTAATGTCTATCGCCACATTGGATCCGCCATCTGGAATTTTCCAATTTTGACGAAACGATCATTATGTCCTACCCCGAAAACCCCCAGATACCAATTTTGAATAGAATCGAATCTCCATTACAAAACTCGTCCACCATAATGGATCCGCCATCTTGAATATCCCAATTTTGACGAATTAATTATAATCTCCGACCCCGGAAATTCACAGATACTAATTTTGATTTTTGAATAGAATCGGATCATAATTACAAAATATATGGGATCCGTTATCCTGAATTTCTTAATTTTGACAAAAAATCATAAAGTTGGACCCCGAAAACCCTCAGATACAAATCTTAAATAGAATCAGATCATAATTGAAAACTTCTTTCGCGATTCACGGTGGCAGCGCTGAGAATATTTCAGGTCGATAGAACACAACTAATTATTCAAAGCACCAGCTTTTCAGAATAATCCTGAGTTGCGTTTTCCAGAAACGTCTAATGTGCCATCCACCGTGAATCAGCCTGTATATTGGATTCGTCATCTTGAATTTTCCAAGTTTGACGAAACAATTATTATCTCCAACCCTGGAAAACCCCAGATATCTTCCAATTTTGAATAGAATCGGATCATAATTACAAAACTCGTTCGCCATATAATCTTCAACAAATAAACACCCTGTATATACCTATTATTGAAATTTTGAATGATTTTCTGTAGCGCCCATGGATGTGACGTGACAGCAATGTCAGGGATGCCAGTAGACAAAACTAAAGTCTCTAGATCATTGAAAAAGAATGCAGCTATGATCTGTCCGTACCCTGTTGAGATGACTTTTACGTCAATTTCCATCAAGGGACCCTAGGTATAGATACTAAGCATATATACATTTGTTTATGGCAAAAACATCGAATGGAATGTTTCCAGAACATCCAATGAAAACATCTGATGGATGTCTCAAAAGAAACATCTCTGGGATATCGTAGGTACCTAAGTCCGAAACATTGGAACATTTAGCAAGATATACCAGCAAGATCCCGTGTTGTTGAGGATATAATGTTAAATCACCGCCAACTATGATACATCGCCTCCTCAACACCGCCACCCCTCTGCAGTGGCACATAAAGCATCCAGGCGGCCGCCCGGCCGGTCCGCATTAATCGGCGCAGGCGCCCTTCGCCCCGCCGTTCGCGCCGACCGGGGCCGGCGGCGCAGTGCACCGGCAGCGTCGCGACGGCCGCACGACGCGCCAGACGCCGCCGCGCTCACCTGTTGGCTCGACGCGGTGCCCGAGAGACAAGCGCGGGAGTCCTGCGGAGGTTCTTTAGACGCGCTGGGGGGTTTTGAAGCGTTTTTTGTTGCGGAAATGTCGCGGATTTGTAGGTGGACGACTCGGTGGTGGTGGTGGTTGAGGAAGAGTGTGGTGGTGCAAGGTTGGTGGAACATAGAAATTTTGGATTTCCTCTGATAATATACAAGGTGTCCTAAAATAACGTTCGTATACTACGGGATTTTTTTTATATGTTCTGGTTCCCACGAAAAAGGAAATCCTGTAATGTTCAGAGAACAACCGTGAGAACCAAGGAAATAAGGTACTAGTTGGTGTTCTTCTTTAATTTTCTGGAGGTTATATGCCTCGGAAACACCTCAGTTGGCAATGTGTTCCAAAGTCTCGCTGTTCCTTGGATGAACGAGTCTTTGGAAAAAAATAATCTGCAGATCTCCAAAGTGACCACGAAGGGGTGCGAAGCCTCAACTCGACGGGTTAATCTCTCGGAGAATGCCAAGGGAGAAACAATTGTTGATATTTCAGAAGAGCATCGTTCATGAAAATATCAATAAAATAGAGCCAGATCGCCAGCTTTTCTACGGTGTTCCAGAAAAGTGAGTGAGTTTGTGAGCAATAAGGCATTACCCACGAGAGGAATTGCCCTTTTTGGGAAGAATCCAACAGCTTCAGGGTATGTTTGGGTGCTGCACTCCAAACATGGGAACAGTATTCCAGGACAGGTCGGATCTGTGCCTTATGAATCATAAGCAGCTGACTGGAAGTGAAATAGCTACTGGCTCGAAACAGGAAACCAGGTTTTTGAGATGCACTTCTACCAATTGATCTCACGTGATTTTCCCAAGAAGGGTTATTGCTGATAGTAATACTAAGCTTTTCTGCATCAGGTGAAAATAAGAAAAAATGTTCCTATCAACATGTGTTCGAAAGGTTTCCAAAGACGCTAGAGCCCTTTGGAGGTAGGTCCTTGAATACAGTTTTCTTCAATCATCTTTGTTGTCAATGATCTTAGAATCATGAAATTTGGTACAAATCGTTTCATGCTACGGAAAACATGACTGAATATACAGGAAGCTGTGAAAATGCTCCAGTTCTCCATGTTTTAAGATTCATCCTATTTCTACTACCCGAATATGATTTTTCAATCACTTTTACATCAATAACATATTTCTGCTAGAGTGCTGTAAAACGAAAACAAGGTCATTTTTCATTTTGATGTCCAAAAGAATTCATCTAGTGATCGAGTTAGTGTGTAGTCAATTTCCATTGTGAATATTTTCTCAACAAATCAACATTATCAATGTGAAATTTCAATTATCAAGTGTAACTTTTTTATCATAAAAAACAACATTGTGAATTTTTTTGGATATCAGAATGAAAAATACTTCTTTTCTCGAAAACTGTTCGTTTAACGGCATCTTGACATGCTCACCTAATCCATGTAGAAGTGTTTGAAGATCCATGTGGTAGTAGAACTGAGATATATATCGAAACAGAAAAACTTGGAGCATTTTTATATCATTGGTAACGAGTTTCGCAACTCCCTGTATATTGAATCATGTTTTCCATACCACGAAACGATTTATGAGATCAAATAACCTTCAAGTATGAAATTTTGTGATTCTCGCAACATTTATAAAAGAGAATTAAACTGAATTTAAGGACCTATATACAGCCTCTCCAAGATAAGGTTGAACAGCATGGGGATCTCGAAAACGGTAGTAGATACGAAGTCGGTTAAATGAGGAAAAAGTTGCGCATTCGGAGGCTGATATCAAGAGCCTTCGAAAATTTTCAAAATTATTTTTAGTTTTTTAGTTCTATCGAAAAAAGTGAATTTTTTGAATATCCATTTTATTTTTTTTCTCCGTTATCATTAGAGATACAGAAAAACTGAAAATACTTTTCCATAGCAACTTTTGATGAAGTTTGACGTGGTGATACCAATTTTTCTATGCGACGTTTTGTATTCGTAGAACCATCATCAACTTTTGTTTTTTAAATACGGTCCTGATCATTTTTTCACAGATTCTGAAAGGTTTTTTCATTTTGAATTCAATCATGTATCATACAAGGTGGTTTAGGTGTGTTTCGACCTATTTTTAACCATCATCAATGTTTTTTTCGAAATTCCAAAGGAAAAATGCCATCCTCGATGCCATCAGTTCCACTTATTTTGAAGGAAAATTAGTCAACACACTAATACCTCATCAACTGGCTTCAATCAACAACACATTTCATTTTGCGGAAACAAAAATTCCATCCATACAAATTCAAAATATGTCAAGCGCTACAACCAGGCGATAACGAAAGGCGCAGGACATTCTCTGTCAGTGGTATACCAGGAAATGTCAAAATTTTGCAGATTTCCCAATAACAATTATCTGGACTGATGAAAGCATGGTCACTTATCATGGTATCTTCGATAGAAAAAATACACATTATTCACGAGTCACGAGAAAATGAAAATGTATACCTACATTACAGCGAGACACTAACATCGTTTCGGCTTTAATATGTTGGTTGCAATATTTGGTAAACGAATTATTGGTCCTTTTATTCACAATGAAACACAGACTTCCGAACGTTATAGAAATTTGCTCGAGAATCACCTTGAGGAAGCTCTGGACGATTTTCCGATTGCGGAAGTTCAGAACTGTTGGTTTCAACAAGATGGCGCTCAGGTACATAATTCCAGAGGAGTTCGTGCGTTTTTATCCAGAAAACTGTATTGGTACTCATTCTGCAGTCCCTTGGCCGGCGCGGTCACCTGATTTGACACAGCTGGATTTTTTTTAGGGAATATATCAAAAACTTTGTACACGCAAATAGCTTTGATGATGAAGAAGAACTAAGGGACAGTTTCATCGAAGCATTCAATAGGATAAGAGAAGAGGATATCTTTGTTCAGAAAATGATGGTTATCATTTTTGAAATTTTTTTATAAATGTTCCTGAAGGTATTGTCAAAGTTAAGTTGATAAAGTAATTCGTGTAAGAGTTCATCAACAATTTTAAGCGCTGCCTTGAACGATGTGGTGAAATATTTTTCATTCACTTTTCAGTATTTAATAACTAATCCATCAATGTTCGACACTAAATGATCAAAAATAAATGGAACTGATGGCACTTTTCTTTTGGAAGTTCGAAAAAACAATGATGATGGATAAAAATAGGTTGAAACACATTCGAATCACCTTGTATAATACATAGTTGAATTCAGAATGAAAAAACCTTTCAGAATCTGTGAAAAAAGTATCAGGACCGTATTTAAAAAACGAAAGTTGATGATGGTACTACGTATACGAAACGTCGCATAAAAAAATCGGTATAACCACGTTAAACGTCATCAGAAGTTGCTATGAAAAAGTATTTTCAGTTTTTCTGTATCGCTAATAATATCGGAGAAAAAAAAATAAAAAAGATATTCCAAAAATTAACTTTTTTCGATATAACTGAAAAACTAAAAATAATTTCAAAAATTTTCGAAGGCTCTTGATATACGCCTCCGAATGCGCAACTTTTTCCCCATTTAACCGACTTCGCATCTCCTACCGTCTTTTGAGCGACATATTCTTCTAAACATTTGAGTTTTCTTTGGAGATCAACCCCTGTGTCAGCAATGATAGCGACGTCGTCAGCATATGGCAGCATTATTATATCTTTTTTTCTGTGACGGGAAAAAAGTTTGGCATTTCATCTCTGTTGGCAGGTTATGAAATGTAACTTTTCATAAATTACTTTTTTCCCGTGGGCAAAAAGTGAGTACTTTTTTCCCGGATATATATCACATATATATACTCTGTTAATGGCTTTTGTTGTGCTATAGTTCCGAAAAATGAGTCAATAATACCGTATCCGAGAAAGAACTGAAAGTCCTTTCATCTTCCATTCGACTTCGCGGTTTCGTATATTACTAAACAACTACTGAATTTGCAATTTTTCAAAATCAAATCACAGAATTGAACTGACAGAAGGTGACATCAGATATTTGATTACTTCAAAAGAATGATAAAGATGCCTATAAAACGCAGGTGTCCCTACTGTTAAAAACTTGAAATTTCACGTCGATAATTTTCAGATTTCGAAATAATGTAATATCTTCTCAATATTGATTCGTCCTTCCTTCTGTCACAGAAAAAAATAGTGTATTATACACGGGAAAAATATTAGATTTTAGCTCACGGTTTTTTGTCTCCCTCCGCTACGCGTCGGGAGACAACACAACCTGGAGCTAAAATCTACTACTTTTTTCCCTTGTATAATAAATAACTATTTTGTTATCTATGTTTATGCCCCTTACACCACTGTTAATAAAATAACTCTCAATATCTGATAAAAATAAGGAAAAAAGTAATGGACTCAGAGTTTCTCCCTGGAGTACTCCTGTGGTAATTTCAATTGGTTGTGTCATGTTGTTCGAGCCCATTACTCTCATGATTGCTTTGTAGTATAAACTTTTTGCAATAGAGATTATTCTGACACTCTTACCCAACTCATACATTTTTTTTCACAGTAGCTCGTGGCACAGTAGAGAGCTCTTGTGGTTAAGCGAACCGACGGCTCTCTTAACGTCTACCAAAACAACGAATATTTTACGCTTTTTGAGTCTCAGGTGTAGTTGTATTATGACGTTCAGAGTGAAAACATTGTCAATACAACCTCTTTTCTTCCTGAAACCCGATTGTGATTCGGGTAGTATATTCACTTCAGCCCAGTCAGAAAGTCTAATCTTTAAGAAAATTTTTTCTAAACAGTTTATGAGAGCAATGCCGAGATAATTATTGGGATCCTCTGCTGAGGGTTTTTTGTGTAGCATTTTCATGACAATCCCACTCCAATTTTGTGGATTTTCAAGCTTCTCCATAATTTTATTTATTGAAGATACATGTAAGGAACATGATCCAGTTATTTGGTAGATTTTTGAAAAATTCGTATGGAATCCCGTCAAACCCTGGTGTCTTGTTATTTCCGCACAGGTTGAGTACATAATAATATACTTCGTCCGAGGTAATTGGGGAGTCAAGTATTGAGTGGTCTACTCCAAAGAAAGTGATGTTCCCATACATCCGCGGGAAGTTTGAAGTTATTTTTATTTCCACGGAATATTCTTATGGTGGACCAGAAAGTTACTGGGTTTCTGCAGTTAGAGAGAGTCTGTGTGATTTGTATCCAGTGGTTCTGTTTCTTATTTTCAATGATTGTTCTATAATTTTTTTTTGCTCTGAGATATGTCGTTTTGTGTGGGTCCGAAAAAATATTCTGCTTACATACTTTGAGAGCATCTTTCGCAACTTACGTTTTGCCGCTTTACATTCGTGGTCGTACCACACAGCGTCTGTTTTTTTGGGATTGAGTTACGACGATTGGGATTGGGATTATTGAGTGTTGACATCGAGATCGACATTGAGGTGGTGGCTGTTGCAGTTATGGTTCTGCACAACACAGTATATAAGATTCTTGAACATTTGTTAGAAGTGCTGTAATAGTTGAATTCTGCATTAGCACTTCATACGGCAGTAGGATGTCATTGGACCATTTCATGGAGATGGTTTGTTGTGAAGGGTATTGAGTCTGTGTTGGGTGTGAATTGAAACCATAATTCGAAGAGACAAGGATGGCAAAATGATGAGAAATTGTATAATCGTTGACTACTACAAGGTCATGAATTGCATTCAAGTTCGGATTGTTTACCCAGACTAAATCAATCACACTTTCACCAGTATTGTTAACATGGATGTATTGAGCAGGAGTATCCGAGATTGTTCGACCATTTGAAAGACTAAATGAGTTCTCGAGCATAAACACAACAATATTACGCCCCAAGTGTTATATACTTGATCCAGGCTATACCTACCTTCTTTCTACCAGGTTTGTATCCGTCAGCAATTCAGTATGTAAAATCCCTACTTGCCCCAGCCTGCAGTTGAAATCGCCCAATAGTACAATGGGTATATCAGGGGAGGCTTCAACAATATCTACAATGACAGCTTGAAAAGAATCCAGAACTATCGAAAGGTCCAGAGATGGTTTGAAGTAAATTGTACAAACGATTAGTGATTTGTCTTGACAACTCAAGCGGCAGATAAGCCAATATGGTGATTTGTCTAATAATATTGCGTTGAAATACTTTTTGTGAAAAATACTAATGCCACCACTGGCTCTGCCCATTGAGAGATGATTTATATTCTCAATATCATGATTCCTGTCGGATTCCTGCATACCTTATAATAATAATATGTATTTGCTATCAACTCATTCAAGTTGATCCGGTACACTGTATTTTGATGTAGATATTGTGCTTAATTTCCGAAAATTAAGGTTTATCGAACGTGTCCACAGGTAACTAATCCTTCAGGTTGGAAAAGTGGGATATACAGGGTGTCCTTAAAAGGTCTTTACAAAAAGCTACCACATATTCTTCAGACCAAAACAATTCGATACAAGCAAACTTACCTCAGTAAAAAGTTGCTTAGTTTGGGCGCTAGACGGCTCTGAAGTTGAAATTTTCAAATCGATTTTGCTTCATAACTTTTGAACGGCTCATGAGATTTTTTTCAAATTTGGTACGTTGGCAAAGACTCATCGGGCAATGAAACTCATATCATAATCATAATGAATATCATTCCATGGGCGTAGAACTTGATTTTTTCAGGAAATAAACATCTAAAACTCCTACGCCAATGGAAAAAAATTAGTTTCAATATGAAATCTAAATCATTCAACTCATTCACTACAAAAAAGGTACTCTTGACAAAAGTCGATTCCTCTCATGGTTTCGACAAAATTTTAATTTTAGTGATTTAGAGCATAATTAATAATAGAACGATTAACAGATATTTCATAAAAATTGTTCAAAATGTTCACCATTTTCACGTATACAAAGATTTATACGACGCAAAAAGTTGAAATGTACTCTTTGCATAACTTCTTCATCGCCTGTAAGATTATTCGTCGCCTGTTGGATACGTTGCCATAATTGTTCTACAGTATTCACAGGGGTCTTGTAAACCGTAGACTTGAGATAACCCCATACAAAATAATCCATCGGTGTTAAGTCTGGAGAACGTGGTGGCCAATTCACGGGTGCATCATTACCTCTACCTATCCATCTGTCTGGGTACTGTTGGTTTAAAAAATTCCTAACATCCACCGAAAAATGTGGTGGAGCTCCATCGTGCATAAACCACATATCTACCCGATGTTGGAGTGGTAAATCTTCCAACAAATTTGGCAACGTATTTCGTAGATGTTGTAAATACATGTCTCCTGTTAATCTTTGTGGAAGTATGACAGGACCAATTATAAAATTTCCTATTATTCCAGCCCAAACGTTGATTTCGAATTCGTGTTGAAAATGGTTTATTTTAATGGAATGAGGATTTTCAATTGCATAAACGTGTTCATTATGAAAATTAGTTATTCCTCTTCTCGTGAAACAGGCTTCATCAGTGAACAAAATATTCTTTCCAAAGTTCAGATTCATTTCTCTTTGCAAATTAATGAACCTACAAAATATCAGACGACTTTGTGAATCATGGATTAATAAATCTTGAACTGGCGTCTTGTGGTATGAGTATAATAATTGTTCTCTTAGTACTTCATGAACGGCATTCCTAGAAACTTCTAGTTCATTACTTATCCGTCTAGTACTCAATTCTGGATTTTCTTCAATACGGTCTAAAATTTCTACTTCGACTTCGGGAATCCTTACATAACGCTGTCTTCCATAATCACCAGTTCTAGGAGCAAAATGACCGGTCTCCCGAAGACGTCTCTCAACTGCAGCAAAGGTTGGGTGACTTGGTACGCGACGATTTGGAAACCTTGCCGAATACACCCTCACACTCTCTCGACCATTTCCTTGACAATATCCGAATACCAATAACATATCGGTGTATTCTTCATTGGTGTATTGTACGGCCATGATAAATCAGAAAAGTCCGATATCAACAATCAACGTCAATAAAACTCGACAAATCAACACAGATGAAACTATGGAAACCAAGAATGTGAATATCACTGTTTTCGAGCAGATAATAATAGTCTTCAGAAAAAAAAACCAGTGCTACTTATTTTCAATAGAAATAACCTATGCAAAAAGTACATCTCAACTTTTCGCGTTGTATAAATCTTTGTATACGTGAAAATGGTGAACATTTTGAACAATTTTTATGAAATATCTGTTAATCGTTTTATTATTGATTATGCTCTTAATCACTGAAATTAAAATTTTGTCGAAACCATTCGACCATTTGTCAAGAGTACCTTTTTTGTAGTGAATGAGTTGAACAATCTAGATTTCATATTGAAACTAACTTTTTCCATTGGCGTAGGAGTTTTAGATGTTTATTTACTGAAAAAAGCAAGTTCTACGCCCATGGAATGATATTCATTATGATTAGGATTTCAACTTTTTGCGTCGTATAAATCTTTGTTCACGCGAAAATAGTGAACATTTTGGAAAACTTTCATGCAATATCTATCAATCGTTTTATTATTTAAATATGCGCGAAATCACTAAAACTTAAATATTGTCGAAACCATCAGAGTAATCGAATTTTATCAAGAGTACCTTTTTTGTAGTGAATGATTTGGGCTATCTAGATGTCATACTGAAACTGATTTTTTTCATTGGCGTAGAAGTTTTAGATGTTTATTTCCTGAAAAAATCAAGTTCTACGCCCATGGAATGATATTCATTATGATTATGATATGATAATTAAGAGAACAAACTCAAAGTCTTGCTCCAAGTGAATTATAATCAAATAATATATGCTATATGCTACATGTTTCGACTCCTAGGAGTCATCATCAGGCTAAAATACAACACTTATAAATGAAAGAAGTTCCATCACTATTGGAAAAGGGGTGACATACCTTGCTAGGTAGGAGGAGAAAGGATACTATAAAATTGAGAACATAGTTCTTAAGGCTTTTAAGCCCAAAATAATTTCAAGTAACATTTTTGAATTTTGGTTTTTTGAACCCCCAAATAAACATTTTTCTAAGATGCTTCTTTTGGATCAGATAAACATTGTTTACAGCAAATGGCGCGGTTATGAAGTGAACAAACCGACAGACTACTTGATTTGACAGATAAAAATTATTATTCGACAAACAAGTGACAAATGTCATCTATCAAAAACACAAAACATTGAAGTTGACTTAATGGACCATACATCAAAATTCATAACAAACAAAGAAATGTGTCTAGATTGACTAAGTCGGGTATTTAAAATTGTGTTTTTTTGAAATAGGAATAACAACGTTAAAAAAGGAATTGCCAATGCAACCAATGAATGGAGAGGAAGATTACAAAATGGAATTGAAAGTGGATAGGCAATCAAATCTAACTTGTTCATTAAGACAAACAGTTGAATTTGAATGAGCAGATCTATTGATTTCTAGGATTTCCAGAAGGTTAAGCTTTTTTCCTTTAGGATGAACATGTAGAACTTCAAAATCTTCTACTATATTATGTTTGTGTTTATTCTCGAGAACATGGTTTGCGAAAGAAGATGTAGTGTTGATAATATCAGAGTTAATATATTTGTCAATTATCTTTTTATGTTCTGCTATCCTGATGGAAAAAGCTCTCCCTGTCTGACCAACGTATTCTGCATTGCAATCAGAGCATTTGATCTTGTAAACGCCTGACTTAGAATGTACAGGGTTTTTATCTTTGTTATTAACAAAAATGGAACCTAAACTATTATTGGTTTTGAAAGATAAAGAAATGTTATGTTGTGCAAAGATTTTTGAAAATTTGAGGGAATGTGGGCCAAAATAGGACATGGATCTGTATATCCTGTTGGATTTTTCGATTGATGGCAGAAGGTTCCTGTTAATAAATTTTGATTGGTGTTTATAAAAAAGTTTGTTAATTAAATTTAGTGGAAAACCGTTATTATGTGCAATCTGTTTTATTATGTTGAGTTCATTATTAAAAGAACTTAGTGAAAGAGGTAAATTGAAGAGTCTATGAAACATACTATAAAAACTAGCAAACTTCTGTTGATAGGGGTGATTGGAGCTGAACGGTATAGCTGTGTCTGTATGGGTGGGCTTTCTATAAATGTCGGAAGTGAGGTTGTTGTGAGATCTATTAATCTTCGAGTCCAAAAAGGGGATAGAACCGTTAACTTCAACTTCCATGGTGGATTTGATATTGGGGTGTAAATTGTTGAGAAAAAGCAAGAAATCATTAAGCATAGTACCATCGCCATCAAACAAAACTATAGAATCATCAACGTATCTGTAATAGAACTTAACATTATTTTGAAAAATGGGGTTCTTGTGAAATTCTTTTTCTAGATTGCTCATGAAAATTTCGGCAAGCAGGGGTGATAAATTACAACCCATAGCTAGACCTTCTGTTTGACTATAAATTTTGTCATTGAACTTGAAAAAATTCTGTTCAAGGACAATGCTAAGTAATGTGCATAAATTGAGTGTATGTTGAGTGAGAATGCCACTTTGAAATAAAATGTCCCTCACTAGTTGGATACATTCTCAAGGATCTTCTTGATTTCAGAAATACTTATTCAATCAAGAATTCATTTGACTTGACTAACAAAATTGAAAATTTTGTAGTTCCACCTAACTCCATTTTAGTTTCCTTCGATGTCTCAAATCTTTTCCCTAGCATCCCACCAGACCTGATGATGACTCCTAGGAGTCGAAACATGTAGCATATAGCATATATTATTTGATTATAATTCACTTGGAGCGAGACTTTGAGTTTG
>OU896719.1:12062138-12080403 GCA_918026855.4 Phaedon cochleariae | reverse complement strand
GAAAAGATGTATTCTTTCAAGGGTTGTGGAATCATGATCGCAGTATGATCCTAAGGGATTTTTAATGAATTAGATTTTGATTCTTGTGTCCCCTAGAATTGAAAATCACTCTCTCGGGTAGCAAAGGAGGGATAGGAAAATTGAAGTATGAAAATGTATTTAGGTGCATACTATTATTACCTACCTAATTGATTTATTTTTTATCACGTGGGGCTCTGACGAAGCAGGAAGAAAACGACACTCCTTTCACTGAGGGAAAGGTTTTGTTATGATAAATAAATTGATTTGTTTGAGTATGCTCCGTTGAATATTAACGCCATCTTCTTGTCATCAATATACCTCATTAAATACTACCATGTTATTTGTAAAAGAATCGTTGACCGAAAACAAAGGATTTGTTAGAAGCTGATTCTTTCAATATTAACATATGTTTTTAGGAGTAACTTCCATGAGTTTGTCACAAACCTGTTCGTTATATCCAAACTTCATGGAATCTTACTCTCGAATTACCATTTATTAACTGGTAACAAATTCTCTCCACAGTTTAATTGCTTAGATAATAAGAAATTTTTCTTGAGAGAAACGAATTATTCGTTATACAATTATTGACCTTCCCATGACGTAGTGATATTCTCTTTGGCGCATGCTCGAGGTTGGAATGCAGTAGGTAGTCGGAGTCAACATGTTAGACTGCAAAGGACGCTTGGAGTGGCCTAATAATCAAATATCAATTGCTAACACAGAAAATTGTGGTGTGCACTGTTGACTGTGAATTTGAGTTTCATCAGTTTGTGCTGGAGCATAGGTATTACACGAAGTGGCTGGTGAGTTTTTAACATATTGTTTTCAATTTCTAAGACACAATAGCGAGTCTGCATATTATTATTTGAATTCCTATATATTTCTCATCGTCTGACTCTAATTCTTACCAATTTGATAACTATTAGGCATGCTGATACATTTTCTCTAAAGCTTGTTCTATAGACTTCCAAGATGGAGGAAACACTGAGAGGGTGAGGTCTAGGAAATTTTGTTGGAAGATTCCGCAAGGTAAAATGGTTGATCTTCCTATACATAGGATGATGATTGTACAGATCAATTGTGAGGAGATGACAAGTGCAAATTCATATAAGTGAATAGATTTATAAGAATGGATGCAAATCCACAAAATCTTTGATTGAAGAAACAAGGCTCGAATATGAAAACCTAATGAACATCGTTGACCTTGGAAAACCTGATAGTTTTTATTTTCTTATACTTTACAATCATTTTGAATGATTAAATGCAATTTCAACATCCTTTATTCGTGCGCTCCAAGAGATGAAAAAATACCGTACCGATTATTAAATAGGACATGATATATTATCTCTATCAAGAACTTGTTTATTTTTATGTTACAGATCATTCATATCAATATAGTGGATGCTCGATACACCTGGATTTCTAGTCTGATTTTAGCTCACTTTATTCAGATGTTTTGATATCAAAATATATGTGATGTAACTATACTGTGAACTTTTGCTTAAATAAATTTGTTCTCAGAGACTCTTTATTCTTTCTGTTAGGAAAAAACAATTGGAACCATCGATCATCGACTCAAAATATTAACTATCAATAACCAAACAATATATTATATATTGACGGAGCATAACTTATCAATAACAAAATGATTCCTCATACTATAAGTATTGCTTCTTTATTGAAACAATGCCTCCTTTCTATACAACACTGGAAAAGCTAAAATTAAAACGCAGTGTATTAGGTTTTAATATAGATAACTTAACATATAAGTGACAGTCGATTGCATTAAGAAAACGTTAATTGAATTTAAAGTAACGTTACATTATTATAAAATGTGGTATATAGTGTCCACAGTGATATTTGTTAATATTTAATATATGTTTCATGAGATCAAGATTATTATAACTTAATATTAACCTGTATATTCGTTTGTAATTTTTTAAAATACCATCAGTTTGTGATGAAATCATGTTAGTTAGTCCATATTCAACAACGTCATTCGTTAACAATAAATAAAATTTCTTTATTGTTAATAAACTGTTATCTCAGATTGTGAATGAACGAATTATTGTTAGTAACTAAGAAAGTTCATATTTTTCGAATAGTTCTATGTGTAGGTTACACAAAATGGAATAGATTGAAATAATTTTTTTTTGTTACAGACATCGAAAATACCATAACAATGTATCAAAAACAATAATACGGGTTTCGATATCATTGATTGCAGTATAATTTCAAGGGTTCTGAGATTATGATCGCAGTATCTTCTTTCGGGTTCTTTTTATTCTTGTACCCGGACAATACAGAAGTTCAGCTAGCTTTGAGAGAGAAAATATGTCTTCCCCATCTCCCATCTGTCCTGGTCTTCAGTGTCCCAGGATAAAATAATAAAAATTCCACTTTGGCAATACTATAGTAATGAAAAATAATGGAGAAGATGGTCAAATTAATCTCAATAAAAAAAAAGGTGAAATGGTAATCTTCCTTATTTCCCTTCCTAGTGTTGTCAACATATTTTCATCAGATATTTTTCTTTGGAACCCTGAAGACAAGGACAGAATGGGAAGACATATTTTTTCTCTCTCAATGCTAGCTGAGCTTTCCTATTGAAAATCACTTTCGCGGGTAGCAAAGGAGGAATGGGAAAGTGGAACGATGAAAATGTATTTCAATGTCATTAACTAATTTATTATTATATCAACATATATACCTGTAGTTTTGAATGGTAATAAGAAACAAAGAGAGATAAATAATTGAGTGAAAAAACGACACAACACTGAACCGTAGTTATGAAATTATTATTAATATACTTCATCATCACCTGGAACACTTACGGAAAGATCAATCCAAATAAACCATGGTCTTGTAAACAAAGCTACAATTTCACAATGAAGCGTAGTGAGAAGTAATCAAATTGTATTTTTATTTTATTATTATGTGTCCAATCAAAAGGAGGGGGTTACCAAATCTACATTATTGTAATATGAAAAATTAAACTAATGTAATAGTTAGGATTAAGACTGAATGTCTTATAGCCGAGGGGTAAATCACTGAGCAAATTCGTGTACACCGGACTGCCATTCATACTCGGACTGCCAAGACTGCCACCGGACTGCCACTGACTGCCACCGGACTGCCACCGGACTGCCATGGACTGCCACGGACAGCCACCGGACTGCCAAGGACTGCCACCGGACTGCCACGGACTGCCACCGGACTGCCACGGACTGCCACCGAAATGTAATGGACTATCACCTCGGCTATCACTCAATCATGTGTTCCAATACAAATAAAGCTTTTTTTTGGAAATTTCAATTCACCACAAGAACAAAGTTCACGAAAACCGTTCTGACTGAATAAGTACTAGAAATGCATCCCCGATGGTGATTAACATAGAAGGAATAAATCGGAATAAATCATCAACCGTGACCTACGATATGAAGATCTCATTGGAAACCTACGGCATAAGAAACTGATCCGGAAACTATAACATTCCTGTATATAACATAACATATCTCGTTAAATCTACATGAAATGAAGATATTTTTGCGGTGCAATAGGTGAAGTGGAAATACACGTCAATAGTACAGAAAGCCATGTTTTTATTTTTCTGTCAATTTGCCTGAAAATGTTCAGCACAAAATTCTCGAGGTTGAACAATACGAATGTTGAGTGAAAATTTGAAAATTGATATACTTATTTCGTTCATTCCGTTTGGAAGGTCAAATCAGGATTTGTCTTAGTTCGTTTTTATCTCGGTAAATACGAATTTTGAATTGTATTTGAGGATTTCAGATTCGCCCCAAAATGCCCCAAATGAAAACTGGGGGTTTAAAGTTTGAGATATCAGAATTCCGAGTTAAATATTCAAATTCAAACAATTTTGTCATTTCCTTATCAATTTGTCACAAAATCGTGGTTGAAAAATACGCATTTTGAGTCGCATTTGAGAATTCAAGATGGCGTCCCATAAGATGGCGGATGATTTCAATTTCAATGCATTTTCACATCAGGGTGTCCCATAAGAAAAAGTATAACTTTGATACGCCACTCATTTCAAAATCGCCCTGTATAACGAAAAATATTTCATAAATGTACTGCTCATCAGCCTAGACCATCTCAGAATTTCTTGTTTATCGATCTCAAACAGCAAAGCCGTTATCTCACTTTCCTACAGTGGTTCACCCTGTTCACCTATAAATCGTAATGCACTACCCAAGAAAATCCTCGTTGTACATTTTCAGAAAATTCGACCTTCATCGTAAATTCGTGAATCTTATACTTGAAAATTATTGTCAAGAGTATATACAGTGTGATTCACCACAAATATTCTTTCCTGATGTAATCGGGTTATTCCTAAACCACATAATTTTTCATAACACGTGAAAAATATCGTTGAAAATTAATTTCTACGGTTTTTCAAATTTTGAAAACATTCCAGAAATACTTGAGTTACAGGTCGATACATATATGGTGAATCAGATATGTACAAGGATTAAGGCAGGTATAGATAAACAAATTCTTAAACAGGTACTGCTCTGAGATCTATATATTTTCTTATTGAAATTTTGTGAATTCTTATTGGTTAAATACAGTATAAATACAAAATTGTTAATAAAAAGTAGGATCCTCTCAGAAAGAATATTCTCCTTCTTCATATCATCTATATATTAGGTCGAGCAAGGTTAGATTGTTTAGAAAATTTAGTCTCCCTTCTTATGCAGAAAGAATATTTTTCTTCCTCATATTATATATCATGCCGAGTTAGGTTAGGTTGTTTGCAAAAAGAAGTCTCCTTCCTTTTTCGGAAATGATTATATTTTATGTCCTAGAATGAGTTCAAAACATATGAAACTTGATACCGTTTTATATGTTCCCTACTTTGAGCGCAATTACAGCATACCTTTTTTGGGACGTGCGTGCTATTGCACTATGGGATAAGGACGAGGATTAGGACCGAGATTAGGACACACTGTTGAGAATACTGACCGCTGCGCGCAATTGCAGTATGCCCATAATACACAAAATTTGCGTGGGTATCAACTCTGGAGCTTGAGATCCCCAAGGTGAACTTTTTTCTCGACTTTTTTTATTCAGGCGATTCGGACAATAAATGACAAAGTTTTTCGACCCATTGTAGGCGCCATCTAGAAGTTCAAAACTAACTCGAAAATCATGATTTCTCCAAGAATAACTGATTTCTTTTCCCCATTATAGGAATTACCTTTCGTGCGCTCCAAGAGATGAAAAAAACTGACGCCTCCCTACAGAAGTCATCTTGTTTTTTAAAATTTGAACTCGAAATTCGAAATTGCCAATCTCGAGAACCCCTACGTGTACATTTTCAGGTAAATCAGAGAATAAATAACAAAGTCGCCGTCACCTTGCGAACGCCCTCTTGAATTTTCAAATTAAGAATTCAGTTTGTGATAATTGTCGGATTTCGAGAGAAGAGACGAGAGACCACCAGACTGCCACCGGACTACCACCGGACTGCCACCGGACTGCCACCGGACTGCCACCGGACTGCCACCGGACTGCCACCGGACTGCCACCGGACTGCCACGGACTGCCACCGGACTGCCACGGACTGCCACCGGACTGCCATCGAACTGCCACCGGACTGCCCGGACTGCCACCGGACTGCCACTGACTGCCAAAAGAATGTACACCGGACTGCCCCAGTGATTTACCCCTCGCTTATAGCTCATTAACTTCCGATGTTCGTGTGGCTGATATTACAACTTTGGAATACCATATTAACATTCCAAATTAAGAGTAGTCCTCAATTTTTACGGTGATTCACTATAATAAATTTTATTCGGTGATCAGAAAGTGCTGAAAGAATAAAAACATCGATTCAGAATACTTCTGTGGAACAAATGATGTTACATGAATTATATCACCGGTTCCCATAAGCTTCCTAAGAACTGAAGATTCTGCACCGACGTTCCCAGGGACCTCTTAGATTTCGCTGACTCTTCAAAATCATCTTGTTGCATTTGTTCATTCCAACATTCAGTCAGACTTATAACTTTGTGTGGCTCCTTGAACTTCAGGCAACCCAGTCCATCGAGGACCTATCCAGTGGAAATCAACCAGAACCAACCGAAGAGGGAAAGAACACAAATCGTCTTTCTCTGCGAGGCAATTGACCAGGTGAAGACACAGCAGCAGAACCGGCAATTCCTTCATAAGTTAGGTGAACGATGAGCAAAGTCATCTTTATATTGTGAGTACAGTTCATGTCTTTAAACTTGGAAAAGCTTTTTGAGAATCTATCTTTGGCAACGTCTTCTTCTGACTCAGACGGTTCAGATAATAGTTTTTCAAATACACACACTACTAGTAATAGCGATAGTGATAATCAATCAATAATCAATCACCCAAATATGGCTCCTCAGGATTTCAAACCCGATTATTTGAAATGTGTCCCTGAATTTGACGGGAACCCTAATGAACTGAACAGATTTCTTGTTACTTGTGAGAGTATAATCAATAACTTTTATGATAATACTAATGCAAATAACTTCTTGAATACCTTTTTACTTCACTCACTGATTGGCAAATTGACCGGCAACGCCCGATTAATGGTAAATATTCAAAATGTTAGCAATTGGCAGGAATTAAAAAATACCTTGTATCGTAATTTCGCAGATCAAAGAGATGAGGCTTGTCTCAATAGAGATTTGGTAATGGTTAGGCAATCTCCGACTGAGAAGCCCCAGCAATTTTTCGATCGCGTTCTTCAGCTTTTGAATTTATTGTGTTCATATATTGATATTCATGAAACTCCAGGACCCGCAGTTTTATTGAAAAGAAATTTGTATAATAAACTAGCTTTAAAATCTTTCTTGAGTGGATTGAGAGAACCGCTTGGAAATACGATTAGATGTATGCGTCCTAATGACTTGAATGAAGCACTTCAATTCATAACTCAGGAAGAAAATAATCATTATTACCAGAATAATTCACAAAATAATTCTCAAAGTATCAATCGAAATATTACTAGACCTAATTTTCAGGTCAGACCAAATTTTAGGCAACAACAAAACAGCTATCAGAGAAATCAAAATTATTCAAATTTCAATCAACAACCTAATTTCAACTCCAGGCCAACATATAATCAATCTCAACAAACTAATAATCATTTTCCATCACAACCAATTCATTTACAACCCAGGCCAAATCAACCTCAGAGATTTTTCAGAAATTCTCAAGTATTTAGGCAGCAACCGAATCAAAATACAAATGTTTTCAAACCGAACCCGAATTATAGACCTACATCTAATCAAACACCAATGAGTGTAAATACTAGGCAAACTTTCAATCACAGTCAACCAGGACCATCCCAATTTAGGCAACCACAAAGAAATTTCACTTCAGAAGAACTCTTTAATACTGAAGTCGATTATTCTACACCACAATCACAGTGTGATGAACAAATTGAGGAAAATAATCATTCAAAGCCATTTAATGAAGAACACGAATATTTTTATGATGAAAATTTTTACGTAGATCCCCCGAAAAACAATCAGACATAAGTAAACAGATAATTTCGTTCAATAGCACGGATTCTAGTGAACTACCGTATATAATATTTCCTGAACACAACCTAAAAATATTAATAGATTCGGGATCAACCAAATCTTTCATGGACCCCGAAATCGCATTCAACAATTTTCCAAATTTAATTCGAAATGACCCATTCATAGTGTCAACTGTTTTCCAGAAATCAGCTCATAAACATAGCGCTCATTTGCCTACGTCTAGAATTTTTAATCTGCCAAAGCCAACAACCCTGAAATTTTATTTATTCAAGTTTCACGATTCTTTTCATGGTTTAATAGGTTTAGATAATTTGAAGTTATTGCAAGCGAACTTGAATTTCGACAAATCAATTTTGATTACGCCTCATGCTAATATCAAGTTATTTTATCATAAGACAAGAAACGAATTAAACTTAATAAAAATTGCTCCACGATCGGAACAAATCATTAAAGTCAAAACTTCGATAGAAAATGGTGAAATTATAATACCCCATCAAAAAATCCATAATTGTGAGATACCAGAGTGTCTTACTATTGCGAGAAATGGCGAAGCCATAACTTCCATTTTAAATAATACGACTAAACTAATTACGTTAGATTTTTCTGCTCCACTTGACGTTGAAAAATTTGATAGATGTAATATTCAAGAATTTAATTTCAACAATTTTGATGATACCCCTAAACAAAAATTAGACATTTCCAAATTAAGAACCGATCACTTAAATATTGAAGAAAAATCAAACATCCTGAATTTATGCAAAGAATATTCGGATATTTTTTATAACGAAGACACATCTTTAAGTTTCACCAACCAAATTAAACATAAAATTCGTACAAATGATGAGATCCCAGTTTACACAAAAACTTATCGCTACCCTTTTATTCATAAGCAAGAGGTCGAAAAGCAAATCAATAATATGCTGCAACAAAAAATCATAAGGCCTAGTAACTCTCCTTGGTCGTCACCTATATGGGTGGTTCCCAAGAAGCTAGATGCTTCCGGCAAACAAAAGTGGCGTGTTGTTGTGGACTACCGCAAACTTAATGAAAAAACGGTAGACGATAAGTACCCATTACCGAATATAACGGATCTTTTGGACAAGTTAGGAAAGTGTCAATATTTTTCAACTCTCGATTTGGCTAGTGGTTTCCACCAAATTGAAATGGATGAAACCGATATAGCAAAAACTGCTTTTAACACGGAGAATGGTCATTACGAGTACCTCAGGATGCCCTTTGGTCTCAAGAATGCCCCTGCCACGTTCCAGCGTGTCATGGACAACATTCTACGTGGTATACAAAATGAAAAATGTCTCGTCTACCTTGACGACATAATAATATTTTCGACGTCATTACAGGAGCATATCGAACGTTTAAAAACCGTGTTTCAGAGATTGAGAGATTCTAATTTTAAAATACAGTTAGATAAGTCCGAGTTTCTAAGAAAAGAAGTGGCGTATCTTGGCCATGTTGTCACCCCGGATGGTGTTAAACCTAACCCCAGCAAGATAATTGCAATAAAGAACTTCCCTATTCCCAAGACGACAAAACAAATCAAAGGATTTTTGGGCCTTCTAGGATACTATCGAAGATTCATAAATAACTTCGCGAAGCTCACAAAACCATTGACGAAGTGCCTTAAAAAAGGTGCACAAATCGTACATGATTCTGAATTCACCGAATGTTTTGAAACTTGCAAAAATCTACTAATAAATGAACCAATCTTGCAATACCCAGATTTTTCCAAAAAATTTAACTTAACCACCGATGCCAGTAATGTCGCGCTAGGCGCAGTTCTTTCTCAAGAACATTCAGGAGTCGATAAGCCAGTGGCGTACGCCTCTCGTACCCTGAACGACTCTGAACGAAATTACAGTACGATAGAAAAAGAACTGTTAGCTATCGTATGGGCGACCAAATACTTTAGGCCGTACCTGTACGGAAGACACTTTAATATCATTACTGATCACAAACCACTCCAGTGGCTTTTTTCTCTAAAGGATCCTAATTCGAAACTATTAAGATGGCGCATTAAACTAGATGAATTTGATTATAGTATTACTTATAAGAAAGGCAAACTGAACTCGAACGCAGACGCTCTATCTAGGATTGAAATTCATACAAAAGAAACCGAGAATGTTGGTAATATAATCGAGAACCTAATCAGTACGCAAGCACAAAATCTTCCAGATCCAGGCTTGAATGAAATTTTCGGCGAACCCTCTAATAATAACCTAAATCCTAACCCTGAAATCGATAATATATCCATGCAAGTTCAACCAGATGAAGAAATAAGCGAAAATATATTAGAAGGAAACCATGACGATGACGTCACAGTTCATACTAACTTCGAACAAAATCCTATAGTTGATATTCCTATTTCCGAATCCCCTGTCAACCATGGTCAAAATCAAATAATATTCTTTTCTGTATTACATTCACCAGCCAAGGTAAAACGTACCATTTTGTTCGAGAAAAAACAAAGGATTGAAGTTCAAATTTCAGAAAATCAATTCGAACAGGATGTCGTTAATTTCATGAAAAATTATGTTGTACCAAAATCGTCCCTAACTACTTCATATGCAAGAAAATCGACTTGTCAGAAGTCGAACCAGATGGCCCATGCGAGATCCAACTTCTCGATAAGAAACACCCTTCAAACTGTCAACAAGTCCCGGTCAGAATTTCAAAGCCTATCATTAGACAACTGGAATCCAAACAATGGATAGCCGTATTTCCACATGAAGAGATGGTCAGTCTGAAGTGCCGAAAACAAGAAGAATTCCTACGATTACTTGGTTCATACCTCGTAGAAATTCCTGTTGGATGTCAAGTTATAACCAACACCGAACAAATCGCCAATGAAGAGGAATCAATGAGTCAACGTCAATTGATTCTCTTTCCACAACTGAATCAAAGCCTCGAGAGGAAACAAAATTGGACCATCCACCTAGAAGAAACAAATTTGGACGATCTTCACCTTATAACGAAGAAAATCATCGAAAACCAGCCAGATCTACAGAATACCAACATATCTCATCTTCCCTCTATTTGGACCATCATCCTGTATATCCTCGTAGCAACTGGTATTACATATTTCATCATCAGAAATCTGAAAATCATCCGACGAATCAAGAACTCCAACGACCAAAACCAAGGGATAAATTTGGCAGAGGTTCAACTTCCTCGCTCCACTGCATAAGTTGAAACTTCGAGGGGAGGAATCTCGGGAGGAATTATATCACCGGTTCCCATAAGCTTCCTAAGAACTGAAGATTCTGCACCGACGTTCCCAGGGACCTCTTAGATTTCGCTGACTCTTCAAAATCATCTTGTTGCATTTGTTCATTCCAACATTCAGTCAGACTTATAACTTTGTACGATAAACATCTCATAAAATTCGCTCTGCTTTTGTACTTTGACAAATAAATTGTTTTTTAAAAAGAGACTTTGCTAGTTCAAAAATAAAATTCATGCGACCCTGAGTCAATTTCCACATTGAAGAATTTTTCCAATGTCTATTATTAAAACCGGGGCTATATCGGATGATATTTTCAATCCTTCAATACCTTCATTTATTTTGTTATACGAAATTAAAGCTAACTTGCATTCTATAGCAAGAAGTTAACGTACTGGACATAGTTACAACGAAAGTTGGCACGATTTTTTTTTAAATAATGTCGCCCGATATATCCCCGTGTTTGAAGTGATATCAGAAGTTTCGATTTTTACGCTGAAATAGTACGTTTTGGGACTGGTTTGGATATAGGTTTCATTTTTCGGCTCTCTGATAGGAAGATTCTTTAAACGCAGTGACATTTTGAGGCAAATCATCTGATTTGTCTTTACACGTATATTGAAATAATATTGATATTTTTTATTTTATAGGGACGAGGAGAAAAAATCCCAAATAATATGGAATAATGGACCTTATAACCTTCTGATAACCTTGAGATTTTCCGCAGCACGGCAGCAAGATACTAATTGAATGACTGGCGAGAGACGTTTGTTATTTTTGTTTAGTGAGTCAAGTCAGTATAGCCCCGGTTGACGGTATACAGAGAAGTGCACAAAAAACGGCCAGGACTGTAACTTTTGAATTATTCGAGATAGAGTTTTGGAAAGTGGACAGCTAGTAAACCAAATTGTTCAATAATTAACGAAACAATTTTCGCTCTATCACTTAGAAACGACCCCAACTTTTGAATTTTCAATGGGACACCCTGTACTGTATTCCATGATCGGTTAGGGATTGTCATAACGAATGCATCGATACCGGGTTTGATAGGGTTATTTCAAACGATTACGCAGATATTCGCGCTCTAAATTTCCATATGCTGCTGTGACAAAGAAAGAAGTTTTGATATTGCGAATCACACCCATTGAGCATATGGAAACTTCGAACGCAAATATTTTTGTAATCGTGCACTTCTCTGTAGATCGAAAAAATATCAGTTAAACACTTGAAAAACTCTATATACTGCGATAGAAAAAATTGATTGCTTGTCGACCCCTCCAATTATTTGCCAGTGATTCACCGTATACACTCACCGACAAAAGAAACCGGCCAGCAGAAAAATTAGCCAATTTGATCACCCTGTAACTTTTTTAATTCTCAATCAATCTTGGAGCCGACCAAATCGTAAAAGGACTCCGCAAATTTTCAAGGTAAATTGGGTCCTAGTGGATTTTTCTTAATTTTTGGTATGTGATTATAAAATATTTTCATTGAGCCAACCCCCCAAAAATGGACAGTTTTTTTGACAACGGTGTTTGGAATTCACATTGATCGAATTGACCATTTATTTCTGAGAAAATGAACGATAGTTCAAAACGATCTATTCCATTGAATTACTTCTAAAAATATAAAAATAGATTCTTCATAAAATAATATATTGGGGGGGAATTATTAACCCCAATCCCCATTTTGAAAACCAAGCAAAAAGAAAGAATCCCATCTAACTGTAAAAAGTGTTAGGAAATGATGCATCACGGATAATTAGGGAAACCGCATGTTTGCATTACCAAATGGTTGGTGCAAATGAAAAAAAAAATTCGGTGGATTTCGCTGAATTTTTGATATGATGTAGTCCATATGATTCTGATCACAAAATCATCGGGTGACAATCCTAAAAAATGGACAGTTTTTCTGCTATAGTGGGTTTCAATTC
Organism: Phaedon cochleariae; assembly: GCA_918026855.4. Classification (NCBI taxonomy): domain Eukaryota; kingdom Metazoa; phylum Arthropoda; class Insecta; order Coleoptera; family Chrysomelidae; genus Phaedon; species Phaedon cochleariae. The sequence continues at coordinate 12,067,661 of OU896719.1, read as the reverse complement.
ACATTTTGAAGAAAAAAGACTACCATTTGATTTTTAATAGAAATACAACTTTTTTCAATATTCTATTCCTATTCCTCAACGATTTTCCATTCGAAAATATTGGCGGGGTTCTCACCCCCAACCAGCTTTAAAAAATCCGCGCTACTGTAAGAAGCATAAGAAAATGTTCAACACGAGAAATTATATGGAAAAAGCTCTCTTGCATGATTGCCCCCACCAAATGGGGGGAGGGGTGAATTAACATTTCGATCAAAATAGATAATGTCGGATGATACATGAAAATGTATATCATCGCTATCTAGTAGCGCCAAACAGAGAACTAATGCGAACGATTATTTCGTCCAACATAATTATCACGAATTGATGGAAAAGAAGATGCTAATAAACGTAAAATAGCAGTTATTCGGAATACCAAGTCCTAAATATCAATTATACTGAGTGGGCCTTTGAAAACGAAACAGAGGCTCTGTAGGTCGCCAAAACCGGATTATTAAAAAAATCTGAAACACATCAACTACATTTCCGAGGGGGACATCGTTCTAAAATATTTTCAGCCCTGCGGCGTTGCCGCTTCTAACGAAAAGAAGCAACAACTTTGTTATTTCAAACGGAACACCTTGTATTTCATTGCATTTTCAGATTCTCCCCGAAGAGTTGATTTCATCAATGCATCACACTTGGGGTCTAGCTGTAATGGTTTCAGGGATATAAAGTGTTCAAAATCGAGATTTTTCAACTTTAGAATTTTTTTGTGTCGAAACTATTCATTATTGGTCAGAACGGCTCTCATGTCCCTATCTTAACCGATGCCTCTGAAAGTTATGTTCCTTCGCGAATTTTTTTTCCGATAGCTGACAAAGTACGTGGGGAAATCAATGAGAGCCCCCATTTGATTCTATGATAATCATTTTTATGTCAAAATTTCATCGATTAAAGTGCTTTTGAAAATCGGCCGATGGTAGAAGGTGAACAGGTCCTATACAAAGCTATAAATACAGTTATTTTGTTCAGGTCAGAATATGTCGAAGCTAGAGGCATATGCAGTGAGACAATTCGATCATCAAAGGATATGCTCATAATGCCAAAATGAGATCAAAACTTGTTGAATGTCTCAACGGATCCCGTTCATTTTGGTCCTTCGTCGAACTTCACTTCCAGCTCGTTTCCTCCTCTAACCAAGATGGAACACTAGCCACAACTGTCCAGGAGAAATCCAACATTTTTGCGCATTTATTTGCCAGAAATTCCACTCTGGATTCATTGGGAACACAACCTCCAAGGAAGATTTTATTGGGTCTCAAAACCGACAAAGCTTCTGGCTCCGACGGAATCCCACCGATTGTTCTCAAGAAATGTGCTCCCGAACCTGTTCTCTGCAAGTTGTTCAACTACTCTTACAAATTGGGGATATTCCCGTCCAACTGAAAATTGCAAGAGTACAACCAGTTCCTAAAAAAGGCATAAAGACCCTACCTAGCAACTACAGACCGATCGCACTGCTATCTATTATTTCAAAGATCATGGAGAAAGCTATCAACATCGAGCTCATGAAATACCTGGAACATTCAGGTATTATCAACGATAGGCATATGGCTTCCGTCATCAGAGATCAAATGGTGACCTGCTCGCTTGCGTCTCACATATATGGCAGCAATCTATCGAAAAATATGGTGAAACCTTAGCCGTGGCACTTGATATCTCCAAGGCATTCGATCGAGTCTGGCAACACGCACTCCTCGCCAAGCCTCCATCTTATGGCTTGCCTCCCCAGCTATATTCTCAATAGCTAGTTTTCTCAACAGGTCTCTCCATGTAGTGGTCGACGGAGTTTCATCTAACCCCCTTATCATAAATGCTGGTGTTCCGCAATTCTAGCACCAACACTATTTCTACTCCATATCAACGATTTGTTGAAAGCAACTTCATGTCCAGTATACAGATTCGCGGATGATAGTACCCTCCGTACCGCCTTCTCTTCCAGGGCTCCAATACCAGCCAGGCAAATCAGACACGAACGAGGGAGAAATGTTCTATAAGGCACAGATCCCACCTGTCCTGGAATACTGTTCCCATATTTGGAGTGCAGCACCCAAAGATACCCTGAAACTGTTGGATTATATCCAAAGAAGGGCAATTCGTTTCGTGGGAGATGCCTCGGTTACTAACTCACTCACTTATCTGGAACACCGTAGAAAAGTTGGCGATCTGGTTCTATTTTATAAATATTTCCATGGACGATGCTCTTCTGAAATGTTAACAATTGTTCCTCCCTTGGCAGTCTCCTCGAGATTAACCCGCCGAGTCGAAGCTTCGCATCCCTTCGTGGTCACTTTGGAGACCTGCAGAAAATCTCTCTCCAAAGACTCGAGGCTCTGGAACACATTGCCAAGGGAGGTGTTCCCCGAAGCATATAACCTCCAGGAATTTAAAAAGAACACCAATTCCTACCTCATTTTCCTTGGTTCTCACGATGTTATCTGAACATTACAGGATATCCCTTCTCGTGGGAACCAGAACATAAAAAAAGGTGTAATGTATACAGAAACTTGAGATCTTTGGGCTGCTGGTTCTACAAACGTCTGCTGCTTTGCAACTGAAGTCTCATGAAGTCAATTATGCCTAATAGGTCCACTGAACGATTGGACATGTGTAGATATGCACTGCTTATTCAGGTGAGATTATCAATATTTTCCATTTTCCAGTGCACAAAGAAACAAGTGGACCATTAAAATTTTCGACAATATTCAAACTGCCATAACTTTTTAGAACATGAATGGATTTTTTCACTGGATATACAGAATATAATTGTTTATGTAGATATATATTTTGCTTACTGAAATTTCAACCGCGATTATAGGTATGTATAAAGAACTGAAAGAATTCAGTAGTTAAGGTCACACCCAAGCAAGTGGTAAAAAAAATCAGGCACATGCAATGTATGAAGTAAAGCTCACAACTATACTAGCTTTTCCAATCCAAGGAAAACAAAGATTGAAGAAACTGTTATCCTACAAAATCAATCATGCTGTTGATGAAAAACAATAATTTCGAATGCTTGGTGAATTGTGAGTCTGATTCTGATATAATTTTCAACTTCCATAAATGACTGATGATCTTTGTTTTCCAGATAAAGAATTAACTGCCCTAAACACATTTCAATAATGAGGCAGGAAGAACATTTGAAAATATTCCATTACCTAGTGTATTGGTCATTGTTGAGATGGAGAATAATGTAGATATTTCATAATCATTTTATTCTTATTCCTTGTATAGAATAACAAGGTTTAAATTATTCATATTCTAGTTGATGTGTTGAAATAAAGCAAAATTGCGTAGGTAGGTACTTATTGAATTGTTTATTATTACAGAGAAAGTGGAAATTGATTTGGAAGCTCGTTAAAATGATATTTACAAGACCTAGCAGGTAAATCACAGGACACAGGACTGAAATCAAATTAGAAGAAAAAAATTACAAAAATACAATACAATATAATTTATAGATATTTTTATCAACCTTCAAATTACATTATTCTAGTTAGTTGACTAGATTTGTTCAAGAATGTCATAAGATTAATAATTATTAAAAAAGACACATTAGATTAACTACTATGGAAACATCATAGCCCTAGTGGAAGTTCCATCAGCACTATGCTAAGAGAGTTCTATCCTTTCATCCTTACATTGTCATTATATTGAAGACATTTATGTTTTGTATCAAAGTAACCTCTCTCTTTTACTTTCAGATCCATTGATCACAGGTTTTACATTATGGTGCATAGTAATTGGTGAATTTTGTAAAGGTATTGAATCTGCGCGTCACAGAAAATGTACCTACTTCTTCTATTGCATTTGAATTTCCTTGATAGAAGAGCACATTTCCTAGATCACTGAAAATATATTTTCTCAAAATAAAAGAAATTACCTTCATAATCTGAGAGAGAGAATATACTTCATTATCATAAGAAATTAAATTCTTGTTGACAAAGTTTGCTTAAGTTTAAAGAAGTATATCAAGGTACCTAAGTCTAATGCATACTGGCCGATAATTAAAAAAATAATAAAAATGTGATGTATAATACCTACTAAAATAGTATATGTCAATTTCATACCAGTTAGTATGTAAAATAAATGTAAGAAAAAAACGAGCCGCAATGAATATTGAATTCACAAACCAACAATAAACAGAATTTGTATATATAAAAACAGATAACAAGTAAATAGAAATCACAAAAGTGTTAAAATGTGTCAGAGTAAAATTCCTGTAAATTATAATAAGCTTTATGTAACAGTAAGTTTTTCACAGATTTTCTAAAAATGTTCAAATTGGCAGTGTTTTTGACATAACTAGGTAGATGATTGTACATCTTGCAGCCGTTGTAAATAACAGAATCCTTAATCAGTGATGATTTAGGAAGTGGCAGACTTACGTTCATAGCTTGTCGAGTGACATAGTGTGAAGGAAGTTTATTAAACGTGTTCAGATGTTTCCTTATCAAACAAACGGTTTCTAATATAAAAATTGCTATTTTCGTGAGTAATTTATGTTCAATATTTCTAGAAGTGTCTGCTACAGACAAACATATATTTGGAAATTCAATTGGAAATGTAATTTCGCATCTGTTGAGAAGTGAATGTCACTGGACCGATTTCAATAATATTCCAGGAGTATGTAGGTTACCACTAGAAGCACTCAAATGTGCAACGAAATATATGGCATGCCATTTGAAAAAACATATCATTATGACTTCACACTTTTTTGGGACAACCTGTATGATCGAAATTATTTTCCTGGTATGCGCCCTATGAATTCAAGTGAAGTCTGCAGAATATTGAAATCCTGACTCAACTGAGCTATAGAAGACGGAAGGTGAGATGCAGGACCCTGTATTTCAATTATACATTTAACCCCTGCCACTCCAGGTATCCAACATATGGATATTTGGGATATGCCTCACAGGTACCATGATATCCATAAACGGATACTCGTACGGATATTAGGGTATATTGTGTTCGTTGGTATGTCTAGAGGTGGAACAGCTAGATCTGATGTCTCATTACGTCTGGTATGGTGAAAAGATATTTTTTTTACCCAAACTATGCAATTCAAGGATATTGTTTTTTTTTGCTCACTATCGATCAATATCTATCTAGACACATACATACATACATAGAATGTATTATTTTTTGTTTAATTGCCTCTTGTTCCATATTTGTATTACCCAAAATCTAAATAAAATATTCTTACATCATAAGTCATGTGGTAGAAAATATTGATATCCATATGCGGATATGCTGGTATATTGTGAATTTTAAACGCTAAGTGGATTAGTGTCAAAGCGCATTACAAGAAGGCTTTCCTAAATGGAGCTGGAGTGGAAAGGGTTAAATTGAATTCACACATTAGTGCTCTTGCTAATTCTGCTTATTCTAAATTCTTTGACGTGTCATTAGTTGTATAACGCAAATACTGGAAATTATTATTCCTTTCATTCTATAATACACGTTTTTGCTTGGTTAGAAATG
>OU896719.1:12033809-12061638 GCA_918026855.4 Phaedon cochleariae | reverse complement strand
TTCATAATGATCCTTTTATATATAAATAATGAATGTTTTATTTTTGGACATAAATAATAGTACCTTCTGAAAACGGACCCTCTTATGACGTAGAACCCTCATCTCGCCGTAGTTAAAAGAAAATACCAAACGCCCGACGGAGACTGAGGCAACTGATATATTAATTCATTCAACTGTGATCTAGTGCTAATTCACTCTGTCAGAAATCATGTATCATTCATATCTGTCTGGAATAGTCTTGTTTCAGTATTAGGGTTTTGACGTCACATCATCTCCTCGTTTTCAGAGGTCCGAAAAATCGGGGATTTCAATAATTTTTATAAAACGTAGGGTGCTCACAGCAAGAAACGGTTTGCGGTGGTGAGCTAGTTTGGGAGAGTTCTATCGAATTATGAAATGAATTTTTTTTATGATATAAGCTCATTATTATTGTTATACTTTTAATAATTGTTATACTTATAATAATCACCATTGCTCTTTTATCCTACTGAAATTTGTTAACTAATTCAATTTCTTCTTGATATAAAATCATGTTTGGTTTTTTTTATTGTAGATACACTTTGTTGTTAATTTGACTGAAGATGGCCATTTGAATGGCCGAATCATGTATCGAACTCTATTGAAGCAGGATTGAGCCTCCTTCATCATTAAAATTGTGGAGACGACTTTGAGTTTTCTTTCTTGATAAATATCATTTCCTCATCGGATGACGGTCGAAATTTGCAGTCTGCTCTTGGACTATAAGAAGGATTGGTTTCTTAAAACGTAGTACACAATCATTCACAGATGCAAGTATCATAAAACATCTGTTTTTTACAACTGTGCGAAGCGAAATAAAATATGCATGTTTGATATGGGATCCTGGAAAAAAAATTAAACAAATGATATAATCTATACAAAATGAATTCCTGAAATACCTTTATTATGAAAACACAGAGTTTCACCCGAACATCATATAGGTAGTCCTATCAGGGAAAAATTCAGCCTAGAAACTTACACTATTAACATTATTACTATTATTATTACGATTGTGTTGCTATCATCATTATAGTTATTATTATCATTATTATTACTTACTGCATGTTGCCCTTAAGATAAGCACTCTGGAATGTGGAGATGTATATTACACACCGAGGTGGGAAGAGATTCATTTCTGTCATGAGATTAGTAAGTTAGATCTCGAGACAGGAATGAAACTTCCTACCCAGGTTTGTATACTATTTTATTCATAACCATCATATGCCGATCAAAATTAATAAATCTCTGTTTCGTTCTGAACACACCCAAAATATTGCATAAGTGAGGACAGGAAGTAGTGAGGGCTGGAAGTGAAGGCGGGAAGTCGAGGTGTATTATGTGAGACTTCCCAACCTTCAATGACGTTAGTAATGACATTACATATATGGTTGTGAATAAAACATGTAATTAGACTCTGCCTGTTTTAGTCTAATAGCCAGCGATCAGCAGACTTACAGTATGTTAGCAAACTCCAATTTGATGCTAGGTATACTATTTCACCTGCATAGGTGAAATGGGGATTCACTATCCCCGTTGACGGTTCCTTTGGGCATATCCCAGCAGTCAAAAAACGACAACAATTTCTTAAACGTGATTTTAACATGTCTGCCGTTTCAATATCTTGAAGTATATTTTTTTTTCTGATTGAAAAATCCAATTTCAGCAAGGATGTAATTCAAATATGTTATTTATTGTTGCCGTCAAACATATAAAATAAATAAAAAAGGCACAAAAAATGGTCGATGAGCATGTGAATCGATTCCTATGCCGAGATCCAGGGTCGGACTGGTATATTATGCGACTATATTTTTTATATTGTGATGCGTGCAGATATTATCCAGCTAGGTATGAATCGTATGATTGATGAATTCACAAGTTATCTTCAATTTGAAAACAAGAATAATACAATATCATATTAGATTTTTTCAGCTAATACGTTTCTTCAGTTGTCCCCAAATCAATTCTATAGGATTGAATATGCAAAAATAAGGTGGTAGTCTCAACACTGTATGTCCATTTCGACTAGCTATATCATCTATAACATATCTCTTGTTAAATGATTTGGTACCTAAGACTTCAAGGAGTTCGCTTTTCTTGTTTCTTCAAAATACAAATCATTGTCTGAAAGGAACTTTTGGATGTCAGATTTGCGGCTGGAACTATTTGGAACTTTAAGTGACAGTCTAGAATGATACGAAGCATTATCGAGGACGATAACACTATTAGGTTCTATTGCTGGTATTGAAAATTTCTCAAACCACTCTTTAAATATATCAGAAGTCATATTCTGATGATAATCTACATTGCACTCTGCCAAATTCTTGCAAATCAATTTCAAAGCATTTGGAACCCTCCCAATTTCTGACCCGCAATGTAATATCATCAACCGGGTTCCTTTGTTAGGAGGTACATTAACTTGGCAGCGTGGTGAAATATCAGTCCATCCTTTCTTCGCAGTGTCATGGGTGTCATACCAAGTTTCATCTAAATAGTATATAATTATATTTTCATTTCGAAAAGCAGTCAATTTCTCCAAATAATCTTGGCGCTATTGAAAAATCCGCTGACTTTCCATAATTGATGCCCTCTTATCTATTGTTTTAAATTTGAAACCCAATCGAATCAGTATTCTTCGCATAGTTGCTTCACTGAAATTGATTGGCACTTCCATAGCATGCAGTTTTTGAAAAATGATCTCAATTGTAGGGATTATATACGACTTATAACACTCATAGATGATATTCTTCAATAATTTGGAGAAGGAAGGATCCAAATGATTTTTCTTTCCCTTATCTGCACGAGTTTTGCGTCGTTCACTTCCATGTTTAATCAACTTATAAAGAGTTGGTACAGGAATTTCTGTATAAAACAAAGGTTTTTCAATCGCATTTTCTTGTTCCTCACTGTCCACAATGTTCTGGTAAACTTTCAGTACAATGTTTTCGGAATGTTGGCACAAATGTTGGCGTGCATTATTATTACTCACTGATCTTTCATTTTGCGTCACTGATTCAATACTCGAATCTGATTCCGAACTGAAAAAGTTATTTGGCGGATTTGGCCTATTAGAAGACCAAATCAATCAAATCAAATCAAAATATGCTTTATTGTCGGAAGATTGGTATCTTATTGACAAAGTCTTGTATATAAAAAAAAAACAAAATATCAGATATGTATAAATATAAAACACATGTCACAAAACAATTAATAAATGGGTAAAATTGAATTAAATAAAATAAACATAAAATACATTCACATCTGCAGAAAAGTCAAGTTATAATTTCCAGGTTATCACAGTAGAATTCATTGATTGAATAATAAGCCTTTTCGATTAATATATCTTTAATCGAACTTCGGAACTTTTTGATATCTGTAATATTTTTTAGATTAGTAGGAAGGTGATTGTATACTTTAATACTTTCATAAATCAGAGAATGTTTAGTCAAAGCAAATTTTGGAATGGGTAGATGAAGCATATGGTTCTGTCTAGTACTATGACAATTTGTTCCGGGAGTGTACATGCTAGTTTTATTTTTATGAATTGAGCATACTGTTTCCATTATGTATAAACAGGTGACAGTTAATATTTTGTGGCTGATGAATAAAGGCTTGCAGTGATCTCTGAATTTAGACTTTGTAAGGTATCTCAATGACCTCTTCTGAAGAGCAAATATCGTATTAAGTAACTGTAGATTACAATGGCCCCAGAAAGCTATTCCATAGCGAATATGAGATTCGATCAATGCAAAGTAAGCTATTCTAGCCGTAGTATACCCTAGTTCATTTGATATTACTCTAATTGCATAACATCCACTAGAAACTTTTTTACTTAAATGGAATACATGTTCTTTAAAATTTAATTTATTGTCTATATAAATGCCTAGGAATTTAGAGTGCTCTTTGTTTTCTATGTAGCGGTTCTCCAATTCTAAATCGTCTAGTACACATTTGAAAGTAACTAGCTTTGTTTTGTTTAGGTTGAAGCATAAAGAATTCGCGTTACACCAGGTTTGAATTTTTTGAATATCTATTTTTATCATATTTGATAGCTTATTAATTTCTTTATGACTCCATATAATAGTGGTATCGTCGGCAAATACAGTGAATCGTCCTGCGATGTCAATGGTTATTAGGTCATTTAAATAAATTAAAAACAACATTGGTCCTAAAACAGACCCCTGAGGTACTCCATGTTTTATGTCACTTAGATCAGACTGTCCACTTGATGTTTTCACAACCTGGCGACGTCCTGACAGATATGACCCGAACCAGGTCAAATTTGTTCCTCTTATACCATAATGGCTGAGCTTCCGCAGCAGCGTTTTATGATCAACGCAATCGAAGGCTTTCGAAAAATCACAAAACACTGCTGCAACAGCCCTGCCACTATTTATGCTAGAGTATGCATTCTCTAGAAAGGAGAAAATAGCATCTGTGGTGCTTTTCGAACTTTGAAAGCCGAACTGAAGACTAGATAGCACATTGTTTATCGATAAGAAGGACATTAATCTTTTTTTCACTAATCTTTCAATAATTTTTGAAAGGGTCGATAATAAAGAGATGGGCCTGGGACTCATCATTTGATTCCTAAGGCCTGAAGAATGTTTCCATATTTTTATGATCAATGATATATACCTATTCTTAGATGAACAATACTGCCCGGTCGATTTAGCTGCGCGCACCGCATAAAACTGAGATTATTATTATGCCCGACCCTGCATCGAAAAAACTCCTATTTGTCGAGCGGCTCTTTGCATCTTCCGCGCCAAGTGTTACATGGGGGCGATAGGTGGAATAATTTGAATAAATGTAGACATTCTAATAATTCTATTGTTCAATTGAAATTTTTGTCTGAAAAATGTTAGTTTGTTTATTGACAAAATGAAAATTAATATTCGGGTTATTTCCTGAAATTACGTGAGTAGGTAGATGACTCTGAATGTAGCCTATACCCGAGTCCAATCCACATTATTCTCATATATAGAGTGATTCCATGCATATAAGGTGTGTATGGCGTGGCACTATGCATTTCTGGCAGTAATATTCACTGTGTCCAAGATAAGGATGTCTATCATGAGGATCGTTTTTTATTTTTCTGACGTCATTTGAAGAGATATGGAAAAACAAAAGACACTTCTTCATTGCCACTTTTCGAACTCTACAAAACGGCGTTGAGAGATTTTCCGTACAACGTTTCGTTTCGGGGAAACCGTCATCAACTTCTACTAGCATATCATATTTCGTTATACATGATGATTCTCAAGTAAGGTCGTCCGATTCGTTCATTGATTTCTCCCATTTCAACAAAGGGCGATTGACTGGAAAGTTGAATTCATTTTCCTGGAAAAATGAGAATTTCCTTCTCCTGATTCTATCTATATAATCTGTACAAAACATCTGAATTCCTGACAATACAGACGTTGAATATGACTCGTGATCGAAAAATGCAGTAAGTACTGAATGAACACCCTGTATATACGCGAATGTTAAATTTTTTCTATTTGTTTTCATGTTATTATTTTTGTTGAATAACTTTTTTATGAATGATAAATCGAATTATTAACCTGCATATTTTTTTCTAATGAATTATTTCCAAATTACTTGTATAAGTATCCATCTAGTATCAAGAGGATGAAATTGAGAAATTAATGCACAAGATATTTAAAATTCTTGCTCCAATTGCCACCAACACTGCGTGGCAGAGATGGACAAGAAAAACATATGCGTTTTTTTTTAAATTTTTTCATTATCTTATACTGTTGACGGCAACTTTACTTTATTATTATACGTATAAAGGGTATCTCTGAAAGGTCTGTACAGAATGATACCATAGACCACTGAGACCAGAGTAAGATGATTAAACCAAACTTACCTGTATACCAAAACGCTCGGTTTAGTCGCTACAGGGCGTTTGAATTGAATTTCTATATTTAATTTTTATGCAACACACAGTTAAATAAATTATTAATTGTTCTTTTGCTGCTTTAATAACAGATGAGAATGTGTATCGATGAAAATATCCAACCTATAATTTTCGAAGTTCAATAATTCTAAAATGGTTACGGTGTTCCATTTGAAAAATTCGAGACAAATCACTCCCAAAAGTTCCGAATTGAAAAATCATTTTTAGCCACCCTGTATAACTTGGAAGCATGAAAATTCTACAAAAATATCACACATGTTTCCATCAAAAGATATGATTATTCTCTCTTAAATTTCATAATTGTGACTACAGTGATTTTTTCGGTATGCATCTGCAGATGACATTATTTCGACAAAAAATTGATAACTTCGAAATTTTCGAGATATATTCAACAATATTATAGGAGTGGATGGGGGTCACAGGGATGCTTAAATGCTAATATACAGGGTGTTTCCTAACTATGGTTCCTAACTGCAGGTGGTGATTCGTTAGGTCATTTTAGGAAGAAAAGTTCCTATGAACATATGTCCGGAGTTGCTTCGTTTCTGAGATACAGGGCGTTGAAATTGTAAAAAAAAACGGCAATTATAAAATATCATGAATATCCTAAAACCGATTTGGTCGAAATTTGGTACTTTCATTTGAACTAATAAGGCGCTTATTTAGCCCTATTTAGATTGGAATTATTGGGGCCAGTGGCGTCTCAGTGGGTATCACAGCCATCAATATTGTGAAAAAAAGTACGCCATTGACTTTTTTTTGGTGAATTTTTATTCTGTTTATATTGAGCAACTCAAAATACAACTTTTTGGTCTCTAGCATTTTCTTCATATCCAACTTCGTTTTCGAGAAAAAAAATCAAAGCCACTGTATTGCATATCATGAACACCTGCATTGGAGAAATGAGTTTTTCAGTATTTCCGTCTAAAATTTAATTGACACTTGATAGGCTGAAATTTTAAAAAATGTTACAAATAATAGTATCAAATTTCCACCAAATCGGTTCCAGGATATTGAGGATATTTTATAATAACCGTTATTTTTCTCTTTAAGTTCAACGCCCTGTATCTCAGAAACGAAGCAACTCAGGACATATGTTCATAGGAACTTTTCTTCGTAAAATGACCTAACAAATCACACCCTGCAGTTAGGAATCGTAGTTAGGAAACACCTTGTATAGGGCATTTTATTTAAAAAAAGTGATCCTGATTCTCCAGATTTTTTTCGGTGCCCCCTGTATATGCGATGATAATTTCTAGTTATGGACCTTGTTATCTCATTCACATTGGCTTTAGAATCTTATAATCGAGTTTCTGGCCATCATATAACTCGAGCAATCGAGCTCCGACGCACTAATGCTCCACCCTGTATATGACTTTCACAATGCGAAAGCTTTGATACTGCCTTCGATTTCAGATTGCTCAAAATTCGTCACCTTGAATAGCACCACCACCACGGTAAAAAGATACAAATGTATCGTTGATTTCACACACATCGCCCATGGACCCAAACTAAAAAAAAAAAATGCTTGCACTATTCACAGAAATGGTAAAAGTATATTTCTGAGGCATATTTGTAATGGCAGAAATACTCATGTATTGACTTTATCTTTATGTGTTAACTCGAATTTATGTAAGTGGATAAAAGGAACTCTAGAAGAATCCCAATCCCGTTCAATCCCAAGTCACAGTTTAAGGAATGGGTATCAGTTGAGTCACTCGCCTGAATGTGCCGATCTCCCTACCCCTTGCCTCTCGACCCGCTCAGAGAGCCGGGGCCATCATTCGGTTCCCTGGCGTATACATAGTGGCTCTCGCTTTTGATACGTACGGTTGTCCGCTATTTTTATTGGGTGCGTCAGAAAAGTGTTACATTTGATTACGGCGATAATGCCTTATGTATACTGTGCAGTGCGAAATTGCCTATCAAGACGTGGATATGGTGTATCCTTGTTTCGTTTCCCGAAGGATGAAGCAAGGTATGTATTTTATTCACACAATATTATCAGAAGGCCGTTTCATTCGAAATTTGAAATTATTTTTAAATTATTTAATTATGAAATTTTAGATAGGTATTTCAGAAATGATTATAACTATCATCTTTACAGATGCCAGATTTGGAAGAACCAATTAGGATTCACTGGAAGTCATGAATATGCCCATTTTACTCCAGATCAATGCTACCAAAGGATCAAAATTTGTGGCAGACATTTCACCAATGGAAATTTCATGACTCCTGAAAATAATAGACTAGCTAATAATGCAATACCGACATTGTTCTTGGATGAGCCAACAAGTGAGTTTTTGTAATGGTTTTTATTTTATTATTCTAATCAAATAATTTCATTTGGTATGATCTAGGTTCAAACTCCAGAAGCGTTTCTGCTACTACTATATCATTGCCAGATTATCAGAATTCTGAAGCACAAACTGATATTTTGATCAAAAGTGATGCCTGCGTACAGACCGTATATAATAAGAATGGTACGTAGATATTTACCGGTTTATTCATTGAATATTGACACCCATGTACAACCATTATCACATGTGAAAATGTTTAGAACGTGAAGGCTTCAAACTCGAACTTTTCGAATCTATTTGATCCATTCTCATGATCTATAGCAGAAATAACAAGAGATAGGTACCTAATTCATAATGTGGGTCATTTGACAGGTGCTGTTGTTATATTTTATCAAGGAACCAATAACAACCCATTTGTATCCATATTATAAGGGGTGCGACATTGAAATAAAAACGAAATTGAAATAAATACGCGAACTTCTTACTTATACAAATTGTCTAGAAGTGACGTAGTTGATCTTTTTGTTTTCTCGTTTTATTACAAAAAATCTGATATTTTGGGAATATTTGTTAGACTGCATCATATCGATGTGTTTGTGAATATTTGAATTCAGGTTGATTGCTCATTGAACATGAATTTCCATCAAGGTATAGCTGATTCCGTTCATTAAAAAAATATATATTCTTGTTATATTTCAGATCAAGGCTGTCAAACTTCAGCCAGTCTTTCGTCTAAAAGCCCAAGGAAAGAGGCATTACAGGGACAAATTAAAACGCTTCAGCATGAAATATCGCGAGCTAAGAAAAGGCTTGAGGTTGGGATAACTTTGGAAGATGTTGAAAATTTTTTCACAGAACATTATCCCGAAGAAAAAACTACTTTCTTGAGATTCCAACTTTCCCTTTTGAACAAAGCTCCAAAGGGATGTAGGTACTCCGATGATTTCAAACAATATTGTTTAAGTTTATACTTCCTTGGGCCAAAATCTTATAAAAAACTATCAAAAATATGTCGTTTGCCATCTAAGAGTACGCTTGATCGCTTTGTTAAATCCTGGTTGATTAATCCTGGGTTCAATGATTTTATTTTTCGGTTAATAGAAATACGTAGTCGATTACTACAAGACAAGAGTAAAGACTGTGTCTTATGTATAGACGAAATGTCAATTAAATCGAATCTATTTTATGATATATCGAAAGATAACATAATAGGATTTCAAGAAGGGTTTGATGGTAAATCTTCAGATATTGCGAGCAACGCTTTAGTTGTTATGGCTAGGGGTATTGCAAATAATTGGAGACAACCATTAGCATATTTTTTTTATAAGACTTCTCCAAACTCCGAAGAATTGAAAAAAATTATATTTGAGACAATTAGAAAATTAACTGCAACCGGCTTAAGTGTCCACGCTGTTGTTTCTGATCAAGGTTCAAATTTTTATAAATTGGTGAAAACTTCTCTAGCGTTAACAGAAGATAATCCTGTTTTCAAGGTTGATGATCAAGAAGTTGTTTATCTATTCGACGTACCACATCTTTTAAAATCAACGAGGAATAACTTTTTCTCTTATAAATTCATATTCAATAATGGAGAAACAAATAAAGGATTTTTAGAACAAATGTATAATTTCGAGAGACAAAAACAATATAGACTTGCACCAAAATTATCCAACGATCATATTTTTCCAAACAATTTTCAGAAAATGAAAGTTAAATTAGCATCTCAGGTATTCAGTCATTCGGTTGCAGTTGCAATGTCTACATATATTGATTTTGGAGTTATATCAGAAGAAGCAAGACCCACTATGGATTTTATAAGAAAAATGAATTTATTTTTCGACATTTTGAATTCAAACACTCTCTCTAACTTTGGAGCCTTTATGGGAACCGAAAAACAAATCTCATTTTTGAAAGAAATGAATGATTTATTCAAAGATTTACGTGTTGAAAATATAGATGGCAAAAATGTAACCAAACAGTTGAAATTCATTTTTGGTTGGCGATTGACTATCAATTCAATTCTCATTTTATTCAACAAATTACAGGCCAAAGGATATAGATACATGTTCACTCGAAATCTTAATCAAGATTGTTTGGAAAATTTTTTCGGACAAATTAGGAACTGTTGTGGAAATGTTAAGAATCCAACTCCTATACAATTTTGTCGTTCGTTCAAGAAAATGTTTGCTTTA
The DNA here is from genome assembly GCA_918026855.4 of Phaedon cochleariae. Taxonomy (NCBI): domain Eukaryota; kingdom Metazoa; phylum Arthropoda; class Insecta; order Coleoptera; family Chrysomelidae; genus Phaedon; species Phaedon cochleariae. The sequence goes on along the minus strand of OU896719.1, from coordinate 12,051,205 downwards.
AAATATTTTGATCAAACAGACGGTGCAAATTGTATGGAAGATATTAATGAAGTCTTATTGAATATCGCTTCAAACAACATCGTTGAAAATGTGAATCAAAATCTAATAGCTAAACCTACATACACTCCACTTAAAGTCTATACAACCGATTATCGAAATCTCCAAAGTCCTGAAGGCAACTCGTTAGTCTATGTAACCGGCTATTTCTTAAGAAAATGTCTCTCACAACATGCATGTGAAATTTGTAGCAATTTCCATAAACTCAATAATTTGAGTGACAGGGAAATCGTTTTCTGCAACCTTAAATCTTATAGTAACACAACATCGGGAGGTTTAGTTGTGCCCTTTAGAAATATCGTCGAATTTGTTGTAGCATTGGAGGATATTTTTATTCGTGAATTCGAGGAACTGGTTCCTCAAGGAAATATTGGAAGCACACTAAAAAAACACTTCGCAAAAATAACTTTTAGTCACCCATGTGAAAACTTTCCTTTAGACTATTTTATTAATTTATATTGCAGAGTCCGTATTTATTTCACATTGAAATTTGCTAATCGAAGCATAAAAACCGGAAGAGTATCCAAAGTGAATACAAAACTCTCAATACTAAAGCATTTGTAATTATTTCCTATAGAATATGTAGTCAATTATCAGTAGTAATATCCCTGGGACATTGATAATAGACGAGATAATTTTATGACAATCGAAAGCTCGTTCCTTGGTAACAGCCCGAAGCGACGGCTGAGGGCTGTTACCAAGCAACGAGCTTGAGAGATTTGTCATAAAATTATGAGGCATTTGTCAATGTCCGAGGGATATTCGGCAAAAAATGTTTTGAAGTAGGCGATGTCAACCGTGTTGTCATAGTGATTGATACACTGAATGTAGTTATTATAATGATGTTGGTTTGATTAGTTGTGATCAATTATATGACCAAAAATTCACTGATTTCATTGGATTTCTTCTTCAGCAAAACATTTTGATTGGGATTTCTTTTGATATACCCATGAGTATTTAAATTTTTTGTTTTGGTATATGTACGCAATTATTATTGTCGATTTTTTTAGTAATATTCGAATAAACTTTAATTCTCAATTTATTTTTGGTTCATTCGTACCTATTCAATGCCCAACCACGCCTATCACATGAATATTTCGACCACAGTCAACTTTCGAATCATCACAGGTACATTTGCATCGCGCGAAATAATCTTCCATACCCCCGTATCTACAGCAAATTCGTGGAATCGGTGCCGCACGCAACCGCAAGGAACACGTGCAGCGGCCCCTTCAGATCTCTGAACATGAAACAGCCGACGACGAGTGAGTTAACTGATACCCATTCCTTAAACTGTGCCCAAGTATACGAAGAGACTTGATGAAGTTTTCAAAGACTTAGGTTTTGAATGCGTTTATCAGTCTGGGTCAAAATTAGGAAATTTATTAGGCAATCCGAAAGATAAAGTGGACACACTTGAAAAGTCGGGAATATACGAAATGAGTTGTAATGATTGTGATTAAACATATATAGGCCAAACCAGGCGACCCATAAAAACAAGGTTCAAAGAACACATAACCCATTCGAAATATGGCAGGTTAGATAAATCTTGTGTAGCCGAATATATGTTCAATCACAATCATAACACACATATCACTAATCTCAAAGCAAGTTAATAATACTAGAAAATTAGACGCATATGAAAGATTAGAGATATTTAAGAATAGCAATAGATTAATGAATAAGGATAATGGACCTATTCCTTATAGCCCTCTATATAGTTTTGTAATATAAAAATTAAGATTAACATGTCAACTCAACCATGACAAACATTAACTTGACGGTTAGCATTTTTCACGGTTGGGTGAACATATACCTAGTAGAGTCACTGGATGGTATTAGTTAGATAAGACTTCGGACACAGCTGAACTTTTGTCCTTTTCTATTTTCTATAATACAATGGTTTAGGTGAATAAAAGAATAAGACATATATTCTGCTCTTTGTCTTTTCAATTTCCCTAGTAGCGCCTGATTGTCAGATACGACTTTATAGGTTATATTTTCTGTCAAATTAATCATAACCGTAGATGGAAAATGGATATAGGGTACAAACACCCACTTTAATTTATAGTCATACACTACTAGCAGAACAACTGTTATATAAATGAAAAGAATGCATATAACAACATTTTAATATTAGAAAATATACACATATGAAACTGTACTCCAGTGATAAATATAAAACATGAAGTTATTAATATTAACTTAAAGGTAGGTATTCTCAATATACAGGAAGTAACATGAGTACGTGAAGTACTAAGACAATTTCAAGAAATAAAGTCTATAGAAGCTTGTGTCCGGAAATGCTTCATTTCGTAGATACAGGGTGTTGAAATACAGAGAAAAAATCATGTTTCGATAAACATTTCATAGGAAAAATAGTTATTTATTATACAAGGGAAAAAAGTAGTAGATTTTAGCTCCAGGTTGTGTTGTCTCCCGACGCGTAGCGGAGGGAGACAAAAAACCGTGAGCTAAAATCTAATATTTTTCCCGTGTATAATACACTATTTTTTTCTGTGACAGAAGGAAGGACGAATCAATATTGAGAAGATATTACATTATTTCGAAATCTGAAAATTATCGACGTGAAATTTCAAGTTTTTAACAGTAGGGACACCTGCGTTTTATAGACATCTTTATCATTCTTTTGAAGTAATCAAATATCTGATGTCACTTTTTGTCAGTTCAATTCTGTGATTTGTTTTTGAAAAATTGCGAATTCAGTAGTTGTTTAGTAATATACGAAACCGCGAAGTCGAATGGAAGATGAAAGGACTTGCAGTTCTTTCTCGGAGACGGTATTATTGACTCATTTTTCGGAACTATAGCACAACAAAAGCCATTAACAGAGTATATATATGTGATATATATATCCGGGAAAAAAGTACTCACTTTTTTCCCACGGGAAAAAAGTAATTTATGAAAAGTGACATTTTATAACCTGCCAACAGAGATGAAATGCCAAACTTCTTTCCCGTCACAGAAAAAAGTAGTTTATTTTGACGAGACCCACCAAATACTTGGTTTTGTAAAGTTCTCAGCAACTTCACTTAGCACCCTATAGGAGCTAAGTAACATGGATCGTTATAGAAAATATCTCCAAAACGATAACCTCCAGCGTAATTAAGGCCCTCATATATAATAATTCCCTTGATACATAAATAACTATTCACTTTTCACTGTTAAATTCTGAATTTGGTCGGCACCAAAAACGCCATTCAATAATATATCACGTTGTAGTTTATTTGCTTATCTTAGTTTCGTTTTCAAATTTTCAATTTCATTATGTAATTTTGCTATCCTTTCCTCTTTTTCCTTGATTATTTTGTTTTGTATTTTGTGTGATGATAATAACGGAATTTTGTTCTTGAAATCGTCTGCTTTGTGAATTGGTGGAACAGCAGATTCTCTCTAACAGATTTTGAAATGTTCTGTTTGAAAATGGGCCTAAAATATAGTTTTTTTCTAATTAGATGCTGTATTAAGAAGTGAATTTCAATGAGTACCTTACAAATTTCGCTCGTCTTCAAATTGATTTTCCACCCAGGCCGTTTCATATCTTCCTTCCATAAGCGAATGGTTGATATTTGTTGGAAAATTGAATGAATTATATCCATTTTTCTCAGAATTGGCACAATTTATTACACAGCAAGTGATTTCCATAGCTGCTTCATTCTCAAAAGTATAATGATTATGTAATTTTATTTCAATTCTGACGTTCATACAATGTATTGTCAAATTCAAACAATTTTGAATGAAAAAGCGCGTGACGACTATGGTGCTCTTGTCACAATGCAAGGTGTGTAACTTGATAAATCTAAACATTCAAAAACCCTAACCGTTGTCATTTCTGTGTCCGAACTCTTATCAAACTAATACCATCCAGTGACTCTAATACCTAGTACATAAGCAGCACACTAGAATAGGATATTTAGTTTCAATCTTCTCCTGGAGATGCTAACATTGTTAGCGAAACACGTGTCGAGGCGTTTAAAAAATCGGATTGGTTAGTGGTAAAACAGCGTAGTGTATTATTGTGCCAAAGGTTCCAGTCTTCGATAGATACCTAGCATCAATATGAGTTTGCTAACATACCGTAAATCTGCTGATCGCTGGCTCTCAGTCTATTTGTGTCTACTAATAATAAATGAATAATTTCAGGCCGCGCGTGAAGAGAGACCGCCCGCCGCTGTACGAAATGGAGTTCGTCATTCTGGGCAAGCCGCCCAAGGGCAAGGACGAAATCAAGAGGATCATCGTGTCGATGGGCGGCCGTGTGGGCACGAAAATCCACAGCAGAGTGATGGCGATCATCTCCACAATGGAGGAGGTCGAAAGGATGAACAGCAGGATGCAGGCGGCGGAATACGAGCAGATACACGTGGTGCCGGAGGATTTCCTTGAGGAGGTGGAGATGAATGCAGGCAACATTCCCGATTTACTGATTAGAAGGAGCATCTGCAATTGGGGGTCGGACGTGAGTTGTGTGTGAATTGTACACCCTTATCAACATGAAATTGCAGCATATAATAGTATGATACACAGGCGAATGTCCCTCTTTCATAAGTAAATTTCAATAAAGGACTCAATATTATAAAACAGATTGCAGTCAACAACGGATACAACGTTAATCTGATTGACAGTATTCTTTCTAAAAACCTTCATAATAAAGCTATTCAAGAAGTTTATCCTACCATCGAGAATAATAATCAAAACTATAGAACTTTAACCTATTTCGGATTTTCAACTGGAAAATTAGCTTCATTTCTACATAAACAGCACTTGAGAGTAGCGTATAGAACAAATAACAGGTTGGGAAGGTTTATCAAAAATAATAAAGACAAAACTTCTAAATTCGAAAAATCAGGGGTAGGGGTATACAAACTCAACTGTGGATCTTGTCCTAAGGTATATATCGGTCAGACAGGTCGTACGTTTAATCAGCGCATTCATGAACATAAGATGAATTTTTTGAAAAAGAAAACAAATTCAACATACGCCAACCATATATTAGTAGAAAACCATAGTTTTTATGATAATTTCGAAATTCTACATGTAGAAAATAAAATAATGAAACTCAATCATTTTGAATCATTAGAAATCAACAAACTCAAAAGTTTTGACATTTTACTTAACGATCAATTAGACCTCAATAGTTCACCACTGTTGAATTTGTTTTCTTAGTAGGTAATAATATCTATGTGCTATCAACCCTTTCAAGTTAATCCAGTATACTGTAATTTAATGTAGATATTGTGCCTAATTTCCGAAAATGGAGGTTTATCGATCCTGTCCACAGGTAATTAATCCTTCAAGTTGGGAAAGTAGGATATATAAAAGATAAGCAAGCCAACGTTGGTTTAGTTCATTGTACCAGTATATCACCTGACGAAGCTACTGTGTTAGCGAAACCTGTTGTGTGTTCAAGAATTTTGTGAAAATCCTATCGTTTGCCATGGATTTTCATCAAGTAACGGCCGAGTTAAAAAAAAAGTGATGTGTCGTCGTTGAAATATTTTTTTCTATGGAATGTTGATCGGAAAATGATTTGATTTCAAGAGACAGATGGTTGAATTTTTCCAAAACATGCTTGGCTGACTTACTTTCATTCACAGAACCTCAGAACACACAACAGTTAGGTCAAATGTCAGGCAACGAGCATCGGCTATATTCCGAATTCAACGGATAGTTCTCAATCTGCTGATTATTCATTCTGAAAGAAAAAAAATCACTGAAAGTGACAGATACTTGTGAGTAGACATACTATTCATTCCAAATATTTCGACTCAACATTCTGCTGAAATTGCTGACTACCAAAAAGTAATGTGGCCTCAGTCAACTGTCATTATTTTAGAGGGAAAACATTGCTCCTTGTCTTATTCATACTAATATTATAAAGAGGAAAGATTTGATTGTTTGTTTGTTTGTATTGAATAGGCTTCGAAACTATTGGATCGATTTGGCTGAAAATTGGTGGGGAGGTAGCTTAGAGCCAGGAGAAGGTCAAAGGATACTATTTATACCGGTACCATTAGGAAATTCAAGATGGCGGATCTAATATATCGGAAGAGTTTTGTAATTATGGTCCGATTCTATTCAAAATTGGTATCTGGGGGTTTTCGAGATCGGAGATTATGATTCTTTCGTCATGATTTGAATATTTTGGCGGAATTTGGGAATTCAGGATGGCGGAACCAATATTGCAGACGAGTTTTGTAATGGAATTTGGTATCTGGTGGTTCTCGGAGTCGGAGATAATGATTCTTTCGTCAAAATTTGAAAATTCGAGATGGCGGACCCAATATGGCGGACGAGTATTGTAATTATGATCCGACTCCCTTCGAAATTGTTATCTGGGTGTATTCGGGTCGGAGATTATGATTCTTTTGTCAAAATTTGGAAAAAAGCGGGATTTGGAAATTCAAGACGGTGGAACCAATATACCGGACGAGTTTTGTGATTATATACCGATTTTATTCACAACTTGTAAGTGCCCGTTTTCGGGGTCAAAAATTATGAATCCTTCGTCAAAATTAGGGAATTCGAGATAGTTTATCCAATATTGCGGATGAGTTTTGTAATTATGTTCCGATTCTATTCAAAATATTCATCTGGGGTTTTAGGAGTCGGATATTATGATTTTTTCGTCAAAATTGGGAAATTCAAGTGAACTAAAAAAAAGTTGAAATACATGGTAAAATAATAGTGTCTTGATGAATATTGAACTGCACAAATATATTATAGAAATAATGTATATAGCAAAACAACTTTCGCGAGGTCTTCTAATAAATAATAATTTACTCATATTATACGGGGTGTTTCATAATTGAATGCTGATCCTGAAGGGCGATGATCCTTGGATGATTTCAAGGAGAGAAGTTTATATCAACATATGTCCTGAACCTATTAGTTTTTGAGCTACAGGGTGTTGAAATCAGAAGTGTACAGCGTTTTTTTAAACAAAACATTCAATATCAGGTCTACGAGGACATCACTGGTAAAAGTAAAAGTTTGATTTTCGTCTCAAAACAAAATGTGTTTTCACGTATAGTGGGTGTCTACTGAATTACCAAAAACAATATCCAAGAACTGAAGAAACAAAATTCTTTGGATATTATTTTTTTACGTGAAAACGGTACGTTGTATGAAAGTAAGTCTAGGAACCGAATTTGCTCCAAAATGAATGAGAATTGGAAAAAAAATCTGGTTCTCAGAAAAATCAGTGGCGTACTATTTTTTTCTTCAAAAATTGTCAGTTCCAACCCCGTACGGACGCCACTGGTGAGAATTTTGAAATATCTTTCACGTAAAAAGATGCTCCTAAATAATGAAAAGGTGTATATAAAATATCATAACAATGTCTAAGAGTGAAGAATTATGATGAAAAACTCATTTTTTTCTTGAAATTTCATCAGCCTGTAGCTTAATAACTGAGAGGTTTAGGACATATGTTGATGTGAACTTTTCTCTTTGAAATCATCCAAGGATTAGCGCCCTTGAGGATCAGCATTCAATTATCAAACACCCTGTATATTATTTAATATTAGAAAATGCCTGTTATTGAAATAATTGACACTGAGAATAACATTCAAATTTCACCAACCATGAAAACGTGCTCCGAAATTACAGCACTGTATTTTTGATATTATATTTTGGAACACAGATTTTCAGCAGTTGAAATCGAAATATGGTCATAGGCATACCATAATAATATTAGACACTTGAATGAATGAATAAATACATTTCTTGCAGCCTCATAGCCGTTTACCCGCCGAGCCCTCAGCCAGCCACAAATCCAAGTCGCGCAGCATCTACACCAAATCGGTGCCCAACAAGGTGACCTTGAAACTCAAAGGCGGCCTCGCCGTCGACCCCGATTCCGGACTGGAGCACTCTGCGCACGTGTACCAGTCAGGCGGCGACAAGTATTCGGTGGTGTTGGGCATCACGGATATTCAGACGAAGAAGAACAGCTACTACAAGCTGCAGCTGCTCGAGGCCGATGCGGGAAGCCGGTACTGGGTGTTCAGGTCGTGGGGGCGCATCGGGACAACCATCGGAGGTGAGTGCGTTTGTCGATTTATTTTTTCGAATTAGCTTTATTTTCAATTCATATACAAACAATACAAAAAACGTTTCTTCTTACCCTATATCACATATATCAGACTTTATACTGCTAAATTCAATAGATACATATGTATGTACAGGGTGTTTCTGGTTGAGAAATGTTTATATAGTTTGAGTGAATACTCTTAACTCCATAGTTTAATTATTAAATGTAAATTTTATTTTTTCATGTACTCTTAGTAGCATGAAGATGAGTCAATATTGCGTCCATCTTGTTTATTATGTACTTAGATTGTGTAAACATGTTACGTAGTTTTATTCAACGTGCTATGTTATTTTCTTATTGTTGATTTATTTTATAAATACCTACCGTACTACCATGCGGTTCCATCCTGACTCTTCTTTATACAATTGTATGTTGTCTAAAATAAATAAAGTGATTTGATTTTGATTTGATTTAAGTACATGTAGAAAATTCAGGAGCATGTTGCTGACGTCAAAATAAGAAGAAACATTCGTATAAATATATGTCCGAAAGGTATTCGTTTCTGAGATACAGAGTGTTGAAGTTGAATTCTTATTTTTGTTTTTTGTCAATGAATTCCATAATAATTCTGATATTCGAATGAAGTTTGGTATCTAGGAGTATTTTTCAATGAGGATATCAAATTTTCTGTTAGTTTGTCTGTTTCGTGGGGGTGGCGCCATCTACATGTCTTTTGAGTCTTTTGAAAAGTCATAACCTATTTGTGCGTACCTGTATCACGTTTTGTAGGAGAAAAATATATTTCTAGGACACTTCTATGTGGAAAATATATTTTTGGTAGAGGTCGATGCCAGCTACTGTTTCGAGTTATTGGGATTTGAAATAATCCATGCATTTGAATTATTTCCATGGGGCTCGTAAGTCGCCTCTAAGTAGTAAATATCAGAAAAGATACGCATTTTTCTTCTTTCATTCAATATTCTCCTTCATTCAACAATTCAACATTGGAATGTACCAAATGATTTTGGTAGCTATCGTATATAAAAAAATAATCGTCTCATGTATCCTTTCTACGTGCATTACTAACGTGAATGTAGAGGTTGACCTTTTGGATGGATAACCATGTGCGTAACATAAGTGCGGTAGAATGTTTCTAAACAGATATGTTTTTTGTGGGTGCTGAACGCGAATCTGAAGTATGCTGTCTCGTAGCAGTCCCGACCAAAGTCAAAAAACGCAAAAAACTTTTTTAGAGTATATCCGGTTTTCCGCTCATATCTTACAAACAACGCATCGTATGGAAAATGTTATGGTATTCAAAGTTGAAGAGCATAAAATTATGCGTCAAATATCTTTCCTCACGTCCTCAGTTCCAAATTCAAGGTCGCTATCGTCATATAAAAAAGCCAATTTCTAACAACTTTTGTGAATACAGCAATATACTTACTGTTAGACACCTTTTTTTACCCAAACAACAATTTGAATAAATTTGATATTATTTTCAACAGGGTTGGGCTGATTTAAATCAATTGATTTAAATCAAGATAAAAATCATGATTTAAATCTAGTGATTTTTTTTTAAATCCCAATTTAAATCAAAATAATAATTTCGAGAACATTTATTATTTATTCGAATAATAAAAAATATTAAACTGAAATAAAATAGTAAAACCCCTAAAAAAACGGGATATTGAAACATATACATATGTATATCTTAATCATACTCTACATTATTATTTTATAATCATAAGTTTTCTGACATTGAAACTAACATAGAACATTTTAATTTTCATTATAATATTTAAACAAAAATACTAATTTTCCTGCCTTTTCAACCCCCAGTCTATTTCTCAAATCTGAATGTACCAGCCCAAAGGTACTGAACACTCGTTCCACTGAGGCTGAAGAAACAATAGCACAAAGAAATTTTTTTAACACAGGTATCTGTTTCTTGATTTCTGATTCATTGTCAGCTTGTGATAGCCACCACTGAATTCCACTGACGTTTTTCGTAATTTCTTCAGAGAACATTATGTTTTTGAAGGGCAAAGAACGAGCATTAAATTTTATTGGTAATGGTAATAATCCACTATTACCATACATTTCCTTTATAGTTTTTAAAGCCAAATTTTTTTCATTGACAGTCAACCTGTACTTTTGCTTAGATGGGTCCATCATATAAGCTATCAAGTGGTAAGGGGTCAGTGCTTGTTCATATTGGCGCTGAAATTTCTGAAGCTGTTGAATTGATAGATTTTGATCTTCTTCAAAGATATATTCTAAGTTTTTCCATTGATCTACGGCATTTGAAAGAGTATGTTGACATGTATGTTGACAGGTACCTACCTATAATTTATCGCGCATTAAGACCAAAATAAAAAAAATCAAAAAAATCCAAAAAATCATGATTTTTTTATTTAAATCAATGATTTTTGATTTTTTTTAAAAAAATCAAGATTTGCCCAACCCTGATTTTCAATAATCAATTTGGATTCAGGGGGAAAATATCAACACAGGATGCAATTTTAGCTTTGACAACTAAAATAACAGAAGCTCTCAATGATAGCAGTCCATTTCTTTCTATATTTTTCGATTTTTCGAGAGCATTTGACACAGTTAGTCATGACCTCTTACATTCTTTGGAGGAAATTGGTGTCAGAGGCATTTGCTTAGAACTTTTCAATAGCCATTCAAGCGAGAAAACCCAGACTGTGAGTGTTGATGGTGTATTTAGCGGTGTCGAAGCAATTGACCATGGAGTACCACAAGGAACAGTGCTAGGACCCATTTAATTCAACATTTACATCAATGAACTGTTTTCACTCAACAGTCGCGGGGAAATTTTCGAATTTGCTGATGATACAGCAATTTTCTATTGGTTCTTATAACTGGGAAAATCTAAAGGACGTTGCCGAATCAGACTTCCGTTCAATAAAAAAGTGGTTCGAATACAAATTACTCACAGTTAACAAAGGAAAAACAAACTACTTACCATTCAGTTTCAATTCTCATGGGGGATTCACACGTAATGTTCGTTGTGAAAAAGATGAGATGCATACTCTATAAGTTAAGAAGGCTCAAAGAAAACTTACCGATAAGTCAAATGAAAATTCTTCATCATGCTCTGGTTGATAGTTATATGCGTTATGGAATTTTGGCATGGGGTGGAGCTCTTGAAACTCATCTGAATCCATTAGATATCATACAGAGAAGATTTATGAAAATAATTTGTTCATCAAAATTCCAGATACTCTTCTGATGAAATTTATTCCGAAACAGAAATCTTGGACCTGAGACAATTATACTTTTTCATTACTTGCATAAAATATCACAGTACGCGACATTATAACCAACTACCGAAGCATAATTACAATACCAGAAGAAAAAATCATTACGTTCCACCTCTGATGATCAAAACAACAACTCAGAGAATGTTCATCTACTTAGCTCTCAAGTTGTACAATAGCATTCCTGATAAATTGAAATGTATAGACAACAAGAAAATATTCAAAAAACAATTGAGATAGTTTATAAACGAATATCCACGATATATGATTCGATCTCTCTTTGATATTGAAATAAAATGAAAATATCATGCCTAAATTACATTGTCCTGCCTTCCACAGTACTTCATTGATCAATACAACATACCTACACATTTCAATATATATATTCTTGGTGTGGGTGTCTGCGTGTATGGATTATTACGTTTATTCATTTGTGAATATACTAAATGAGTGTAAAATAATTGAAGGGGTGATTCCTCGTCGAAAAGAAGATAGGATCTTTCATATAAAGAAACTTTATAGGAGCATCCCATGTTAAGATACAGGCCCTTGAAGGGGGTACATAAAATTTGTTTAGCAATTTTTTTCACAAGCACTAAAAAAGTTACAGTATTGAAATTAACCTGACATTTTCTACTACCAAAAGACACTTAGCCAGTAATTTATTTGGTTTACCCCTTGGTTGTAAGGGGTGGAAAACCGAACCCCTAAATTTTATTTTCAATGTAACTTTTTGTCTTATTATTTGTTTACCATTTAAAAATGTATTTCCGATTGCCTGTTTCATTCTGAACAAAAAATGTCCTATGAATTTTTTGCCCAAATTGAACCAGTTTGCAGCAAACTGGATTTATTGTTTTTTTGTGGTTAGTAGTTATCTACCTCCTCGATTAAATGTTAAGGCATACGTTCAATTTTTAGAGAAGTCCATCCCGTACTGTTGGAGGAAGTTCCTTTGGTCGTCAGAAGGGACATGTTTTTTGTGCATGATGGAGCTCCCGTCCATTTTAGTCAAGTAGCACGTCAGCATTTAACTGAAACATATATGCAAATCAGTGGATAGGTCGAGGAGGACCACAGAATTGGCCCACTCGATCCCCGGATCTCAATCCTCTCGATTTCTCTACTTGGGGCCATTTACAGCATTTGGTTTATCGTACTCCTGTTCACGATGTAGAGGACTTAACATCATCGATGCGTGCAGTGTAGTAAGAGAGATTCTAGGAATATTTGAGCGAATACGTGGCTCAATACGAAGACGTCTAGACACATGCGTAATGTCTGAAGGTAGAAATATTGAACATTTACTATGATTTCTACATGTTGTATGTTCTGTTATTGATTAACTAGCTTTGTTTATTCCCCTTCAATCATTTATTGCAGGTAGTAACTACAAAATATCTGAGAATATTCCTTTTCAACATCAATAAATCCAGTTTGCATTTATGACGATGTATCTCAGTAGTTGTTCGTAAAATAATTTTTTGCTGCGAACTGTTTTATTTTGGGCAAAAAATTCAGAGGACATTTTTTGTTAAGAATAAAACAGGCTATCGGGAATAAATTTTTAAATGGTAAACAAATTGTTAATTATTTTTTGATACTTGGTATATCGGTTATTTTTGATATCCATGTGTGCTGTATAGTTAAGTTGTTGATTTTACCATTGGTGACGAGAATAAAAATCTATGAAAAACCAGACTCCTCGAGCCGGATAAGAACTAACGTGGTAACACAGTAAGTTCAATTTTGAAGAGATTCCAGAAACGAAAATTTTTGAACGGTAACTGACATTCCAAACGAAAAAATGTCAGAAAAATTAAGAAGGTCTGTCAGAAAGAATTTGGGTAAAAATACAATGTTAGATCCAAACTTTGTATGGCCTCAGACAGTCCTGCCTACGAGAAACCCAAGTGATGCTGTTGGTGATCACATCAACATTGCTCCTTCAGCCTCAATGTCGCCATCTCTAACAGTAGATCATCTTCCTCCCAGTTTTAGTGAGAATGAAAGTACTGAGCATTCAACAGATATAAGGGAAACAGATTCAATGAACGAACAGACTTCCAGGTTGAGTGTGTCAGCATATTCCAAGAAGGAGGGAACTGTGATGTCTAGACAGACAAAGAAAAAATCGCAGATTTCCTCAAGGATATCTAAACATGAAATGGAGAGGAAAAAATTGGCGATAGATACAGAAAAGGCAAGAGCAGATTTATTGAAGAAAAGGTTAGAGATAGAATCCCAGCTGAAAATATTAGAATTAGAAAAAGAATTGGCCGAAGCTCAACTAGAAGACATTGAGGATGAAACTGAAAGAAGTTCTCAAGAAGAAGACAGTGAAATATTCAGAAGGCAGCAAGATATTGAAAAGTGGGTAGTCAAAAGTTCTATCATGAATAGGAATCCTAGCCCTGAATCTATAGAAGAGCATGCAGCGGATGAGAAGGAAGACGAAAACAGCTTGAATAGGCTTTGCCAAGTGATTGAGAAGGCAATTAATAGTGTTTCTTGTCCTGATAATACAAGAAGTCTATTGAATAGGCAAGTCCTAGATAGAGATCTACCTATTTTTGATGGGAAACCTGAAGATTGGCCATTGTTTATCACACAGTTCAACAGACGTATCGCAGTCTGTCAATATTCGGATGACGAGAAAATGCTAAAACTACAGAAGAGTCTGAAAGGAGAAGCTCTAAACAGTGTACGAGGTATGATGCTTCAACCGAAAAATGTTAATCTTATCATCCAGACATTAGAAATGCGCTTTGGTAGAGCTGAATATATCATTGATGCTCTAATTGATCAAATCCAAGCTCTTCCTGTTGTCAAAGATGGTGATTATGACATGTTCATCAAGTTTTCCTGCAATGTTAATAATCTAGTTGCCACGTTGGAACAACTAGGTGCAGGTAACTACTTGGACAATCCGTATTTGTTGAAGAAATTGCTGGAGAAGGTTCCCAATAACCTGAAGATCCAATGGGGCCAAATTGTGGTACGAAAGAACAAAAAGGAGAAACAAAAGCTACTTTGAAAGATTTTGCTGACTGGGCAGGTTCAATTGCATCAGCAGCTTGTTGTGTAGTCACTCCAAGGTATCAGCAGGCAAGTTTTCCGAATCGAAGTAGTAGAAACCCTTTCATTCGAACTCATGAAAAGGTTTTCCATACCAATACCAAGGATTTCCAGAAAGATGATTCACACTGTTTCTATTGTGATGAATTGAGTAGTCACAGTATAGTGAACTGTCCCAAAATGAAAGAAGACTCGGTAGATGATCGTTGGAAAAAGATAGTTGAAGCCAAGGTATGTTTTTCTTGCTTGGGCAGACGTCACAGGAAAATAAACTGCAAATCCAGTAGATTTTGTGGAGTCGATGGATGTAGAAGACGTCACCACTTCTTACTGCATAAAACCACCACAGATGCACCTGAAAATCGGAATGCTGTTGATATCAAGCAAGAAGACCACACCAAGAATACCCTTGATGAGAATATCAATGAAACCGTCCTTACAACCAAAGATAACTCGAAAGTTCTATTGAGGATAGCACCAATAAAATTGTATGGACAGAACGGTTGTTTCGAAACATTTGCTCTCTTCGATGAAGGTTCAACTGTTTCATTGATTGAAGAAAATATGGCAAAGAAGTTGGGTAATGTTGGCGAAATTCGACCATTCTGCATGCAATGGGCCAACGAGATTGTTCAAAATAATGAAGATTCCCAATGTATAGACCTGAAGATTGCTGGAATACACGACGATGCGAAAATCTACATGATGAAGAATATTCGAACTGTAAAAAATCTGGCACTACCTTGTCAAACGGTTGTAATGTCTGATTTCAATGAAGTTCATCTTCAGGGACTGCCATTAAGAGATATGAGGAATGCCAAACCAACTCTACTGATTGGACAAGACAACATACATCTAACAGTAGCCAGAAAAGTCTTCCAGGGCTCGACTACGAGTCCAGTAGTTACAAAAACACATTTGGGATGGGTCATACATGGCAATGTTGGACGAACGCTTGAAACTGACAATAATTTTATGTTCCATGTATGTTGCCAAGAAAATGAGGAAGATATAAACCGTCTCATTATGAACTCCTTTTCGACTGAGGCTTTTGGTGTAGCTGTGACGAACTCCAGCATGAATAAAGAAGAGAAGAGAGCCTTGGAAATCCTAGAGAGCACGACTTCGAAAATTGAGAATGAGAATCGATACCAAACTGGCCTACTATGGAGAAAAGACACTATTGTTATGCCTGAGAGCAGAAGGAACGCATTCAACCGACTTCTTTGCGTGGAAAGAAAAATGGCGAAAGACACATCATATTTCGACCAATACTGTGAGAACATTGAGGATTATCTCCGGAAAGGTTACATTCGTCGTCTAGAAGCTCCTGAAGTCTCCAACAAAAATCCAAGAGTATGGTATCTACCACATTTTGGTGTAGTCAACCCCAATAAACCGAATAAGCTGAGGTTGGTTTTCGATGCCGCAGCCAAATCTGGTAATACCAGTCTCAATGATAATCTCCTGCAAGGTCCAGATTACCTGAGTTCACTTCCTGGAGTATTGATGAGGTTTAGACGATGGAAATGGGGCTTTTGCGGTGACACCGCAGAAATGTTTCATCAAGTCCAGATAAGACCTGAGGATCGTTGTGCTCAACGATTTCTTTGGAGAAAGGGAGACTCAACCAGGGATGTAGATGAACATGTGAAGAAACCTATTATTTTGGACCCAAAAAGTAGGTATACTAAATTAATAATCCAATACTATCACGAAAAAAGACACCATCAAGGATTTGAGATGGTTTTGAATGATTTGAGACAACGGTTCTGGATTATAAAAGGAAGATCTGCCGTGAAAACGACATTCAAGAATTGCCAACTCTGTAGGATTCGCAAAGCTAAACCCGATTATCCAGAAATGGGCCAATTACCACCTGCAAGACTTACTGAGAATGTTAAGCCCTTCACATTCACAGGCATCGACTATCTTGGACCATTGTATGTGTCTGTCGGAAGGCGTCGTGAAAAACGATGGGGAGTCCTCTTCACTTGTATGAATGCTATAAGAGCCATACACTTAGAGATAGCCCATACACATTCAACAGATGGTACTATAATGGCTAATCAGAGAATGACAGCGAGAAGAGGACCAATGAAATGTATATATTCAGATAATGGTACCAATTTTGAAGGCGCTAGCGAAGAATTGAAAAATTATTTCAATAACTTTGAGGCAGACCAGTTGATAGGAAAACTAGCTGAACAACAAATCCAATGGCACTTCATACCTCCCAGCAGTCCAAACATGGGTGGATGTTGGGAAAGATTAGTTGGATCAGTTAAACGAGTTTTAAATAATATGTTGAAGGAAGAAGCTCCCAAAGATGAAGTATTGTTGACTGTTTTTGCAGAAGTAGAAAACGTAGTTAACAGTCGTCCGCTTACTCATGTTTCCCTGGACCCAAATGATCCGGAGTGCTTGACACCGAATCATCTATTAATCGGTTCACCAAGTCAACCTTCGCTTTCTCAAGGTGACGAAGATCTGAGGAAACAATGGAGAAGATCTCAACGATTAGCAGATATTTTCTGGACCAGATGGATCAAGGAATACTTACCAACATTAACCAGACGTGGAAAATGGACAAAAACCACAGAACCAATCAAATTGAATGATATTGTTGTGATAGTAGACCAAAACCAACCAAGAAATTCATGGACCTTAGGGAAGATTGTAACTACCTTTCCAGGAAAAGATGGTGTAACCAGGGTGGTAGAAGTCAAGACTTCCAAAGGAACTTACCGCCGCCCCGTTAATAGACTATGTAAACTCGATGTACAGGGTGAAAATTCTTGAGTAGATTTTTGCACGGTGGGGAGTATGTTAATTATTTTTTGATACTTGGTATATCGGTTATTTTTTGATATCCATGTGTGCTGTATAGTTAAGTTGTTGATTTTACCATTGGTGAC
>OU896719.1:12016137-12033309 GCA_918026855.4 Phaedon cochleariae | reverse complement strand
ACGAGACAGCATACTTCAGATTCGCGTTCAGCACCCACAAAAAACATATCTGTTTAGAAACATTCTACCGCACTTATGTTACGCACATGGTTATCCATCCAAAAGGTCAACCTCTCCATTCACGTTAATAATGCACGTAGAAAGGATACATGAGACGATTATTTTTTTATATACGATAGCTACCAAAATCATTTGTTGAATGAAGGAGAATATTGAATGAAAGAAGAAAAATGACTATCTTTTCTGATATTTACTACTTAGAGGCGACTTACGAGCCCCATGGAAATAATTCAAATGCATCGATTATTTCAAATCCCAATAACTCGAAAACAGTAGCTGGCATCGACCTCTACCAGGAATATATTTTTTACATAGAAGTGTCCTAGAAATCTATTTTTCTACTACAAAACGTGATACAGGTACGCACAAAAAGGTTATGACTTTTCAAAAGACTCAAAAGACATGTAGATGGCGCCACCCCCACGAAACAGACAAACTAACAGAAAATTTGATATCGTCATTGAAAAATACTCCTAGATACCAAACTTCAATCGAATATCACATTCATTTATTATGGAATTTATCAACAAAAAACAAAAATAAGAATTCAACTTTGACACTCTGTATCTCAGAAAAGAATAACTTTCGGGACATATATTTATAGGAACTTTTCTTCTTATTTTGACGTCAGCAACATACTCCTGAATTTTCTACATGTACTTAAGAAACAACCTGTACATACATATGTATCTATTGAATTAAGCAGTATAAAGTCTGATATATGTGATATAGGGTAACAAGAAACGTTTTTAGTATTGTTGAAATTTGTATATGAATTGAAAAAAAAAGCTAATTAGAAAAAATAAATCGACAAACGCACTCACCTCCGATGGTTGTCCCGATGCGCCCCCACGACCTGAACACCCAGTACCGGCTTCCCGCATCGGCCTCGAGCAGCTGCAGCTTGTAGAAGCTGTTCTTCTTCGTCTGAATATCCGTGATGCCCAACACCACCGAATACTTGTCGCCGCCAGACTGGTACACGTGCGCAGAGTGTTCCAGTCCGGAATCGGGGTCGACGGCGAGGCCGCCTTTGAGTTTCAAGGTCACCTTGTTGGGCACCGATTTGGTGTAGATGCTGCGCGACTTGGATTTGTGGCTGGCCGAGGGCTCGACGGGTAAACGGCTATGAGGCTGCAAGAAATGTATTTATTCATTCATTAATTCATTCATTCAAGTGTCTTATATTATTATGGTATGCCTATGACCATATTTCGATTTCAACTGCTGAAAATCTGTGTTCCAAAATATAATATCAAAAATACAGTGCTGTAATTTCGGAGCACGTTTTCATGGTTGGTAAAAATTTGAATGTTATTCTCAGTGTCAATTATTTCAATAACAGGCATTTTCTAATATTAAATAATATATAAGTAAATTATTATTTACTAGAAGACCTCGCGAACGTTGTTTTGCTATATACATTATTTCTATAATATATTTGTTCAGTTCAATATTCATCAAGACACTATTATTTTATTTTCTACTTCTTTTTAGTTAGGCTATCTGTAAAAGCGTTTTTCTTTAGTTTTTCAAACTACCATGTATTTCAACTTTTTTTTAGTTCACTTGAATTTCCCAATTTTGACGAAAAAATCATAATATCCGACTCCTAAAACCCCAGATGAATATTTTGAATAGAATCGGAAAATAATTACAAAACTCGTCCGCAATATTGGATAAACTATCTCGAATTCCCTAATTTTGACGAAGGATTCATAATTTTTGACCCCGAAAACGGGCACTTACAAGTTTTGAATAAAATCGGTATATAATCACAAAACTCGTCCGGTATATTGGTTCCACCGTCTTGAATTTCCAAATCCCGCTTTTTTCCAAATTTTGACAAAAGAATCATAATCTCCGACCCGAATACACCCAGATAACAATTTCGAAGAGAGTCGGATCATAATTACAATACTCGTCCGCCATATTGGGTCCGCCATCTTGAATTTTCTAATTTTGACGAAAGAATCATTATCTCCGACTCCGAGAACCACCAGATACCAAATTCGAATGAAATCGGATCCTGAATTTCTGAATTTTTACGAAGGAATCATAATCCCCGATCACGAAGACCCCATTTTTGAAAAGAATCGGATTATAATTACAAAACTCGTCTGCAATATTGGTTCCGCCATCCTGAATTCCCAAATTCCGCCAAAATATTCAAATCATGACGAAAGAATCATAATCTCCGACCTCGAAAACCCCCAGATCAGACTTGGGTCGAATACTGAAATCCGGTATTCGAATACGAATCCTGAATACTGTACTCTAAATTGTATTCGAATACTCAAGATTCGAATACGAAGAAAAAAAAAGTATTTGAATACCGATGTATTCGAATACCTGGATTCATTCACATATGAATATTTTATGAATATTCCAACTGAAAAAAAAAACATTTAATTGCGCACATGAAGCTCGTTTATATTTATGTATGTATAGTTAATTTAAAAAAATATATAAAAAAATAGAAAATCTATATTAAATGAAACTTGATGAATAACTTTTTGATACAAAGTGCCACAATGAGATTAAATAAAAAACATTCATTAATTTTCATTTCTTAGTTTTATTTGAAAAATTATTCAAAATAAAACGATATTCAATTAATGAATGAAACTCAAAATAAAGTACTTTGGTACATTGGATAACAGTAAGGTAACACAAAAAAATTGTTTAGGAAGATAATAATGGAAAATAATCTCAAATGATAAATAAAACTTAAAATAAAATCCTTTCTATTTCGAATAAAACATAGGCACTAATAAAATATATGTTTGAACACGCTCAACCAATAATATATAGCGACGGCTCCGTTAAAGCGTAACGCAATAATTCATAGAAATAATCGAAAAGTATCCGAAAACAGGATTCGAATCCCGAGATTCGAATACAGGATTTGGATATCGGGATTCGAATACAGGATTCGAATACCGGGATTCGAATACAAAGTGGGAATTTGAATACTGGGATTCAAAAACGGTATTCAGAATCCAGAATACCGAGTACTGACCAAAAAAGTATTCAGTCGAATACCGAATACCAAATTCACAAATGTATTCGAATAGTATTCGAATACCAGCCAAATGTATTCTGAATAGGATTCAGAATACCGGGTATTCGAATACTACACAAGTCTGTCAGATACCAATTTAATTTTGAATAGAATCGGACCATAATTACAAAACTCTTCATATACATTAGATCCGCCATCTTGAATTTCCTAATGGTACCGGTATAAATAGTATCCTTTGACCTTCTCCTGGCTCTAAGCTACCTCCCCACCAATTTTCAGCCAAATCGATCCAGTAGTATCGGAGCCTATTCAATACATACAAACAAACAATCAAATCTGTCCTCTTAGTAGTATGAATAGTAGAAGATCCGAACCTAAATCGACCTTCACCGAGCTGATAATAGAACGAAATATATTTTATCATGAATGTAGTATATTAGAAAACATATTGAAAATGGGTTCGCTAAAAAAATCCTGGGCAGACTATTTTTAATTATTTTTCGAAAAATGATTTTTAATTAAATGTTGCAACATCAGGATAATAAAAAAAAATGTGACCTGACTGAAAGTATAAAACGTATAGAATGTGCAGCCGTTGGGTTGTCTACTATTCACCTGGGCGAACTACTAGGTTGTCAGGTGAACACAGGTATATCGATGCCAGTTACTTTCACTGGATTGGATAATTAAAAAAAATTATATCATCATAAGCGCTGTTTGATTGCGAACACGTTGATATAGGGTTGTCTGCGAAAATTCCGGTCCTATTAGGAGTTTGCGAATTTTAAAGATTTTAATTTCAACGCGCGTGGAAGTGTGTGACAGAGAGATCCGAGGTAAGTATACTGTGTAATAATAAAGGACCCAACATCGCAGTCGCTTGTGATGGGACCCTGAATAGTAGAAAGTGCGCATGCTCGGTGTGTAAACTATGGAGGGTAGAGGTACCTCTACTACCCTTCATATAGTAAACAGTGCGTGTTATTTCTGAGTAGCTTAATGACTTATAATATTATATTGCATCGAAAACACGTGTTATTCTGGATCGTTGTGCTAAAAAATGGCTAAAAAGTGTTTTTTGTGTGGCTCGGACAATTCTTTGAGTGATTTTACTGATGAAACTTTCAAAAATTGTTCGTTAATGCTAGCTTTTCGTAAAAAAACAACTTCTACCTCTACCCTCCATAGTTTACACACCGAGCATGCGCACTTTCTACTATTCAGGGTCCCATCACAAGCGACTGCGATGTTGGGTCCTTTATTATTACACAGTATACTTACCTCGGATCTCTCTGTCACACACTTCCACGCGCGTTGAAATTAAAATCTTTAAAATTCGCAAACCCCTAATAGGACCGGAATTTTCGCAGACAACCCTATATCAACGTGTTCGCAATCAAACAGCGCTTATGATGATATAATTTTTTTTTAATTATCCAATCCAGTGAAAGTAACTGGCATCGATATACCTGTGTTTACCTGACAACCCAGTAGTTCGCCCAGGTAAATAGTAGACAACCCAACGGCTGCACATTCTATACGTTTTATACTTTCAGTCAGGACAAATTTTTTTTATTATCCTGATGTTGCAACATTTAATTAAAAATCATTTTTCGAAAAATAATTAAAAATAGTCTGCCCAGGATTTTTTTAGCGAACCCATTTTTAATATGTTTTCTAATATACTAAATTCATGATAAAATATATTTCGTTCTATTATCAGCTCGGTGAAGGTCGATTTAGGTTCGGATCTTAGACTAGAATAAGACAAGGAGCAATGTTTTCCCTCTGAAATAATGACAGTTGACTGAGGCCACATTACTTTTTGGTAGTCAGCCATTTCAGCAGAATGTTGAGTCGAAATATTTGGAATGAATAGTATGTCTGCTCACAAGTATCTGTCACTTTCAGTGATTTTTTTTTATTTCGGAATGAATAATCAGCAGATTGAGTACTTTCGGTTGAATTCGGAATATAGCCGATGCTCGTTGCCTGACATTTGACCAACTGTTGTGTTTTTTGAGGTTCTGTGAATGAAAGTAAGTCAGCCAAGCATGTTTTGGAAAAATTCAACCATCCGTCTCTTGAAAACAAATCATTCCATAGAAAAAAACACACAACAGGTTTCGCTAACACAGTAGCTTCGTCAGGTGATATACTGGTACAATGAAATAAACCAACGTTGGCTTGCTTAACTTTTATATATCCTACTTTCCCAACTTGAAGGATTAATTACCTGTGGACATAAACCTCCATTTTCGGAAATTAGGCACAATATCTACATTAAATTACAGTATACTGGATTAACTTGAAAGGGTTGATAAAACATAGATATTATTACCTACTAAGAAAACAAATTCAACAGTGGTGAACTATTGAGGTCTAATTGATCGTTAAGTAAAATGTCAAAACTTTTGAGTATGCTGATTTCTAATGATTCAAAATGATTGAGTTTCATTATTTTATTTTCTACATGTAGAATTTCGAAATTATCATCAAAACTATGGTTTTCTACTAATATATGGTTGACGTATGTTGAATTTGTTTTCTTTTTCAACAAATTCATCTTATGTTCATGAATGCGCTGATTAAACGTACGACCTGTCTGACCGATATATACCTTATGACAAGATCCACAGTTGAGTTTGTATAGCCCTACCCCTGATTTTTCGAATTTAGAAGTTTTGTCTTTATTATTTTGATAAACCTTCCCAACCTGTTATTTGTTCTATACGCTACTCTCAAGTGCTGTTTATGTAGAAATGAAGCTAATTTTCCAGTTGAAAATCCGAAATAGGTTAAAGTTCTATAGTTTTGATTATTATTCTCGATGGTAGGATAAACTTCTTGAATAGCTTTATTATGAAGTTTTTTAGAAAGAATACTGTCTATCAGATTAACGTTGTATCCGTTGTTGACTGCAATCTGTTTTATAATATTGAGTCCTTTATTGAAATTTACTTATGAAAGAGGGACATTCGCCTGTGTATCATACTATTATACCGGGTGGCTACGAAAGTATTGCCTACGGAATATCTCAGTTATTGTATGAAGTAGGTTTGTGAAATTTGGAGCGTCGATATAATGACATAAGAGCTAGAATTTGAGCATATTGACATGTCGAAGTTAACTTCCTGTCTGACCGGAAGTAACATCAACTTTCTTATTTTAAATGGAAACCCTATTTTTTTTTCTATTCACTTTATTCAGCATTCAATTCCCTTTCTGATGACATATCACAAGTTGGTATCAAACCAGAAACTAGATCAGAAAAAAAATATTATTGAAATTCACCGAGTAGGCCACGGAAGCAAAATGAAAGCCAAAAATTGAAAAGTTGGCTATGGAAACCATACGTCACTTGATAACAGTTGCTCCCACTGTGAAAAAATTGTATGTTCCTATTCAAGTTATGTTGTTTTTTCCCAATTTTTCCAATATTTTTTTGGCGGCTTTTTATAACGCCGACGAATGAAAATAAAATATCACAGTAGTAGCAACTGTTATCAAGTGACGTATGGTTTCCATAGCCGGCTTTTCAATTTTTGGCTTTCATTTTGTTTCCACGGCCTACTCGGTGAATTTCAATAATAATTTTTTTCTGATCTAGTTGCTGGTTAGATACCAACTTGTGATATGTCATTAGAAAGGGAATTGAATTCTGAATAGAGCGAAAACAAAATAAAATAGGGTTTCCATTTAAAATAAGAAAGTTGATGTTACTTCCGGTCAGACCGGAAGTTAACTTCGACATGTCAATATGCTCAAATTCTAGCTCTTATGTCATTATATCGACGCTCCAAATTTCACAAACCTACTTCATACAATAACTGTGTTGCGTATCAATATTATTAATTAGTTTATTTATTTTAAAATTGGGAATTGGGATATTATAATTATCATAATTACTTTATTTTGGGACAATCTGTACAAATGTTGTTTTGGGACACTCTGTATGAATGTTATTTGTACTCGTTCTTCGAAGGCAGAAACAAATGTATTTCTTTGACATACTCTTTTTCTATGATTTTTTTACTGATCGCGTATTTTGCGCAGTGAAGCAGGAATTCGAGAAACTGCCGATACGGAGAGACAATTCATTCTTCCATCTTCGTTCGATTCGATTTTTAAACGATCGGTCCGCTATATGTTATAATTATTCGCTGGTTCTGGTTCCGGTAAAATTGTGCATGTTTCGGCAATCGATTAACAAGATTGCACCCCTAGAACATTACTCAGTGTGGTGGATCTGGTAGGCCTACCCCTTCAAGCAGCTAAGAAGACCATATAGCAGTTAACAGTCCACATATCAAGGTACGGCTATTATTACTGTTTCACTGCACTCGAATTTGATTGTTGGCATTCTTCGATTCGAGAATAATTATTTCAAAAGGGAATACTACAAACTGAGATATTCCGTAGGCAATACTTCCGTAGCCACCCGGTATGCTGCACAATTTCATGTTGATAAGGGTGTACAATTCACACACAACTCACGTCCGACCCCCAATTGCAGATGCTCCTTCTAATCAGTAAATCGGGAATGTTGCCTGCATTCATCTCCACCTCCTCAAGGAAATCCTCCGGCACCACGTGTATCTGCTCGTTTTCCGCCGCCTGCATCCTGCTGTTCATCCTTTCGACCTCCTCCATTGTGGAGATGATCGCCATCACTCTGCTGTGGATTTTCGTGCCCACACGGCCGCCCATCGACACGATGATCCTCTTGATTTCGTCCTTGCCCTTGGGCGGCTTGCCCAGAATGACGAACTCCATTTCGTACAGCGGCGGGCGGTCTCTCTTCACGCGCGGCCTGAAATGGGCTTATATCACAAAAAAATTTTATTTCATAATTCGATAGAACTCGCCCAAACTAGCTCACCACCGCAAACCGTTTCTTGCTGTGAGCTCCCTACGTTTTATAAAAAATTATTGAAATCCCCGATTTTTCGGACCTCCGAAAACGAGGCGATGATGTGACGTCAAAACCCTAATACTGAAACAAGACTATTCCAGACAGAGATGAACGATAAATTATTTCTGACAAAGCACCAAGATTGGTGAATCTGCAAGTTGATTTTTGGGACAGAGATAATAAGAACAAGAAGATCAATTCTAACCTATATTAACTTTTTGCAAATTGAAATATTTCGACAAAAGTATGATTAAGAAATGTTTTGTGCCTAATTGCAATTATAAAAACATCATTTAGCTGGGAATTTTGGGAACAAATCTGGCCCCCTCACTGGGTAAACACAATATTGTAGTTGTTTTGCTTTGCAGAAATTCATTGGGAAATTGCTTGAAAAATGAATGATCCATCTCTTAGAAGAACATTCAAAGGGAGATGCAAGTAGTATCTAGTCTAGAGAATAACCATACATTGTTTCATACCAATTGATCATATTGTTGCATAGGTAAACATATCAATCAGTGACTGATTTAATGAGGATTCTCCATATGATGGGTATTCTGATGTCAAATATCCTTTCAGGTGAACAATTTTCCAATACAACTATAATAAGTACAAGCAATGAAAATTGAATGAATATTGTGTAACAAACCTTTCAGATTTTCTATTCCTCACTTCAGCACTGAGAAACTGTATGTTAGGGACATACAAATCATTAACCATTTCCAAATCAATTTTTGGGAGATTATCTGAATAGCCTTTTACAAATCTTGATTTAACGTTCATGTGTATATTCAATATATCAATATAATATAAAGCAAGATTTGGAGGTTAATTTCATTTCGTGTCTCCTCTTCTCATTTTAAACGAAATAAATGACTTCGGATTCTTCGGAATCGGAATTCGAGACTCGATGCATATGCAGTTCCATGTAAAACGAGTCAACAAAGCAATGTTGCTGCGTTTATTAAATGTATTTTATTATTGTGAAATTGTAATGGTGCAAATGGTTTGAGATTGAGACATTACGTTGTCAAGAGTATGTTTATATTCCAATGATTCAACCTACAGTCGACAACTTGAATATATTCTCCTGCAGTAGTGGTAGTGGATATCAAAAGATATTTCAATATCAATCAATCAATCAACTTTATTATTCGATTTCGATCTCTCGGATATTTTGTTTGGATGATATGGCAACAGTGATAAATGTCACACATGGGTCACGCTCATTGGTTCAAGGCGAGATGAGGTTTCTACGTCATAAGAGGGTCCGTTTTCAGAAGGCACTATCATTTATGTGAAAAAATAAAACATTCCAGTTGATTTTTCGATCGAATTATGTCGTCAATCATTATTTATGTATAAAAGGATCATTATAAACATGGTTTGAGTTGAAATTTCTACTAAGGTGTACACGCCCATTATTCATTTATTATTAGTAGACACAAATAGACTGAGAGCCAGCGATCAGCAGATTTACGTTATGTTAGCAAACTCATATTGATGCTAGGTATATATCGAAGACTGGAACCTTTGGCACAATAATACACTATACAGGGTGTTTCATGAGGAGACTCACATAGCCAAATGGTTAATAGGAGAAATCAAGACGAGTTGATGTATATACAGTGTGACCCATTTAAGATGGAAGCACCCTTATAAAACTTACATTTTTCAACCGATTGGAATGATTTTTTTTTTGTTAGGTAGATATTCAAAAAGTCTATTAGGACACCAAATATCATGAATAAATCTCCATTTCCAGGGCCAACTAATCTGATTTTTCAAGGTCAAAAATCTTAAAAAAATACTAGCGATTTTTTTAGAAAAAATCTGACTACACCACTGGATTTGTGACATTTTCAAATGGGTAACATGTAAATTACGTCGAAATGCGTCAATCAATAAAAAAGTTATAAAGGAATGAAATTTGAAAAATATGCCGTTTAATCAACTCATCAATTTTTATTACTGAACAGATTTCGATGAAACTGTGATCAGTAATATTTCAAGACATCCTGAATCCAGTGGAGTATACAGAATTTTCATAAAATTCCTGAAAATGAATTGGTGGGTTGATTAAACGGCATATTTTTCAAATTTCATTCCTTCATAACTTTTTTATTGATTGACGCATTTCAATGGCCTAGTTTTTGGCCTAACTTCTAAATAGATGTGATTACTCTTGACTCTATTTTAGAAATGTGTTATGGAGTGAGCCCTGATTTTATTTTATGTAACGTGGCGTTTGTTGATAGGTGAACACTGGTAATCGGAATATTCTTACACTCTAGGTGCCACTTCATATTCCAAATGCTGAACAAGACGAAAATCCAAATGCCATGCTATGTTTAACACCATAGAATATTTCCAGACCCAAGAATACGTTGCAGTAAAACCTTCACGAGGATTAACATTAGGAATTTTGAATTAATAGCAAATGCATCCTCATATCACTTGCAGAAGTGTATCAATAACAAAAAATAGAGCTAAGTTTATGCGTGATGGCATAACTAATTTGATAAATCACCATAATATGGGCACATCAATCCTCATGTCGTAATTTCATCAGTTGGTACTTACCTAGTACTACCCTAGTACCTACCTATCAGTTCGGATTATCAACAAACGTCACATCTCGTCACACAAATGTAAAACAGGACCCAATAGATTTCTCACTTCAAGCGACAACCAAGAAACAAAGTCAGGAATAATAATATCTATCTGGAATTTCGATAAAAAATATCGTGTTTTTTCTTCTCGTCTATCTTTCTGTCGATTACTATTCAACAAAAATGTAGAAAGAATCAATTCACATTCATTCGAACCATTTTGTTCCATATTTTTTTATTGAACCGGTCAAAGTGTGCCGTGTAAATTGAAGAGCAGTTCTCATAGAATTTTGTCTGATCTTTCTGAATCTGGTGGAATTTTTCGAGAAAAGTGGTCACAGAGTGTTTTGACGAAACAATGAAACATAAAATTTTCCCAAGTCCGGACCTGGATATTTTTTTCATAGTATGTTATCTTGAAAAGGTTCAGTATAGATACGTTGCTGCCAAATTTCAGCAGATTACGAAGAGTCATTTCTGTAATATCGACCATCAAAATTATATAGCAATTTCACATAATACCCTGTATCTTCATAATGGAGGGTCAAAAATTTTTTTCATATATATACATCAACTTGTCTTGGTTTCCCCTATCAACCATTTGGATATGTGAGTCTTCTCATGAAACACCCTGTATACAGTGTTTTACCACTAACCAAACCGATTTTTTAAACGCCTAGACACGTGTTTCGCTAACAATGTTAGCATCTCCAGGAGAAGATTGAAACTAAATATCCTATTCTAGTGTGCTGCTTATGTACTAGGTATATGTTCACCCAACCGTTTGTCATGATTGAGTTCACATGTTAATCTTAATTTTTATATTACTAAACTATATAGAGGGCTATAAGGAATAGGTCCATTATCCTTATTCATTACTCTATTGCTATTCTTAAATATCTCTAATCTTTCATATGCGTCTAATTTTCTAATATTATTAACTTGCTTTGAGATTAGTAATATGTGTGTTATGATTGTGATTGAACATATGTTCGGCTACACAAGATTTATCTAACCTGCCATATTTCGAATGGGCTATGTGTTCTTTGAACCTTGTTTTTATGGGTCGCCTGGTTTGGCCTATATATGTTTAATCACAATCATTACAACTCAT
This sequence comes from Phaedon cochleariae, assembly GCA_918026855.4. Classification (NCBI taxonomy): domain Eukaryota; kingdom Metazoa; phylum Arthropoda; class Insecta; order Coleoptera; family Chrysomelidae; genus Phaedon; species Phaedon cochleariae. The sequence continues at coordinate 12,021,583 of OU896719.1, read as the reverse complement.
TTCGTATATTCCCGACTTTTCAAGTGTGTCCACTTTATCTTTCGGATTGCCTAATAAATTTCCTGATTTTGACCGAGACTGATAAACGCTTTCAAAACCCAAGTCTTTGAAAACTTTATCAAGTCTCTTCGTATACTTGGGATTGAACGGGATTGGGATTCTTCTAGAGTTCCTTTTATCCACTTACATAAATTCGAGTTAACACATAAAGATAAAGTCAATACATGAGTATTTCTGCCATTACAAATATGCCTCAGAAATATACTTTTACCATTTCTGTGAATAGTGCAAGCTTTTTTTTTTTAGTTTAGGTCCATGGGCGATGTGTGTAAAATCAACGATACATTTGTATCTTTTTACCGTGGTGGTGGTGGTGGTGCTATTCAAGGTAACGAATTTTGAGCCATCTGAAATCGAAGGCAGTATCAAAGCTTTCGCATTGCGACAGTCATATACAGGGTGGAGCATTAGTGCGTCGGCGCCCGATTGCTCGAGTTATATGATGGCCAGAAACTCGATTCTGAGATTCAAAAACGAATGTGAATGAGACAACAAGGTCCATATCTAGAAATTATTATCGCATATACAGGGGGCACCGGAAATAATCTGGAGAATCAGGATCGCTTTTTTTAAATAAAATACCCTATAAATTAGCACATTTTTTCAAGCATCCCTGTGACCTCCATCCACTCCTATAATATTGTTGAATATATCTCGAAAATTTCGAAGTTATCAATTTTTTTGTCGAAATAATGTCATCTGCAGATGCATACCGAAAAAATCACTGTAGTCACAATTATGAAATTTAAGAAAGAATAATCATAATATCTTTTGATGGAAACATGTGTGATATTTTTGTAGAATTTTCATGGGTGACTGAAAATGATTCTTCAATTCGGAACTTTTGGAAGTGATTTGTCTCGAGTTTTTCAATTGGAACACCGTAACCATTTTTGAATTATTGAACTTATATTGAAAATTATAGGTTGGATATTTTCATCGATACACATTCTCATCTGTTATTAATGCATCAAAAGAACAATTAATAATGTATTTAACTTGTTTTTTATTGAAATATTGGAACAAGAATTGAAGCAAATATCAGATATAGTTCATATGCTAGTAATTTACAAAGTAAAAAAAAAGATTCCCATTTTTAAGATATCCCATAAATTCATAGCACATCAAACAAACAACAAACAAAACCAGGATAATAATTCACAATTATGCAAAACGTGAATTTTGTTCTTTTTCACTTTGTGAATAACTAGCATATGAACTATTCACATAATAAATAAAAGTATCGAAAACGACAAGTGGCCAGCCTGCCAGAAAATCGCAATCATCAAACCCTTATACAAAGGTGGCGATAAAGGTGAAATGTCTAATCATCTAATTATAGGCCAATTTCTATTATCACTAATCTCGTAAAAATTTTCGAGAAAGTTGTCAAAAATAGGATAGAACATTTCTTGACACACAATCGTTTTGTATCTGAAAATCAGTTCGGCTTTCAATCTGGCAAATCAACAAACGATGCAATAGCGCATTTGATATCTAAATTATATACAGGGTTAGACAAAAGTATTCCAACAATTTGTATCTTTCTGGATCTTGCCAAGGCCTTTGACACGGTGAGTCATCATCAGTTGTCAGAGGCCTAAGAGGATAATGGCTTTAGAGGTAATTCATTACTGCTCATGAATGACTACCTGTGTCATAGGAAACAATGTGTCAAAATACAGAATTGTATAAGTAGTGAACTAGAGGTCCAATATGGGGTACCCCAAGGTACTGCCCTAGGACCAATATTATTTATTATTTAAATAAATAGCTTATTTACTCAAAGTAGTGAAGGTCAGATCATCAGTTTCGCCGATGACACCACCATATTATATCAAGCAGAAAATTGGCAACTGCTCAAACAAAAGGCTGAGAGGGACATGAGAACTATGAAACAATGGATGGATTCGAAACTACTAACTATACATTTTGAAAAAACGAAATTGACATTCACATGTACGAATAGAAACGGTCCTGATTACAACACTCTGGATATTGGTAATAATATACTCATATATAGAACTGAAACAGTTAAATTCTTGGGAATAACTATAGATCACCATCTTAGATGGGAACAACACATTCAAAATGTCACAGGAACCCTGAGATGTCTTTTGTTCAAATTCAAGGTACTGACGGATATTCTAGAACTGAAGGATCTGAAAGTAATTTATTACGCGCTCGTGGAGTCCAGACTTAGATATGGCATTATTGGATGGGGTGGTGCTGCGAAGCAATACTTAAAAAGACTTGAGATCATTCAAAAAAAGATTTTGAAAATAATGTTAAAAAACGAAAACACTTATCCATCTACAAAGTTATTTCAAGATACGAAAACTAACGACATTCAGCAACTCTTTTGTTACTAAATTATTATAAATCAATTCGATAAAAAAGTACAAAGAATCAATCACATGTACAATACTCGCCAACGCTACACAAAGTACAAGACACAACTTGCACAAAAAACCATAGGAAAACGAAATTGTTATTACATATGCCCAGAACTATTCAACATACTTCCTAGTGAATAATTGAAATTCGCACAAAATATCGCTTCAAGAAAAAAGTTAAACATTTTCTCCAAGTACTGGATAAGTCGGAACTGAATAAATTATTTGATTGACACGTCGTTTTCCATGAGCTATTAAATTAGGTACTAGAGTTATTTTAAATGTTTTTTTTTCTCAAGTATATATTGCTTTTTGTCTATATGTTAGTCTATGAAGGTGTATTGAATATTTGATTCATATTATTTTTGTATCTTGATTCGTCAAATTTCAAAAAATATCAATTAATTATACATCAATTATACATTCATTTGAATTTTATTCAATAATACAATAGGTAATTAACTATTAATTCGAAATATCATTTGAACATACTATTTATATCATGAACATAATAATATAAACAAAATGAATGATAAGATATCCCACGCACAGTCTTTTGACTTTGTGGGTACCTCCGGTTTATTGTAATATTTAGACTATATCATTATGTACTTATATTATGATTTTTGTACATACTACTAGATAGTATTTGTATATTTCTATTCATGTATTCATGTTCATTATAATAAACCATTATTATTATTATTAGGGGCTCCGTGGCCGAGTTTGTCTATGCGCTGAAATTCGCTAGATAGCTGTTCACGATGCAGAGGTACTGTCGGTTCGAATCCGGCTATCGGCTGAGCATTTTTCTTTAAAATGTGTGATTCATGGTTGTAATCCTGGCAGCACCTCGATGCCCTAGAAGTGGTTCGGATTCCACTATAAGCTGTAGGTCCCGCTCTTCCTAACCCCGCACAAGTTTCGACTTCTGGGGAGTTGGTTCCCAACTTTGAAGTAGCGATATACAAATTTTACAAACATTTTTTTTACAAATTATATTCTCCACATACCAGCCTGGTATCAATTCTTTCAACGAAAACGCACGTTCAATGAATTATTATAAATTGTTCTTTTGATGTTTTAATAATAGAATGTGTATTTTCGAAGTTCAATAATTCAAAAATGGTTACGAATATCAATATGGATGTTGAGATAAAAGATGTTCGAGTTTTGATTTTACACCAAATGGCCTAAAAATATATGGGGTGTTCCATTCGAAAAACTCGAGAAAAGTAATTTCCAAATGTTCTGAATTGAAAAATCATTTTTAGTCAACCTGTATAATTTGAAGGCATGAAAGTTCTACAGAAATATCACACATCTGAATCTCATAATCGTGACTACAGTGATTTTTTCTGCACATGACATTATTTCGACAAAAAAAATTAATCTTTGAAACGATCGAGATATCGTCAACAATATTATAGGAGTTGTTGGAGGTCATAGGGGTGCTTAAAAAATGTGTATTACATACAGGTATTTCCCTTTTAAAAAAGCGATCCTGACCTTCTAGATTTTTTTTCAGTGCCCCCTGTATATACGGCAATAATTTCTAGTTATACACCATGTCCCATTGACATTCGTTTTTGAATCGAGTTTCTAGCTATCATAGAACTCGAGCAATCGAGCTTTGACGCACTAATGCCCCAACCTGTATAATTCCTACTCAATCGGAAAGAAAAACATTTGTTTCAATCGAAGCTTCAAAATGTATAATGTATGTTCAATAAATAATCATTTTCACAGGGTATACAGGTATCTTACTCTGGTCTCAGTTGTCTATGGTATCATTCTGTACAGACCTTTCAGAGACACCCTTTATATGTACATATAATAATAAAGTAAATAACGTATTTGAATTTCATCCTTGCTGAAATTGAATTTTTCAATCAGAAAAAAATGTACTTCAAGATATTGAAACGGCAGACATGTTGAAATCACGTTTAAGAAATTTTTGTCTTTTTTTTACTGCTGGGATACGCCCAAAGGAACCGTGGACGGGGATAGTGAATCCCCATTTCTCTTACGCAGGTGAAATAGTATCATCAAATTGGAGTTTGCTAACATACTGTAAGTCTGCTGATCGCTGGCTCTTAGACTAAGACAGGCAGAGTCTAATTACATGTTTTATTCACAACCATATATGTAATGTCATTACTAACGTCATTGAAGGTTGGAAAGTGTCACATTATACACCTCGACTTCCCGCCTTCACTTCCCGCCCTCACTACTTCCTGCCCTCACTTATGTAATATTTTAGTTAAATCGGCATAAGATGGTTATAAATAAAATAGTATACAAACCTGGGTAGGAAGTTTCATTCCTGTCTCGAGAACTAACTAATCTCACGACAGAAATGATCTCTTTCCACCTCGGTGTGTAATATACATCTCTTAAGGGCAACATGCAGTAAGTAATAATAATGATAATACTAACTTTAATGATGATAGCAACACAAACGTAATAATAATAGTAATAATGTAAATAGTGTAAGTTTCTAGGATGAATTTTTCCCTGATAGGACTATATAATGTTCGGGTGAAACTCTGTGTTTTCATAATAAAGGTATTTCAGGAATTCATTTTGTATAGATTATATCATTTGTTCAATTTTTTTTCCAGGATCCCATATCAAACATGCATATTTTATTTCGCTGCGCACAGTTGTAAAAAACAGATGTTTTATGATACTTGCATCTGTGAATGATTGTGTACTACGTTTTAAGAAACCAACCCTTTTTATAGTCCAAGAGCAGGTTGCAAATTTCGACCGTCATACGATGAGGAAATGATATTTACCAAGAAAGAAAACTCAAAGTCGTCTCCACAATTTTAATGTTGAAGGAGGCTCAATCCTGCTTCAATAAGGTTCGATACATGTTTCGGCCATTCAAATGGCCATCTTCAGTCAAATTAACAACAAAGTGTATCTACAATAAAAAAACCAAACATGATTTTATATCAAGAAGAAATTGAATTAGTTAACAA
>OU896719.1:11976127-12015637 GCA_918026855.4 Phaedon cochleariae | reverse complement strand
TTTTTGGAATAAGTGCACACATTCAGCACAATAATATGATACAGTCTAAGGAATATTTCCATGATATCATATTTTTTCTAATTATATTAATTGACGAGAAATTTCTTCCCAAAAATTCAACAAAATACGAGTTTAAAATCAAGTACGCCACTTTGAAACAAAATGAGCACATGTTGATTAGGAGAGTGAGAGGTTTCACAAGAACATCAATCCTTTCATCAACAATGATACTGTTTATTCCGTAGACATCAAAACAATTCGATTTTCTCAATAGTTTGATTGCACTAATTACATCTTCCTCTAGCACAGGAGCAAAGAAGAAAGAATCTCTCAGTCTCGGATTATTTTTCAGGAAGTCTGTTGTTTGATTATCATAAAGAGGCAAGGAGCCTATTATACTCTCGGCTACATGAGAAAAAAGTTATTGAACCCATCTGGCGATAACGTGTCATTAGTCGCAACTTTATGTCGTACAGAATTCCTTTCATAATTGATCAAGCGCCAACTGTCTCTTGGTTTGTTAACGGAGTTGCTCAAGTATTGACTATATGTAGCTTTTTTAGCCCTCTTGATTTCATCAGAATAGTAGGTTTTGAATTTTTTATATACCTCATGATCTGCTGGATCACCAGAGGAAATACTTATAGTTTTAATGCACGAGAGAGAGTTCCTCAGTTGACGTGAATCTTCACTGAAGAAGTTTATTAGTGCTTTGTTGCATGTCTTATAAGACCTTTTAGGAAAATGTCTGTTTATAAGCGATTCATGAGTATCAACTATAAAAGCGGATAGCTCGTGTATGCTATCATCAGTGCTTTCGATATCATCGAACTTACTAAAACATACTAACGATAATGATTCATTTAATTTACGTAGTCCTGTCTTATTAATTTTTCTTCCAAAGCAACTCTTTGTTGGTTCTTTATGAGTCTTTATGTTCATAGTTTGAGCAAGATGATCTGATAAACAAGGTTCAAATACCTTGACTGTGAATTCTTTTGTACTTATATTGGTGAGAATATTGTCGATACAGCTAGTTGAAGTTGAGGTCTGTCTAGTTTGCTCACAGATAGTGATCTGGAGACCATATGAGCTTACAATGTCTACCCAAGAATTTGAGATTGCAGTAGTCTTTAGCAGGTCTATGTTAAAATCGCCCACTATTACAAGTCTATCATACTTACTTGAGAGGAATGAAACTATTTCAGAGAACTTTTCAAAAAAATTTTCAATATCTCCACTTGGAGGCCTGTAAACAGTTAAAATAACAATTTTGATGCATGACAACTCGAGAGCACAGAATTCAGCATGCATTTCAATACTGTATTTGTCAACATTTAAAGATTCACTGTTTGAGTTAGAATCCACAAAAATACACACACCTCCGTGTATAGTGTTTTTTCGGCAAAAAAATTAAATTAATTTGATATTATGTAAATTTACAATTCCAAGAGTCTTTTCATTCATCCAATGCTCACTCAAGCATAGAATATTATATTGTTGACTATCGAGGGATACTAGTATCTCTTCTATTTTATTAGATATAGATTGAATATTCAAGTGAAGTATTCTCACCCAATCTGCTTCATGCAGCTCATAATCGCTCGACTGATCCAAATTGATCGCAGATTTGTTTATCATGAGGTCACAGTTTCCATGTTCTTTTCGAAAAAAAAACCGCTGAACGTGTGCATCCTCAGGCCATACAGATGACTCCATGGCCTTTTGTGAGTTTTTGTCATAGATGGTGACTTTAAATGATGCGTATATCTCGGGAACTCTGGACTTCCAATTCTCGCAGACTACTTCTGGAAAATTCGGCTTCAAAAATGACTTCAAATCTTCCGTTGTAGTGTTGGGATTTAGTCTAGATACATGCAACACCATGATTTCGGGAATCCCTTTCAACGAAGAGTTTGATATATCATTAGTACCTACTAGTAATGCGGATCTTTTCTTCCTATGGTTTACTGTTTTCCATGGTGTAACCACCGGTGTAACGTTGTGTTCATTCGGTTGGACCAGATGTTGGTTCTGTTTAGACGTTCCCCCTTGATTAATGCTTTCGCTTACTTGCTCTACAGTTATAGATTGTTCACTAGCAATCGATGAATTATTCTTCTTACTTTCCGTTTGTGGCTTACTAATAACAGAAGCCCCGGATGAATTCGTCAGCGTGGCAACATTGTAGTGTTGTTTACGTTCACCACTCGGTCTATTTCTATTTTGTATATCTGAGTTCAACAGGCTGATAATTGTTTCTTTGTCGGTTATGCTTCGCACTAATTCACTATTCAGTATTTGCAAACAATCAATTTCAGTGTCTATATACATTTGATTTCACATTTCAAGTTAGTGATGGTCAATTTGTTGGTTATGTCAAATGGTTGAGAATCACTGAAAGAATAAAAAAACTCACAGTTATCTCCACCATCGATCATTCTACGAACATTTTCACTAAGTTTCACATCATTAGGCACCTTTTTCTCTATTATGATTTCAATTAGTTCTGATTTTTTCAACTTGTCCAATTCACGACACATCAACTCGTACGTTGCCATGTTGCCAATTCAAAGATTGTGCCAACTGCATGAAAATTTTAACAGAGGTGACATCAGATTAGCTACAATGTAGTATTTTGGGTGGGAAAAGGGGTCAAACCTCATTTTATTTTGATACCAAATTTTTATTCATCAGTGCCATTCGATAGTTCACATCGAGCTTCCTCAGTGTTCAAAATATTTGCACTTATTTCAATGCCACCCTGTATAGATCTGAATACGCGTCTCAGAAACTCTGCCCTGAACGAATTTGGACGAAAACTGTTCAAATTGTTAATAAATTCAATATTTGGCAAGACTATGGAAAATGTCGACATAAGGATTCATTCAAAATTGTGCTCACGATGGAAGAATAAAAACAAATCGCTAGGGGCGAGAGCGCTGATAGTCAAACCACAGTTCACTTGCAGTACTGAATTTGGAGAGAAGACTAGTGTTTGTTATAATAAACCTCTTCACGTAGGTGCTTCAGTACTGGACATTCCTAAAACCATCATTCATGATTTTTTCTATGGGTACCTAGAAGAAAAATATGGTGATACTGCATCCTTATGCTATACCGATACAAATTCGTTGAGTTTAGGAGTTTTCACTGTGAATTTCTACAATGACATTATGGGTAATATTTTTTTTTTCCTATTTTAAATCTTTCCGTGGACAATGTTTTTGGGATTCCTAAATCGAAATCTATAGACGGACGCATAAAGGACGAATACGCTGGAAGACCTATTGAATGTTTCTACGGCACTGTTGCAAAAGCATATTGTGTCAAAGCAGGTGAAGAAAACCAAAGATGTTTCGTAGAATGAGACAACCAATCAAATTCAGTTTTCACAGTATGGAGGAACCATACTCCGTGAAATGAACATGTTCATATCCAATCTACACACCATTTATACGGAATTGAGGAATAAAGTATCCTTTTCTCCAGCTGATGACAAGAGATATATTACTCACTTTCGATGTTGGAACTCTGCTTTGTGGTCATTTGCTGATCACACCAGGAGCAATTACCGGAACTTCAGATGAGTTTTTGAAAATAGCTCAGAATTCAATGGATGAGGAATCAGACTAAGAGTTACAATATAATGTAATATTCATCCATTGTATAGTGTTATGAATCACTAAATGTTCGATGGAACGTTTGTGGCTGTTTACATGAAATAAATATCATTGTATAAACAATTTACAAAATATTGATATTATTCGCATTGCTGTAGACCCCATCTACAAACATGACATTCCAATTGTGCTCGAGGAGCCCATTTGATAGAATCTCACCATTCAGGGCGATTGTAGCGGACAGAGCAGGGTAGCTGGATACAAAGTTTGGAATACTGTGTGTATACGAACGGTAATTTGTCCCATGCATAGAGAAGTTCCATCGGCCTCACAGTTTCAATCGGATAATGTAGTAGAAAATGCTGGAGCTCTTGTTCAGTGAAATCGAATAATGATTTACAGCTGTTTCGGTGTTCAATCATAAGTTCGGTTAATGAACAGTTAGGGCAATCTTCAGACATATGTTGTAACAATAAGGTTGAACTGTAACAACGTTGCACACACTGCTGTGTAGTACGTAACCCCATCGACTATTCTGAATTCCGCATCATTCTTCTTTATATTTGTGTAATGTATTGGGCGGTTTGGATATATTTCACTCCAGTCAGAATCAATGGTAAAATCATTGCTTTTTCTATAGCGCATCTTATAAATTGAACTATTTCTTGGTATCAGTGATTTGAGTGTTGGAACATTATTTATTGTAGTTGACTCCATTCTTGCCTATTGAGATGGCCAACTTTCGTTTTGTGTACCATTACTGTCGAAAAATATGAGAATCTCATATTATTAGGTTGTGTGATTATACAGGAAGCCTTGAAGAATCACTTGTGAAACTAAACATTTTGGAGTGATTATAGTCACACTAACTGAAAATATCATGTACTTTTGATATGTATTTATTGTAAACAGGTCAGACACAAAGTATTCGATTCATTTAGGACATATACAGGGTGTCCCAATATTGCTGGGACACAGAGCTACCACGTGTAGAGGGGGTCAAAATAAGTTGATTGGACCCAATTTGTTTATGTGCCAAAATGTACCGTTTGTCCGAGAAAAGGGTTCAAAGTTCACTTGAAAAAACACATTTTTGTACGCTGTTCAGGAATAAGTGGAACGAATTTGATGAAATTTGGCAATAGTGTATTTCAGAGGATTACTTTCCTTTTGGTAATCTAAGAAACCTAAAAGAAATTGAAGGGTTGAAAACACCCTCACCCCCTGACATTTTCTTCAGAACTTTTTTAAGGGTCATGATACGGTTCTGAAATTTTTTGAACTTGAAGACTCATCAATTACCTTCATTTTATCATGATTGTGAAAATTTCGTATACCAAATAGTTTCGAAGAAAAGAAATGTTCTCTCAAATAATGCTACCAGATATTCCTATAGTACAAGTAAATATTTATAATATCGAACATAGTATTATAGAACCACTTAGCCACACGTGTGCTGAGTGATACAAATGGGTTCTTTTTGCCCAACAATTCCAATAGCCGATGTCTTGATATTTCGAGATGACAATATTCAACAACTACAGGGTGTTCGCTCACACGGCCAACCTGACCTGTAATTCGTTCTCGAATTACTATCGGTAGGTAGTCAATCTGAAATAATAAAGAAATAAGGCAAAATCGTGATACAAACACAGCCATGCAACACCACAGCCCTTTGAAATTTGTCCAAGTCAATCAAGTGTCTATTTTCAACATAAAATATTCTTCGAAGTGAATGCAAAAGCGTTCTGCTTTCAACACCATAACATAACTTCATTTCACCAGACAATGTATGCAAAGCGTTCCATTTTCAACACAATAATTTTTATTTCAAAACTAGTTCAAGCATCCTGCTATCAACACCAATTCATCAAGTTTGAAAATTACGTGCAAAGCGTAACAGCTTTCAACACAAATTCATAAAGTTTGAAACCTACGTGCAAAGCGTAACAGCTTTCAACAAAATTCATAAAGTTCAAAAATTTCGTGCGAAGCGTAACAGCTTTCAACACACATTCATAAAATTTGAATACTACTTGCAAGGCGTAACAGCTTTCAACACAAATCCATAGGAAGTTTGAAATCTACGTGCAAAGCGTAACAGCTTTCAACACAATTCATAAAGTTTGAAAATGACGTGCGAAGCGTAGCAGCTTTCAACACAATTCATAAAGTTTGGAAATGACGTGCGAAGCGTAACAGCTTTCAACTCCATATCACATGCAAAGCGTAATAGCTTTCAACATAGATCGCGTGCAAAGCGTAATAGCTTGCAACACCATATTACATGCAAAGCGTAATAGCTTTCAACACCATATTATTCAAAGAACTGAAATTATTTTAAACATATTGCCAATTTTTCATTTGATGCTTTCAAAAAATAAACAATATCACATTCAGTATAATACGAGTACTAATTACGAGTAGTGCTCACATAGCGAAACAAAATAACATTGCCATTATTCAAAGCTCACACAGCTATTACGCTTTGCACGCGAACTATGTTGAAAACTATTACGCTTTGCATGTGATATGGAGTTGAAAGCTGTTACGCTTCGCACGTCATTTTCAAACTGTATGAATTGTGTTGAAAGCTGTTACGCCTTGCACGTAGATTTCAAACTTCATATGGATTTGTGTTGAAAGCTGTTACGCCTTGCAAGTAGTATTCAAATTTTATGAATGTGTGTTGAAAGCTGTTACGCTTCGCACGAAATTTTTAAACTTTATGAATTTTGTCGAAAGCTGTTACGCTTTGCACGTAGGTTTCAAACTATATGAATTTGTGTTGATAGCTGTTACGCTTTGCACGTAGTTTTCAAACTTGATGAATTGGTGTTGATAGCAGGATGCTTTGAACTAGTTTTGAAATAAAAATTATTGTGTTGAAAATGGAACGCTTTGCATACATTGTCTGGTGAAATGAAGTTATGTTATGGTGTTGAAAGCAGAACGCTTTTGCATTCACTTCGAAGAATATTTTATGTTGAAAATAGACACTTGATTGAGTTGGACAAATTTCAAAGGGCTGTGGTGTTGCATGGCTGTGTTTGTATCACGATTCTGCCTTATTTCTCTATTATTTCAGATTGACTATCTACCGATAGAAATTCGAGAACGAATTACAGGTCAGGTTGGCCGTGTGAGCAAACTCCCTGTAGTTGTTGAATATGGTCATCTCGAAATATCAAGACATCGGCTATTGGAATTGTTGGGCAAGAAGAACCCTATTTGTATCACTCAGCACACGTGTGGCTAAGTGGTTCTATAATACTATGTTCGATATTATAAATATTTAGATATGCTCTGAGGACTTGATACTGATCGTTAGAGCTGTTGTTCACATCACGATTTTTCTACTATGAATTAGTTTTTAAAGGAAAACTCGTGTTTTCTTACATATATGTGTCCTAAATGAATCGAATACTTTGTATCTGACCTGTTTACAATAAATACATATCGAAAGTACATGATATTTTCAGTTGGTGTGACTATAATCACTCCAAAATGTTTAGTTCCACAAGTGATTCTTCAAGGCTTCCTGTATAATCGCACAACCTAATAATACCCTAATAGCACACAACGTCCAAGGGACGTCCCTATTTGGTACAATTCACGTCCGAATGTCCCGAACCAAAAATGAGTGTCCTTGGGACGTCCCATCCCGTACATCTCAAGCAATGTCCGAGCAAGGACGTCCACGGAATGTCCCAGCTGGTACATCATTTCAAATGTCCTAGAAATAGCATCCCTTAGACGTTTCACGTGGTATATATTGTAGAATGTCCATGCAAGGACGTCCTTGGCATGTCCCTGATGGGATATGATTTTAAACGTTCCTTTAGGGACATCCATCGGATGTCCCGAGTAGTACATATTCTGGCATGTCTTCAGATCTTATACAGGGCGTCCGCTAAAAGGAGGTCAATCCATTAACCATATATTCCTTGAACAAAAATAATATGAGTTTCTAGATACTATTTTTCATTTCAGCCCTTCTTATTCGATATACAGGGTGTCATAGTTGAAAATTAAAAACTGTTCTTTTCTAATTACTCGCGTAATTAATAAGATATTAATCTCAAAATAGGTACATTACTTCAGCACAAAGAGTTACATCGTGTGAGGAAAACAAAACAGAAAATAACTGTCAAATATTCAAAATAGTGGGGGTCAAGTACACACTTACCCCCATATTTTTTTTGTACGTGCGCTAATGACTTCCTATCTATTTTTCTTCATGTGTTCAATCATTTTTGAGTATTTTTTGATTTTTGTAAAATACCGATAAAATTATTTGTTTTTAAGATAATTCGAAAAGTACTGGTTATTGTTTGATGCCTTGCGACTTACGGTAATCTCATAATGTTCACATACTCCTATTTATTTCGTCGACATTGAAAGAGGGCGTATCTTATTACGTACGGAAAAGTGAATATGGAAATACCGGGTGCTCAGAGCGAATGTATTAAAATAATTTTTACACTTTTTAATTTTTTTTTTTTTTGTAAAAATTATTTTAGTACATTTGCTCCGAGCACCCGGTATTTCCATATTCACCTTTTCGTACGTAAAAAGATACGCCCTCTTTCAAATTTCGACGAAATAAATAGGAGTATGTATGAACATTATGAGATTACCTAAGCCGCATAGGCATAAAACAATAACCATTACTTTTCGAATTATCTTAAAAACAAATGATTCAATCGAAATTTTACAGGAAACAAAAAAAACTCAAAAATGATTGAACACTTGAAGGAAAATATATAGGAAGTCATTAGCGCACGTACAAACAAAATATGGGGGTAAGTGTGAACTTGACCCCCAGTATCTTGAATATTTGACAGTTATTTTCTGTTTTGTTTTCCTCACACGATGTAACTCTTTGTGCTGAAGTAATGTACCAATTTTGAGATTAATATCTTATCAAATACGCGAGTAATTAGAAAAAAACAGTTTTTAATTTCCAGCTTTGACACCCTGTATACCGAATATGAAGGGCTAAAATGAAAAATGATATCTAGAAACTCATATTGTTTTTGTTCAAGGAATATGTGGTTAATGGATTGACCTCCTTTTAGCGGACACCCTGTATAATGTCCCTTCTAGACAACCATGAAATATCTCTGCACAGACGCCCTTAATATTTCCAGGATTGCATAACAATCGAAATGTCCCTTAGGGACATCCTTCGATATCCCTTAGGGATATCCGTCAGATGTCCCAATTGGTACATGAACTGTACTCTTCCAATGTCCTAGAAATAACGTCCTATGGACGTCCCAGTCAGTACTTTCAATATGTTGTTCCTGCGAGGACGTTAACTTACACCTCGTCGACGAATGATTGCTCCAAGGCTATAAGTACTCCTCGTCAATGTCCTTCACGTAAGTCCATTGGACATCCTTGGGAAACTTCATGGGGACCTTCTACGAACCATCAACTCAACTGGATGTCCTAATCAGTTATGCAAGATCTGGTCCTAGCGGGACCCAGAAAAATTCAAATTCAAGAATAATTCGGACGTCCCTGGGACATCCTATAGAAATCCAATTGATATCCCTCAGCGTTGCTGATAGGTTGTCCTATGGATGTCCTAAGGGTGTCCTCTGTAGTGCTTGATGAGGAATACTGTTGGATTAGGGTTTTCGATAGTTGTCCCAGGGACATCCCTCAAGGACGTCCCTAGTTGGTCCTCAAGTGGGACATTTGTGCGTCCCACAGACGTCCAATGGACGTCCACGGTACCAAATTCGAACGTCCCATGGACGTCCTGAATGTCCCAACAGGACGTCCTAAAGATACCTATGGGACATAAGTGTGTTAGCAGGGTATGAGATTCTCATATTTTTCGACATTATTGATACACAAAACGAAAGTTGGCCATCTCAATAGGCAAGAATGGAGTCAACTACAATAAATAATGTTTCAACACTCAAATCACTGATACCAAGAAATAGTACAATTTATAAGATGCGCTATAGAAAAAGCAATGATTTTACCATTGATTCTGACTGGAGTGAAATATATCCAAACCGCCCAATACATGATACAAATATAAAGAAGAATGATGCGGAATTCAGAATAATCGATGGGGTTACGTACTACACAGCAGTGTGTGCAACATTGTTACTGTTCAACCTTATTGTTACAACATGTCTGAAGATTGCCCTAACTATTCATTAACCGAACTTATGAATGAACACCGAAACAGCTGTAAATCATGTGGCGTAACTTCACAAAAAGAAATTAAAGCCTCAATGCACGGTGGCCTTTATAGTCGTAGAGCGGTCGTGGGATTTTGAGAAAATTATTTTCTATTTGTTTTTCTACAAGATGTTATCTGTAAAGCAAACTATGGGCGCCACTCAGAGTTAACTGAGAAGAATTAGGATAGGACAGAACAAAAATATCAAACTATATACCTTTTGAAAACCATGCATATGATTACCTAAATGATGTTAATAGAAGTGCTTACACGCAGTGTGTAATAAGTCAATGTTTACTACAATTAATGTTAATGTAATGACTAATTGTAATGATTGAATTGAAATTCATAGATTACTCAAGGTTACAATGTTAGTGAAATTTTATCAATGAATAGGTGAGTATTTCAACTCTATTCTAGGCAATGCCAAGAGATGTAATGTTAGTGAAATTAAATCTATGACAGCCTCACTGTGGCTAGCAAGTGATAATAATAAGTCACCAGGTGACTGGGAATAATAAATGTAAACAAAATACCTAGGTTTCCTACGAAAGGAAATAGCAGCTGTTATTTCTTTTCTCACAAATAGGAGAACACTTATTACAAGGAAACAAAGTAAGACACTAGTGAAGATCTATGTCTTCAACTCCTCAATGGTAATCAAAAATTACATCACAAGTATAGTACTCACTGAGGGTCATCCATCATTATACTCTTACTCAAAATTAACCATTAACTGTATGGGTGGCTTCCTCATACTCCATAAATTGCATCAGCAAATGGTATCCAGTTTATTCATATACATGGTATCCAAACATAAACAAAACAGGCAGCAAACAACAACAGCTGACGAACACTTGTTATTGCCCCATTAGCAATAATATGGGTTGAAATTTGGGAGGCATCGAACCATAAATCCCAATAGTGAAATATAATTCACATTATTTTTATTTTAACCAAAACATCCAACATCAGGTTAGGTTATTTAAATTGCCGCCATGACGACATGTCATGTGCGCAAGTGCATATTGCACATCATCGCAAAAATTGCAAATGGCTTCAGTTGAAACCAAAAAGGCCTGAAAAGAATATCACGTTGATCGATGTGTTTTCTTATACTTTTATAATTATGTGAGCATTATCAAATGACTCAAAATTAACCTTATATCATATTGTACATACCTATAGGTTTTAATCGGCCTATTTCCAATATAATTGGCATTTCGAAAGACGGTAAAATAATTTACTTGTTGCTCTGCCAAGCGCCAGTCTAGAGAGAACGATCTCCGTCAATCTTGCTCGAATTTCGGCGGGGTCAAGATTACACCGTCGAACTTAGACACGGAACACTAAGAAATCAGAGCGCTGGGTCCAATTGAGTGCTATGTAAATTGGCCTTATCTAGTGACTTTGTATTTAACGTGACATCGATTGTCCACACTGTTTTAATAACACAGGTGAGGCAATCATATAGAAGTGAATTCTCTATGTTGATATTTTAATTGTTATAAATAGAAGAAGAAGTCGTGTTTGTAGACAAAAATAAGAATAAGATGAACACATCCACAAGTGAAACTCTTAGCAGGGAAGCATATCAGCATCTTCACGTATGACTCGATCACAATCACAGGAAGAAGACGAAAGTTATATACAGGTTGTCCTGACAAATTAATGCTGAAATATTATTTCTCTGTTGAAAATACGATGCATACCGAGTGTTACTCCGAACTGATTGCACTGAAAAAAATGAATAGAAGAAGGGTCACTTAAGTTTATGTAAGGTTCAAGTGGACCGTTACAATCATTATTCGATTTCACTGAACAAGAGCTCCAGCATTTTCTACTACATTATCTGATTGAAACTGTGAGGCCGATGGAACTTCTCTATGCATGGGACAAATTACCGTTAGAATACACACAGTATTCCAAACTTTGTATCCAGCTACCCTGCTTTGTCCACTACAATCGCCCTGAATGGTGAGATAATAACAAAACGTCAACAGCTTCTCATGATCTACAAAGCAAAAAAACTGCCAGTTTCAGAATACTGTTTTCACATATGCGGTTCAGCTCCTAAACACACGCTGATGCTCTTAGATTCAATACTTTGACTTCATGAGAACACTGTAGAGAAGTCGGCGACCTTTCACTTTTCTATAGATACTTCCACTATTAATGTTTCTCGGAAATATCTTCTATCATTCCATCACCTGCAATACCAGTCAGACGAAATCGAAAGGCCCAGTCAGCACATCCTTCCGTTGTCAACCTTGAAATATATGGCACAACACTTCACCAAAATTCGTTAGTTTATAGAACGGCAGAGCTTATTCGGAATTCTTTGCCAATGGGAGTATTCCCAAGAACTTATAACCCCCAAAAGTTGAAAAATAATTCCAACACCTATACCTCCTTTCCCTATAGTCTCCCTAGGTATGCACAATATTCTTCGATCACCATAGGAATTTCTTTTCGTGTGCTCCAAGAGATAAAAAAAGAGGTTTATGTAACGAACCGTCATATTGGTTAGGAGTTATCTATAAGAGGTGGCTAAGAGTGGTACATTATTTTCCAGAATCCAGAACACTCCACCAACCTACCAGTGATGGTTTGGATCTATGGAGGTGCTTTCTTCGGCGGGTCAGCTGACTTCAGTGACCATGTCCCTGATTATCTCTTGGACGAAGACGTCATCGTTGCGTCGTTCCACTACAGGTAGGGTTGAAACGT
Source organism: Phaedon cochleariae (assembly GCA_918026855.4). Lineage (NCBI taxonomy): Eukaryota > Metazoa > Arthropoda > Insecta > Coleoptera > Chrysomelidae > Phaedon > Phaedon cochleariae. The sequence goes on along the minus strand of OU896719.1, from coordinate 12,003,076 downwards.
TCTCAAAATGAAAATTTGTATTTCATATAGCTAGAAAAGTGATAATTCCAAATGCAGTCCTCAACGGGCTCTTCAAATGGTATTGAATTTCACACATTCATCAATGACACTGTAGATGGATTTATGCACATCGCTTCTTCAATAATCGGTTGTTTTCATTAACAGCCATTAAGTTCATTTTTATTTGAGTACTATATATGATACCTTTATGCACCACCTTCTTTTAATTTCAAACTCTTCTTCTTTATCAAGACATAGACCTCAGTGTACTTAGCCCGATGAAAATATTCTTGTTATTACATTCAGTTATCACATAATTACAATAAGAATCATTCATTCTTATTGTTTTCAAAGTCTAATTCTAATGTAATGAATATTTACGAAACCAAAACATAATTGTTGTTATATAACTTCGTGGATATATTTTCAAATTCACTCTCGTGACCAAAAAAAAACTGAAGAAAACATTCTTTCCAGGACCGGAATGACTTTCTTTATGTTCTTGTAAGTACAAAGTGTCCCAAAATGGTCCATCGTTCGAGAAAACCCTGAATCTCTATCTTTCAAAATAAGTATTATTCAGTTCAACATAATCGACACATTAAGTTTCCCATAGCAAGCCCAGCATATACATAAATGATGAGACTGTAATGGCCAATTAACGACATTGGTTACATACTATCAAGGTAGGGGAGGGTTAAGAGTTTTAGAAGTCCAATGTATCTGAAAGTTCTAGTACCTCTTTATTTCACAATATATCCTAAATCAGACACATACCAGATTTCAAGAAAACAATTTTATGAATGACACAATGATATCTTTTAAGCCTCTCTGTTCTTCAACGATGAAACTTCTCGGAGTGACTGCTTACTGGTTGGTATCTACATCTTATTGGGTAGCATCACTTCTTTGTGAGGTAATTCTGGAATATAAAATGCATCATTTGTTATATATTAGTGGCCTATGAGTTTATAACTTGATAATATAGTCTGATGACGTGATAACATGGAGCTTTTCAATTCTCGTTATTTTCTTGGCACAAGTATTTCTATAGCTGAAATCTTATTGTCATTTAGTTCTTTAATATAGAGACAGGTTCACATAATCTAAGATCGCTTTTGATAGCAACAATCGAGTTGAAAATGATAGTTGCTTTTGGAGAAGTAAAGCCAACTCCAATTATTATGATCATTAGGTATATGAGGTAACGATACCAAACACATGCATTTGATAATGAAATTCAAAACACTATGTAGGTCGATCGATACTTACTCAATATTATCATAATTGAAGAATCCGTCTTCCATTATTATCAATTGAGAATACTCCTGTCATCATGAATAACCACCAGGGAAAGAGAGGACCACATCAATTTGACATAAACAAACTAGTACGCGATCACCACTCACGAGAGTCAGCTATCTCAGTCACATATAATATTTATCAGCTGATTGTTGATGCAGACGTTCCCAGAAAATCCACCAGGGGGACGAGTAGCGAACATAAATTTGGCCAGCAAAGGGCCAGATCTCGTTAGTATTCAATTAGTTCCAGACATCCTACTATCACAAGGCCATCATTGTATTTTTAACTGATGGTTACTTGGCATAGGAATCATCGGCTCATTACCAATACCCCGTCTTCGTCACTTTCCCAGACTAGCCAGCACTAGGCCGGACTTCTGCCGCTAGTTCAATGTTTGCTGGGGAGTCTCCTATTGGTACTGGCTCATCAATGTTCACAGGAGTCTTGCCGTTCAGGCCAATTCTGGCCAGCATATTATGGGCCAGCATAAGGCCGACCAAAATTGTTTGCTGGGTAGTTATGAGTGTCACATTCCGACCGTTTGAATGTGACTGACTTCTTTCGTGATTTTGAGATCATCAAACCCTTAATCATTCAGAAAATTATTGAAAACTCACAAAATCAGTCAACAAGCCCCTTCTAAGAATTTTTGAACATTCAGAAATGTTACTGGAAGTTTTGCAATTGACTGAAAGCTCAAGCAACTTCAATCCCCTTACTTATTATAACGAATAAAGTCATAATTATGCGTATAAAAAATTTCATTGAAAATTTCACTCCAATAATTTTGAGTCGATCAAATTTCTTTTTTTTCAAATCACCGTGTGTATTTTAGTAGGACTTTCTCCTCTTAGGTACCCAACAGCAAATTAAGTTGGGAATTTTCTGATGTTTCGATGACAGAATGGTATTATGATTTTCAACCACTTGAATAGTAGCCCGAACCAGAGTTTTTTTGAGATTAAAGGATATGATACGCCCATGTTACGTTATAAACTGGTATTTTCATGCAATTGAATTTGTTCATGAACTTATATGGAAATCAAATAAATTGGAACATTCTCACCTTATTCGATTCTGAACAAATTCTGGTCTGAACATTTTTTACGGAGTACCATTCGAGGTTAAACAATTTTCCGGAAATTTTTCAACCTCTTGTGGTATAATAATAATAATAATAATAATAATAATGATAATAATAATAATAATAATAATAATAATAATAATAATAATAATAATAATAAATCGTCTTTAATGGTGAAGGTACATAGTAGGCGCAGTTTAGCCAAAGGCTACTCTTACACTTAACCTAAGATGTACAGTTGAAGTAAGCTAAATTGTTCAATGGGAAGAAAGAGAAGATGTTCAAACATAATGCATATAACATAATTTATAACATAGACTGTATGTACTTATATGAAATAATGTTACGAGGCAAGTAAAGGCTGAAATAAGAATTAAGAATATTCAAGAAAAGGCATTTAAATTCATGTTAGTATTCAAAAAGTGTTTTTTCAGGATGATTCTTATTTTTGTTTTCGAAAATTGCATGTAATTGATCAACAGTGAGTTGTAGAATTTGACGGAGAGATAAGTGAATGACTTCTGGAACAATGACGTTTTATGACGCGGTACATGAAATTTGTTTTTTGCTCTTACATCGAATGAATGTATAACTCTAGTAAGACTTCTTCTTGAATTCCACTACCCAGATAACACATAGACATCCAATGGATATTCACTGGACATCCTTCATGAATTTCATGTTTGTACTATGGCCATTTGATTTATATCCCAGAAATATCCTATGGACGTCCGATGGATGTCCAAAGCGCACCAACCTGTAAATCCAGAATATGTTCATAAGACGTACTCCAAAAATATCCATAAAATATTCTTCAATATGATATCCATGAGACATCCTTCAAAGATATCCATGAAATATCCTCCAGGAATATAGCCATGAGGCATACTCCAAAGATATCCATGAAATATCCTTCAGGAATATCCATAAGATATACTTCAAAAATATCCTTCGTTGACGTCCGAACGATATCCTTCGAGGATATACATTGAAGATATTGAGATAAAGTGATGGTGATCTGTAGGGGTACTAACCCTAATATCACACAACGTCCTAGGGACGTCCCTATTTGGTACAATTCACGTCCAAATGTCCCGAACCAAAAATTAGTGTCCTTGGGACGTCTTATCCCGTACATCTCATGCATTGTCCGAGCAAGGACGTCCACGGGATGTCCCAGCTGGTACATCATTTCGAATGTCCTAGAAATAGCATCCCTTAGACGTCCCACGTGGTACATATTGTAAAATGTCCATGCAAGGACGTCCTTGGCATATTCCTGATGGGATATGATTTCAAACGTTCGTTTAGGGACATCCATTGGTAGTACATATTCTGGCATGACTTCAGATCTTATATAATGTCCCTTCTAGACAACCATGAAATGTACCTGATGGTACATTCCTTCAAATATCTTTGCACAGACGCCCTTAATATTTCCAGGATCGTATAGCAATCGAAATGTCCCTTAGGGATATCCGTCGGAAATCCCAATTGGTACATGAACTGTACTCTTTCAATGTCCTAGAAATAACGTCCTATGGACGTCCCAGTCGGTACTTTCAATATGTTGTCCCTGCGAGGACGTTAACTTACACCTCGCCGACGAATGATTGCTCATAGGCTATAAGTACTCCTCGTCAATGTCCTTCACGTAAGTCCATTGGACATCCGTGGGAAACTTTTTGGGGACCTTCCATGGACCATCAACTCAACTGGATGTCCTAATCAGTTATGCAAGATCTGGTCCTAGAGGGACCCAGAAAAATTCAAATTCAAGAATAATTCGTACGTCCCTGGGACATCCTATGGACATCCAATTGACATCCCTCAGCGTTGCTGATAGGTTGTCCTATGCATGTCCTAAGGATGTCCTCTGCAGTGCTTGATGAGGAATACTGTAGTATTTAGGTATTCGATAGTCGTCCCAGGGACATCCCTCAAGGACGTCCCTAGTTGGTCCTCAAGTGGGACATTTGTGCGTCCCACAGACGTCCAATGGACGTCCACGGTACCAAATTCGAACGTCCTATAGACGTCCTGAATGTCCCGACAGGACGTCTTAAGGATATCCATGGGACATTAGTGTGTTATCAGGGAGTTGATGATATTGAACGAAAAACATTCAATAATAATCTACATCAAATATAAAGTTGTCAACGAATCAAAAATAGGAGACAACAGTATTTGTGAATCCTGATGAGTCTTCAGCCAATCGGTCCATTTCCATCCTTGCTCTTTTATGTAATTGAATAGGGAAAAACCCATCTCTTGATTTATTCACATTCATTTTTTTATCACGCACGACGCACCTACACATGCATATAAAGATTAAATAAATAGTAGAAATAACATGATTGTTATTGTAAAATCACTTACCACTTTGAGAGCACAATAAACACAAATATTCTCACAATCCACAACAGAAAACTATTACAAAAATCGAGTCACCAAGACAAGAACACACAAGAATACGGTAAGCTTTAGACACTTTTGGCTTTTGGCAGATAAACGTCAAAGAACGTAATTGAATCACAATCGCCCCAACAATGAATGCCTGTACAGTATTTTTTTATCGCTTGGAGCGCACGAAAGGGAATCCCTATAATGATCAAAGAACATCGTGCGTTCCTAGGGAGGATAGGGACAGGAGGTAGGTATTGGATTTTTTTTGAACTTTCGGAGATTATATGTTGTTGGGAATACTTCCACAGGCAATGGATTTCAGACAAAGGACATTGGTGGAGTACGGGATTTGAAAACAGAGATTATTTGTTGAATTGCATCCTTATGGCACGGTGGCACGTTTCAGGTGGTATTGACTCAAAAATCGACACTATCAAAATCAATCTTGGAAATTAAATACATTCATAATTGCTGTGGATATCTCATGGATATCGTTGAGATGGATATCTCATGGATGTCCATTTCAGATCCAGTAGGAGAACAAAGAATCAGATCTATTTCCAGAAAGCCACAATCTATGTTCGGACACAGAGGAAACTTATAAATTGACACTATCAGAATCAATCTTGCAAATTGAACACATTCATACTTACTGTAGATATCTTATGGATGTCCTTGATATATTTGCTGAAGGATATTCATGTTGAACCCTGCGATGGATATCTCATGGATGTCCATTCCAAATCCAGTAGGGAGTAGGAGAACCAAGAATCAGATCTATTTCCAAAAAGCTTCAATCTATGTTCGGACACAGACGAAACTCATGAATTGACACTATCAGAATCAATCTTGCAAATTGAACACATTCATAATTGCTGTGGATATATGAGAACAAAGAATTAGATCAATATCCAATAATCTTCAATATATATTCGGACACAAAAGCGAAACTCATAAATTGACATTATCAAAATCAATCTTGCGAATTGAACACGTTCATCATTTTTGTGGATATCCTCAAGATATTTGCTGGGGAATATCCATGTTGGATCCTGCCATGAATATCTCATGGATGTCCATTTCAAATCCAGTAGGGAGTAGGAGAACCAAGAATCAGATCTATTTCCAAAAAGCTTCAATCTATGTTCGTACACAGACGAAACTCATGAATTGACACTATCAGAATCAATCTTGCAAATTGAACACATTCATAATTGCTGTGGATATATGAGAACAAAGAATTAGATCAATATCCAATAATCTTCAATATATATTCGGACACAAAAGCGAAACTCATAAATTGACATTATCAAAATCAATCTTGCGAATTGAACACGTTCATCATTTTTGTGGATATCCTCAAGATATTTGCTGGGGAATATCCATGTTGGATCCTGCCATGAATATCTCATGGATGTCCATTTCAAATCCAGTAGGGAGTAGGAGAACCAAGAATCAGATCTATTTCCAAAAAGCTTCAATCTATGTTCGTACACAGACGAAACTCATGAATTGACACTATCAGAATCAATCTTGCAAATTGAACACATTCATAATTGCTGTGGATATATGAGAACAAAGAATTAGATCAATATCCAATAATCTTCAATATATATTCGGACACAAAAGCGAAACTCATAAATTGACATTATCAAAATCAATCTTGCGAATTGAACACGTTCATCATTTTTGTGGATATCCTCAAGATATTTGCTGGGGGATATCCATGTTGGATCCTGCCATGAATATCTCATGGATGTCCATTTCAAATCCAGTAGGGAGTAGGAGAACAAAGAATCAGATCTATTTCCAAAAAGGTTCCATCTATGTTCGGACACAGACGAAACTTATGAATTGACACTATCAGAATCAATCTTCCAAATTGAACACATTCATAATTGCCGTGGATATATGAGAACAAAGAATTAGATCAATATCCAATAATCTTCAATATATATTCGGACACAAAAGCGAAACTCATAAATTGACATTATCAAAATCAATCTTGCGAATTGAACACATTCATCATTTTTGTGGATATCCTCAAGATATTTGCTGGGGAATATCCATGTTGGATCCTGCCATGAATATCTCATGGATGTCCATTTCAAATCCAGTAGGGAGTAGGAGAACAAAGAATCAGATCTATTTCCAAAAAGCTTCCATCTATGTTCGGACACAGACGAAACTTATGAATTGACACTATCAGAATCAATCTTCCAAATTGAACACATTCATAATTGCCGTGGATATATGAGAACAAAGAATTAGATCAATATCCAATAATCTTCAATATATATTCGGACACAAAAGCGAAACTCATAAATTGACATTATCAAAATCAATCTTGCGAATTGAACACGTTCATCATTTTTGTGGATATCCTCAAGATATTTGCTGGGGAATATCCATGTTGGATCCTGCCATGAATATCTCATGGATGTCCATTTCAAATCCAGTAGGGAGTAGGAGAACAAAGAATCAGATCTATTTCCAAAAAGCTTCCATCTATGTTCGGACACAGACGAAACTTATGAATTGACACTATCAGAATCAATCTTGCAAATTGAACACATTCATAATTGCTGTGGATATATGAGAACAAAGAATTAGATCAATATCCAATAATCTTCAATATATATTCGGACACAAAAGCGAAACTCATAAATTGACATTATCAAAATCAATCTTGCGAATTGAACACGTTCATCATTTTTGTGGATATCCTCAAGATATTTGCTGGGGAATATCCATGTTGGATCCTGCCATGAATATCTCATGGATGTCCATTTCAAATCCAGTAGGGAGTAGGAGAACAAAGAATCAGATCTATTTCCAAAAAGCTTCCATCTATGTTCGGACACAGACGAAACTTATGAATTGACACTATCAGAATCAATCTTGCAAATTGAACACATTCATAATTGCTGTGGATATATGAGAACAAAGAATTAGATCAATATCCAATAATCTTCAATATATATTCGGACACAAAAGCGAAACTCATAAATTGACATTATCAAAATCAATCTTGCGAATTGAACACGTTCATCATTTTTGTGGATATCCTCAAGATATTTGCTGGGGGATATCCATGTTGGATCCTGCGATGAATATCTCATGGATGTCCATTTCAAATCCAGTAGGGAGTAGGAGAACAAAGAATCAGATCTATTTCCAAAAAGCTTCAATCTATGTTCGGACACAGACGAAACTTATGAATTGACACTATCAGAATCAATCTTCCAAATTGAACACATTCATAATTGCCGTGGATATATGAGAACAAAGAATTAGATCAATATCCAATAATCTTCAATATATATTCGGACACAAAAGCGAAACTCATAAATTGACATTATCAAAATCAATCTTGCGAATTGAACACATTCATCATTTTTGTGGATATCCTCAAGATTTTTGCTGGGGGATATCCATGTTGAATCCTGCGATGAATATCTCATGGATGTCCATTTCAAATCCAGTCGGAGTACAAAAAATCAGATCTATTTCCAAAAAGCTTCAATCTATGCTCGGACACAAAAAACTCATAAATTGACACTTTCAGAATCAATTTTGCAGATTGAACATATTCATATTTGCTGTGGATATCTTATGGATGTCTATTCCAAATTCAGTAGGAGAACAAAGAATCAGATCTATTTCCAAACAGCTTCAATATATATTCGGACACGAAAGCGAAACTCATAATTTGACACTATCAAAATCAATCTTGCGAATTGAACACATTCATCATTTTTGTGGATATCTTATGGATATCCTCAAGATATTTGCTGAAGGATATCCATGTTGAATCCTGCGATGAATATCTCATGGATGTCTATTTAAAATCCAGTCGGAATTGACTCATGAATTGACACTACAACAATCAATCTTGCGAATTGAACACATTCATAATTGTTGCTGATATCTTTATGAATATCCTCAAGATATCCACTGAAGGATATTCATTTCAAAACCTGCGATGGATATCTCATGGATGTCCTTTGCGAATCCAGGGATTTCCCGACCAGAATTAGACATGTAGAGGATATCCATAGGATTTCCTGTGTTATCTAGGATATCTGTTGTACATTGCAGATCATTTCTTAAAATATAAACTGTCTTCATATTCATTAAATTTCATTGAATTCCATGAGCATCTCATTTGAAATCTCGAATACTAATAAGAAATGAAACTATACAGGGTAGGCATCTTAGGATTTATGTCTACTGGGGACTCGGTCGTGCCAGGAAATAATGGACTCAGGGATCAGATCCTGGCTTTGAAATGGATCAAGGAGAATATCAGGAATTTTGGTGGAAATCCAGAAAAAATTACAGTTTTTGGTCAGAGTGCTGGAGCAGCCTCTATTTCCTACTTATTACAGACCGATGAGACGAAAGGTTTGTGAAATTGTGTTTTATACAGGGTTTTATCGAGATAAGTACATACAGGGTGATTCACGAGCTACTGTAGATACCTATGGTGTACAGTGTGTCCAGTTTTCGATGCTTTTGCGTGATATCTCAGTTATCTTTGGAGATAGAACCTTGCGGTTTTCGCGATCCTGTGCCAATTTTTTTGTGAAATCAAGATGGCTCAATCAGATTTTTCAAGACTGTTTCCGTTTATGAGATACAGGGCGATTTTGATAATTTATACTTTTTGGACCCCCTCCATATATTTACGAAGTTTCTCAACAAAAATGTCAGATCGAAATCTTATCGCATAGAAAATTCCACGCAGAAGCCAGTGGTGCACTTAATTTTATTTTTCGGGTCATGGTTTTGGAGATACGACTCAAACTTATGATTTTTTAAATGGAACATCCTGTATTTCATAAGCTCATTGAATTCCTTATTGTTTTGCCTTCAAAATAATATATATTGGATGAATATAACATTTTCAAAATTGCTGAAAATCACTAAAATATTGAAATTTGATAGTTGGCTATGGATTTTTCTTATACAAAACGTTCCAATATTTCTTTAAATTCCTCCATTGAGAGGTCAGAATCATTATTTACACTAATTCATTAACAAAACACAAAACTTGGGTACCTGATAGCAACAAATGAATAGTAATAAAAAGTTCATAATGTAGAATGAGCACCTGATTAAATATTTACTAAAACAATTGAATTTCGGAATCATTCAGTAACTTATTCATTGGCATGTTCAGATTGATGTCCGTTTTCCCTAACATACAGTTGACAAACTTTCTAAATACTTCTTAATACAGTGAGTGGCCCAACATACTTGAAGGACTTTTTGCAACAACAGAGAAAGTTTTCCAGGAATTACAAAGACATCATTCAATGATTGATAAGTTGAAGTTTGTAATGGCAAATGGACATCAATTTGAACAATCCAATGAATAAATTACTGAATAATTTCGAAATTCAATTGTTTTAGAAAATACTTAATCAGGTTCTCATTCTACATTATGAAATTCTTATTACTATATATTTGTGGATATCAGATATCTAAGTCTTGTGTTCTGTAAGTTAATTAGTGTTGATCGAAATTGTTATTACTTCCTTCATGGAACAATCAAAGGAAATATTTCCCCAATTGTAAATTTCTTTATATGAAAATCCCTCGAAAAACCAATAGCCCACTATTAAAATTTATTGTTTTAGTGATTTTTGAACATTTTTGAAAATTTTATATTCATACATCGAATATCATTTCTGAGGGAAAAAATTAGATATTTGATGAGCTTATAAAATACAGGGTGTTCAATTTAAAAACTCATAAGTTTGAGTCGTATCTTCAAAACCATACCCCGAAAAAAAAATTCAGTGCGCCACTGGATTCAGCATGAAATTCTCTATGGGTTAAGATTTTGATTTGACATTTTCGCTGATAAACGCCGTAGATAAAGAGGGGGTCCAAATAGTATAAATTTTCAAAATCACCCTATATCTCATAAACGTAAACAGTCTTGCAGAATCTGATAAGACCATCTTGAGTTCCACAAAAAAGTGGCACAGGAGCGCGAAAACCGCAAGGTTCTATCTCCAAAGATAACTGAGATATCATGCAAAAGTATCGAAAACTGGACACACTGTACATAGGACATACCTTCGCCATGACAAGATGAATATTTGAATTGGACGTAATAACCAAGATACAGGGATGTGCTACTTTTTCATTTTATACAGTTGTCAACTAATAGAAGTCAACTTCCGGAAATACGAAATGTAGGCAAACTCTCAAATTCCAGCCCCGTACAATGTTAATCTGAGATGATCTCTAAGAAAAAGGAACCCTTCACATTGGAATTAACCATTTCTGCTTATAATTCCTGAAACTACATGGAGTAGTGAACGAAAAAATATGAAAGAACTCCGGATATGAAGTACCTTTAGAATTCAATATTCCAATACAAAATTTGCACACAGTAAGACAAGCCCATTCCCAACATGACTCTTCAATTATTAATGTTTGGTGTGGTTTGATGAACAATTCATCGATTGGATCTCATGAATTCCTCACAGAATGACGAGAGTTGTTTGCTTGAATTCCCTCCAAAATATGTTACCGGGTTTGCTAGATCTCAATCAACGCGTGGATTTAAGAGGAATTCATCTCTATCATGATGATGCTCCGTCTCAGGTGTTGATGTTGATGTGTTCCCACCTAGATAATTAATATTCAAATCGTTGGATTGGAAGTGGTAGGGCACTTCCATGGCCAGCTAGGCCCCCAGATTTCAATCCTCCCGATTATTTCTTGTTAGATCATTTGAAACAAAAGATCAACAGTGATCCCATTGAGAACAGAGAACAGTATTTGTTGAACCATATTGAGAATCAGACAAAATAATCAAATGATTCGAAAGTCGATTGGGAATTTATTCAACTAAGCTGAAACATGCAAGAAGGCTGGTTATATGCATTTCAAAAATTAATTATGATATTCCATTTCCTTTATTTTTATTTTCAATTCCAAGTGAGGATAAAATAGAATAAATGGTACATAAGTTCACAGAGAGCAATATTCTATTTCAAAGGTACAGAATGTGCCAAAGGAGTTATTCACTCCTCTCTGTTCATTAATTCATCTAGTTTCAGGAATGTCAAGCAGAGATCGAAAATTTTAAGAGACCTAAGATTGAAAATCTCCAAGTCAGGACCAGGAATTTGGTTACATTTTGTATTTCAGAAAGTGGACTTCGATCAGTAGACTGAGTGTATGAAATTCCAGTCGAAATGATCAAAGGATTGAGAAGATACAAGGTGAATCAAATTTTTCGTACCTTGATAATTACGCCGAATTGGCCAATTTGAATATTCATTTTGTCATGACAGAGGTATGTCCTTTGTACAGCATCATTATGCATATTGGCACCGCTAACGTAACATAGATTTCTGTCTTTGATTAATTGAACTTTGAAGAAAAAAATAGCGAGAAATGATGTGTCAGGTCAGAGGTAAAGCTTTATTCAGTTTCTTGGATGAAATAACCAACTGGCAGAGGTTCCATTTCACTTCAACCATTCAAAAGATTGCTTGGAGAAATATTCTAGTTGGAACTTAGTTGCTGCAAGTATCGTTTACTAGGTGTAATGAAAAAAATTCAAATGAGTTCATGCACAGAATGAGAAGTGGTGTATTACAATTAAGTCAGAATTATTGTATATGAAGAATATCTATTTCAAGTTTTCTAGAATGAGGTGAGCTAATTTCACAAGATAATATAAAGGATATATCAAACTTTTCTCTATTGAGTCATCAAATGAGATGATTCAATGTTCTTCAGACTAATTATTCTCTGTGTGATCTGAGCTGTTTCAGTATCTTGGTAAAATATTCTAGAGTTGTGACCACCTACTCAATTCCATATCATAGGGAAGAATCAATTTTGAATCATCGAATCCTAACTTATCACCACCTACTAGAAACTTGGAGCTGCATGCATTCCATTCAATATTATACTTATACAACTTGGAAAGTTGTTTTCAATACATCTGACCGTGGACCTAATTGAAAAATAGTTATTTGTTACACGAGTGAAAGAAGTAGTAGATTCTAGCTCCAGGTTTTGTTGTCTTCCGACGCGTAGCGGAGGGAGACAAAAAACTGTGAGCTAAAATTAAATATTTCTCACGAGTATAATGCACGATTTTTTTATGACAAATTCAATATTTTTTCCGTGTATAATACACTATTTCTTTCTGTGACAGTAGAAAGGACGAATCAATATTGGGAAGATGTCACATTATATTGAAATCAGAAAATTATCGACATACAATTTGAAGTTCTTAACAGGAATTACACCTGCGTTGCAGGCATCTTCATCATTCTCTTGAAATAATCAAATATCTGTCGGTCTAATTTTGTGATTTGATTGCCAAAAATTGCAAATTCAGTGGTTGTTTATTAATTTACGTAACGGCGAAGTCGAATGGAAGATAAAAGGACTTGCAGTTCTTTCTCTTAGAAGGTGTTATTGGCTTATCCCGTGGAAAGAGAGTAATTTATGAAAAGTGACATTTCATAACCTGTCAACACAGAAGGAATTTTAAATTTTTTGCCCGTCATAAAAAATAGTAATTTTCCTAACAAGCAGTCGAGTGCGGGAATTCGAACGCCTCGTTGGGTATAAATGCAGAGATGCGTTTACGTTGGGCCAGGTTCGCACCAGATAGCAGTCAAGAAGCTATATGGGACAGCCCTGTCACAGATGTACGCTGGATTAACAAACCTTACAGATGAGACACTCCGCCCCTTTTGTTTGATGTACCGACACATGTGTTTCGTGACCTCGTCCCTTTAGACTTTGCGCGTCACGGTTGCCGGTTCTCAAAAATTCAGGTTGAAGTCACAGAATTCTTCGTGATGCAACGTTGTCATATCAACGAATATCTTGATATAAGGGATTTACTTCATGAGAAATTCCTAAAGCTTACATTGAATTGATATCATGAAGTGGTTCAAATGTGTTTATTGATTGGCTCAGGCAGATTTAATATTACCTGACTTAGATCTGCACAAAATAATTGATATTGGGAACTGTAAAAGTGTTACTTCAGAATGAAATTATTGTGGGGGATGAATTTTGAACTAATATAATATGCAGATAGTGCCTTGTAATTAGTTTATAAATATTTTTCTACAATATATGAATCAATTCATTGGAAATTCGTGAAATGATACAATATGTAAGAAATATTTGAGAGGAATTAATTGAACACATTGGAGACTTGACAGGAGTGAGCTTTATTCATTCATTCATTTTTACTGGTATAAAATAAAAGTAAATACCTAACAGAAAGACTATCTGAATTTTTTTTATTGTAGATACAATAAATTTCAACAGCGTTTTCATGCATACAAAATTGAATAAGTGAAAAACATCACAATTTTGGGATTAGGGTGTTCATAAAAATAAATCGAGGTCAATACATTTTATTCAACATAAGAAGAGTCAAATGTCGAAAGGCCTCATTGATGGGCACCCAACTTTCGCATATTGTTTTTTTTCTTGATGAAAAAACTTTAATATAGGGGTGGTCCTTTTCGATGGATAACCCTGTACATGTACAGTGTACATACATAATGACTGAATTAATTGTCTTGTGTTTTAGGAGTGAATTAGAATATTATATATATATATAGAGTGTTTTGAAAAATTATCATTATCTGAATCATGATACTCTACTTGAACAAAAGAGAGTGAAGTAGGTACCTGATCAATTGTTTATAACTTTTTGGAAAAGAGCAGTTTGGTATGATGTTTCATCCTTTGGAAAATCATGTAACTCAATGTTCTCTGAAATATTTGAGGTGTTCTTGCAGTTTATATATACACAACGGTGTCTTCCACTAGGAACTGCTGCATATTTCACTTTCTGCTCACTCATTATAATGTTTGAAGTTGAACAAGAAACAGTAACAAGCACAACTCAAAATACAATCTCAACTTCGATCATAACTCAATCCACTATCACTATTCACAGATCTTTGCACTACTTGCTCGAGACTGATATAGAAGTGATTCCATTTTCTGAATTCCTTTCATTGAGGTACCTACAAGTAATTAGATGATTAGATGGCATTATTCAAACAATTAAAGTTGATTGAAACACATGCTATTGAAACAACCTCACCTGAATATAGAATTTATTCCCTTCTTGTATATAAATTTCGGACATTAACAAACAAATTATCGATTTTGAAACTGATGAGCAAATAAAATTCACAATAAACAAACGCTTCTATCAGTCACAGTGCTGGAATCGAGGCCGTCGGCATCGTGCTAGTCGTGCTGGAATGTGGAAAACATGCCGAAAATCCCGAGCGCTTGCGCAGTATCTAGTGAGACCGTAGCTTTAAACTTTGCGCTTTTGTCATCTCTCTCTAATATTGTGCGCCTTGTCTTACTGTCTTATCTGTAAGGTTTGTTAATCTGTGGCCCTGTACTGATGAGAACCAACAGCTCGAAACCGGTCTGCGGGTAGTCACACGTTCCTGATCCACTTAGGCGCAGCTCGCCGTTTAGGAAGGAAACACTTGCGATTTTATTCGTCTATACGAATTATTGCATAGATTTCGGGAGGATGTAATCCAATGTTCTGCGTGGCATATAGCCAGGAAAGTAGTTGTTTTTCTCCCGTTATCTACCATTTTCTTACATTTCATGAACTATTTTGTGGTAATGACTTTGAGTTTTTCTCTATTTGTTACCATTGCATTCCACTTTGAGTAATTGGCTTTTTCCTAGTTGAGTTTTGGACATATTGGCGAAAATAGATCAAATTGAACAAATTCGAAAAAAATTGCATGACTCTCTGATTTTTGACTTTTTACGAGGTGGTAAAACTTTTCTGTAGGTACCTATATACTTTCTCGCGAGAATGAGGTACATCTTCCAACAAAAATATATCGTTTATCAATTGTTTCATATTGAATCAACTTTTTTGTTTCAAAAACTAAAACCCGGTCTTTCTCCTCGAAAAAGGTCAGTTTTTTGATAACTCAGAAATTATATGACGGCCAAGTGATGAAAAACAATAATTCGAATTGAATGAAGAAAAAGCAGAAGTAATATTCAATTTTCAAAGTATTCTACTAATTATTATTGAAGAACTCTGGACTATAACTTGATTCATTTTGCCCCGTACTTGTTTTCAATTTGCCTTCATCTGCAGTTTTATTTCAGCTGCATCACTTCGAAACATCCTGGATAATATTCGTTGGTAAATATCTCTGTTTCGACAGGTCTCTTTCAAAGAGCCATCATGCAGTCTGGTACTTCTCTAAGCTCCTGGGCATTGTCAAGGTCTACACCTACTCTAGTACGTTCTATTGCCGGTGCCATGGAAATACCTGGAAACTCTTCTGCGGAAATTGTCCAGGGACTCAAAAACGTTAGCGCCGAATGGTTGCAAGTTACTAGTAGCTCAGAAATGACGAAGGTATGTATGTGCGGATTCTACAGGGTAACTCATGGTCGATGGCAGGTTAGACGTTTATGGAGAAAGCACCCCAGGATTTTTCTGAAAATTCCGCATCACCTGTTCAATCGATCTTTGATATTTTCGAAACTGCGACGTTGCCGTTTTTATCAAAAAGTCTCAGCAACTTCATTTTTTCAAATACACTCCGTATATAAATGAATTTTTGGAATCGCATTTTCATCACAATACTCTTTCTTTGATGAATTATATTTTGATTCATCAGTTCTCGGGATAAAAAATAATTTGTGTTAAATATGATCCAAAACATATCCCTAATTGAACTTGAGTGAATCAGGGCTCTCAATACACTAAGAGTTGATATTTTAGTTGTGGTTTGGACAGGCTTGATGTATTCAATTTACATCGAGAAATCGCTTCCATATCATACAGGGCGTGCTGAAATTGTTATTATATCCGTTGTTCATACAAGTGGTCAAAAGTTCATTTTTTCCAAATAGAACCAACTGTTTTTCACTGAATAAATTGAAGGATGAAGAAAAATGTTACAAGATGACTGTTTGGAATTCGAATAAATAAGTGGACTGTATATTTTAACTTCGATAATCTTTTTGAGTAGGCGTATTGAACCTATACGAGTAACTGGTGCAAACGTCTGATGAAAATGAACTCCAGGTTGCTGCGTGAATCCCTGAGCAACTAATCGTGCTTTTCTTCGTTCTAGGGTTCCGTCAGCCTTGTACTTGTCCCTCAATATCATGCGACTTCCAATGATATTTTGGTTCTCGGGAATATCTACAAGTATCCAAGTGTCATTTTTCAGAATGTTATTGATCTCATCAGCCATTGCTTTCAACCACTCATCGGAATTTTCCCCAGACATCGCTTGCTTCATCGGTACTTCTGCAGCAAATACCTGTCCTGCCTCATCTGAATACATTGCACCTCGTCGAATGACGTATTCTTTCGTCGGTCTCCCACGGGAACCAGTTCTAATAATTCTAGGTCGTCCAGGGCCTCGACTACAATGTGGTTCTGCAGAAGGTTCTTCTCTGTCCATTTCAGGGGTTTCTTCCAGGGTTTCTTCGGGAAACTTCACTGTCTCATTGATGTCTTCAACTTCTGCTTCTTCTCCTTCTGCCCCTTCTCCTTCTGCTCCTTCTTCAACTTCGTCCAGTTGATCCACGTTGCAATTTCCATTTTTCTCAACAGCAGGATGTGAGTTTATAACAACATCGAAGCTATCGGGATTTTGGATTCTACCGTTCATCTTCCGGCAAAGATAGATGTTCTGGTATGAAATCAGAGAAAGTATCGACATTTCTGAAATTTTCAATAAATTTTATGTCTCTCGACTGATTTCGACTCTCTTCTCCTCCGGAATCCATACCCGATATGCTTTGGATTCCTCGGAATATCCTAGAAATCTTCCTTCTTTACACCTTGAATCGAATTTTCCCTGGCCAGGCTTCATATTCAAACAGTAAATTTTACAGCCGAATTCCCTGAAGTGTCTGATGATTATTATTAGTACTGTAAAAGCTATTTGAATGTTTTTTGGGAACTATTGAATTTCTATATCTTTCTGATTTGTTGACTTCTAACTTTTCAAGAATGTCACATTTCTGCTTCATAAATTCATTCAAATCATTCATATTTGGCAATTCACCCTTATGTTTGTGTGACTCCCAGTCACGTCGTGTGACGGAATCAAATTTATTTGTCAATATATAAATCATCAAACTATCCCAAGAATCTGTATTTTCACCTAATGCCTTCAGTGCTCTTGAATGATTCGTGATATTATCATAAAGATTCCTCAATTCAACGTGTGATTTCTTATTCAATTGTTGGAGATCAAAAATTGAGCGTATATGATTATGAATTATCAATTTTTTGTTCTCAAATCGATCAATCAATAATTGCCATGCTATTGCATAATTCCCGGCTGAAACATCTAATGATTTTATGATCTGAGATGCATCCTTTTCTAATGAAGATCTCAGATAATAAAATTTCTGCACATCCGACAATGCTGGATTTTTATCTACTAATGCCTTGAATGAATCCCGAAATTCCAACCATCCAGAATATTGTCCATCGAAGGTCGGCAATTTTATAGTAGGCAGTTTAATATTTTGATTAATAATCACATCATTGACAGACATCGCATCATGAATTGAACTAGGTCTCGCAATATTCATGCCAGCATTCAAATTAGCCATCGACTGATAATATTTATTAGAAATTGATTTAATTTGTGATATAATGTGAAAATAATTGTTCTCAAATTCCTCTCGATCTGCCAAATCATTTTCTGAAGGTTGGGTTATTTCAATTTCTAATTGGATTACATTGAATTCCTCGAAACACGGTTCAAACCTTTCCAAACGTGAATTCAATTCAAATATTTTCTGCTCATCTAATTGAGATATATCCAAAGAATTCAGGTATGATTGTAATCGAGTTGCTCTACTCTTAATAACACCCCGTTTGACTTTTAATACATCTGACATCTTATTATTATTTCCTTCAAAATGAAAGCAAATGTCTAATTTATTGATAATAGTAGTGAATCCTCAACATACAAAGACCTAGTCAACGCTCAATCGATTCTGTTCTAAATCGTTAAGGTTTGGATTAGGAAGTAAGGATAAGGATATATTAGGATTCGGACTCACTGCTTGACTTGCTGCACTGGACCACTCTGCTGATCTGCAGATCTGGACGGCTGCTTCTAATTATTGATGATTTTACAATTCACTGATACATCCCGGTCGAAGTGACCAATGTTTGGAATTCAAATAAATAAGTGGACTGTATATTTTAACTTCGATAATCTTTTTGAAAGACAGTTTATCTGACGTTATATTTTATTATTTCTTTTTTTCAACAACCTTTTTTTTTCTTGTCTCTATGACATCCTAATATACAGTATCTTCTGAAGTAACTTCCTTAAACAATGACATAGCATGTCCCTTTACCTGAATCATCAAGTTTTCTCAATAATAATAATAAAAATATCAAACTCATGACAGTTCGGTGACATTAATGAGTAATTCAGCAATTATTAATGAGAGTGTTTCAAAAAATCTCCCAGAATGAACGCAAATATCGATTATTCAAACCAAGTTATTATGAAGTTATTCATTAAACACGGACAATGTGATAAAATCATTGCCAGAACTTGCAGATGTATCCTGAATTGACACCAATGAGCGGGAGGAAGTTTGTAAGATCACAAAATAATTCTAGAAAAGCCAATCTCACTGTGCCCAACATGAGCTCGTCAGGAGTAACCATACCTTTGAAGACATCCATTTCGATGCTTGGGATCACTTTCAGCAATAACCTTTCTTGGGAATATCACGTGAGATCAATTGCTAAAAGTGCATCCCAAAACTTGGTTTTCTCTTTCGGGCCAGGAGCTATTCCACTTCCAGTCAGCTGCTTTCATGATCTATAAGGCACAGATCCGACCTGTCCTGGAATACTGTTCCCATATTTAGAGTGCAGCACCCAAACATACCCTGAAACTGTTGGATTCTGTCCAAAAACGGGCAATTCGTCTCGTGGGTGATGTCTCGCTCACAAACTCACTCACTTCTCTGAAACACCGTAGAAAAGTTGGCGATCTGGTTCTATTTCATAGGTATTTTCATGGACGATGCTCTTGTGAAATATCAACAATTATTTCTCCTTCGGCAGTCCCCGCGAGATTAACCCGTCGAGTTGAGGCTTCGCACCCCTTCGTGATCACTTCGGAGACCTGCAGAACATCTCTCTCCAAAGACTCGTTCATTCAACGAACAGCGAGTCTCTGGAACACATTGCCAAGGGATGTGTTACCTGAGGCATATAACCTCCAGAAATTTAAGAAGAACACCAATTCCTACCTTATTTCCCTTGGTTCTCACGATTTTCTCTGAATATTACAGGATATTCCTTTTCGTGGAAACCAGAAAAATGAATTATTTGGAGGTCCAGGCTAACTCTTGATGTCCCATCGATGGTCCCATTCTGTACCATATGGCCACGGGTGATTTTCAAAAGTTTCATTGAAAAATTTACGATAGCTCAACTTTTTCGAAATGACACCGGATATTTTTGAAGTGAAAATTTCTCCACCACCGTTTACAAGAAGAAAAATGTATCGTTGATTGGACAGAGGTTCCCTTGTTTGGTTCACCGATGGTTCGAAAATGGAAGAAGGGGTAGGCGCGGGTGTATATGGACCCGGATGTAGGCTATTTGAAGCCTTAGGTCACTCCCCCACTATCTTCCAAGCTGAAATACATGCCATCAACCTTTGCGCCCAAAGGTGCCTGAGCAAAGGTCTGAGGGGTGCCAACATATATATCTGCTCAGACAGCCAAGCCACACTAAAAGCCCTAAAATCATTCGTTTTCACATCAAAGATTACATGGGACTGCTTTGAAACACTCATGCAACTGGGAAAGGGCAACAAAGTCACACTTATGTGGATTCCAGGGCATGAAGGAAACAAAGGAAATGAGGCAGCTGATCGCCTTGCAAAAAAAGGTGCAGCATCTGCACTTTTTTGTCCTGAGCCTTTTTGTGGGATAAGCAAATGTCACCTAAAGGGAGAACTCGGGAAATGGGAGGAAATTGAAAAGTCCTCCTACTGGAGAGCAACTCCAGGTCAACGATAAGCGAAAAGGTTCATCAACCATTCGCAGAACCGAGCCAAAGAGCCACTCAGCCTCAGCAAACCAGAGCTAAAGCTTATCACAGGCTTTCTCACAGGACACGGCCCTCTGAGGTACTACCTCAAAAAGATGGGTCTGGCGGAGACTGACACTTGCCGCTTTTGTAACAATGCGACCGAAACCGCGGAACACATACTTTGCTCATGTGAAGTATTAGTTCGCCAAAGGCTGAACCACCTAGAACAGGTCTATCTCACCCCTGCTGAAGTGGAAAAGTCAACCGTCAGGAAAATCGTAGGCTTCATCAGAAGTCTAGAGTTACAGGACCAAAACTAGATAGGGGTAATCACAATAGATCTTCTAGGTCGCAGTGATCGAGAGGTCTCTCAGCCTATACGACCCATCTTCAATCTACAATCGTTGATTTCACACATCACCTCTTGACCTACAGTGAAAAAGCACTCGATGGAGGTTTAGGTTAGAAATAGGAAACGGTCATCCTCAAATTGAAATTAATTTCGAATGGTGTCGAAAAAATAATTGGTGCCATTTGAAAAAGTTGAGTTTTCGTAAATTTTCCAATGCTAAATTAGGAAATCGCCTGCGCCCATAAGGGATGAAGTGGAACCATCGATGGGGCCTTAGGAGTTTGTCTGGACTTCCAGCTCAACTGTTCCACACATTTCGTGCTCTAATTTTGACCTGTTTGCGAGATACAAATATTTTCGTAAAATACTACAGCGGTGATTATTCTCAGGAAAATCTCTCTGAACTGAGAATCAAAAGGCCAATCAAACCGTGTGAGAAAAATGGTTTCTATTTGAAATAAAAAAATTGGTGTCGATTTCGAAAATATTACAAAAGATTGGAAATGATTGATTAAAACAGCATGAAAATAAATACAAACAGCTCAAAGTCATTTCCACACAATGTTCATAAAATGAACAGCAATGGTAGATTTCGGGAGAAAAACAACTACTTTCCTGGCTTATGCCACGCAGAACATTGAATTACATCGTCCAGAAATCTATGCATCGACTCGTATAAACGAATACTGATACAAGTGATTCTTTCCTGGATGTCTATTGATTTCGATTCAGCCAGGCCGCTAGACAACCACAGACCGGTTTCGAGCTCTCTCTCTCTCATCAGTGCAGTGTAGTCTTCAGCCAGCAGTCCTAAAGACCGCCGACTCAGCGTAGCCTAGCCAAACAAAAATCAAGTCAGCATTATATATTTCCCCAGACGCGTCTTTCATCGACAATATGAAAGCAACGCCATCTGAGTAGAACAGAAGGAGAGAATCACTCCAAAACTGAAATTCTCGGACAGAAATGGCTGGTTATCGCACGACTGGCGTAATTTCAACTACGAAATAGCCACAAATGCTCAAAATGGGATGAAATGTTAAATAAATACAAAAAGCTCAATGTCATTTCCACACAATGTACATAAAATGAACAACAATGGTAGGTTTTGGGAGAGAAACAACTTTCCTGGATAATGCCACGCAGAACATTGAATTACATCCTCCCGAAATCTATGCATCCACTCGTATAAACGAATACTGATACCCAGGTAGCACATCATATTGACTGGAGCCTGATTTCATATTGGGCCGATATAGATATATCGTACATGTGAAAAATAATATAGGTTCAATATGAGAGTATGTTGGACACACAATATTGGAATGATAATATTGGTGGAATATTGGTTCAACCTGATCTGAATATGGATTGTCAGCTACAATATTGGAGCAATATTGGTTGTAGAACTCGTTAACAATGTGTTGAAAGACATATCTTTAAATGTCATATGTTATTGTATTACAAATGTCGATACAACAACATCGTATATACAATATTGTTTCCAACAATTATAACCAAAATCGCAATTTGAACATTCTCCCCATGTCGATTCTGAAGCGGCTATGCAATATTGTATATTTAAGTTGGACGGCATATTGGTTGAATATTGTTTCAACAATATTTGAAACATCATATTCACCTATCTTGATTGATATCATTTTATCTATATTATAGGGATTCCCTTCCGTGCGCTCCAAGCGGTAAAAAAAATGCTGAAGGAATCGTATACATATTGTTTACAACAAGTATAACCAATATAGCAATTTGAACATTCTCCCAATGTCAATTCTGGAGAGGTTATGAAATATTGTATGTTCGAGTTCGACGGTACATTGGTAGAATATTGTTTCAACAATATTTGGAACATTGAATTTACCTATATTGATTGATATCATTTCAACCATATAACGCGGAAGATATCGTATACATATTGTTTCCAACAACTATAACCAATATCGCAATTCAAACATTCTCCCTATGTCGATTCTGAAGCGGTTATGCAATATTGTGTAATCGAGTTTGACGGCAAATTGGATGAATATTGTCTCAACAATATTTGGAACATGTAATTTACCTATATTGATTAATATCATTCCAACTATATCATGCGGAAAATATCGTATACATTTTGTTTCCAACAATAATAACCAATATCGCAATTTGAACATTCTCCCTATGTCGATTCTGAAGCGGTTATGCAATATTGTATATTCGAGTTCAATATGGCATATCGGTTGAATAGTTTTCTAGTCATATTCAGAAAATAATATCATCTTATATTGGCTGATATCTGATTCACTAATATCATGTGAGCAATATTGTTCACATATTGTTTTTGAAAATACATATCGATATCGAAATTTCGATATAAATTCCATATCACGCACTCTCAACCGGATGTCGATAGATGGCGCTATAAATGATTGGTAACGTACTCCCATTGCCGATCAGACGAGAGAATATAAATATTGGCTCTAGACGATTGGAAAGCATTATCACCTGGAAAAAGGGTAAACCGTGATCAACAAGGCGGCTTCCCCAGGGCGAGGCCCTTCCATTGCCCTTCGGCTTGGCTGACCTTTGTGATCATTCCTAATGCGAATAACTCGCAAATATTGGTATGAATATATTCCACCAATATTTTGGAGACAACATAGCCACATGATTTTCAATAATATATCAATATTTCCAACCAATATTGTACCAGTATTGTCAAATGTTCACTGTTCATTTATCAGCGATATTGATGTGATATTTTGTGACCAATGTAGCTCCACGAATATTCCAGCAATATTGGTATGGAAATATTCTACCAATATTCTCGAGACATCATAGCTTCATGATGATTTCCAATGATTCACCGATATTTGCACCGATATTGTCCCGATATATGTGTGCTACTTGGGTACAAGTGATTCTTTCCTGAATGCCTATTGATTTCGATTTAGCCAGGCCACGCTAGACACCCACAGACCGGCATTGTTAAGACAACCACTTGTTGGAAAACTGCTAATGTGTGGCCTACGGGAATCACAATGTATAATAATCAAAATTCTGCATTTTTTGTTGATTTGAGTATCATGTTGATAATTATTTCATTTTAGCACCTTCTGTCCAATCCATTGTCTGGTTTAGCGTATGGGCCTGTTATAGAACCTGATCTACCTGGTGCTATCATAACAGGAAAATCTCATGATATGTTAGAGAAAGGAAAATTCCACGATATTCCTCTCATAGTTGGACACACATCCTTGGAAGCAATGTTTGGCTCACTATCAGGTAAGCTAGAATTCCGAAATCAATTAAATTGATGAATTTGACAAATATTAAGTTTGGTACCGCAAGGCACAATCTTGGGCCTTCTAATCTTTTGTATTACATGTATGACAGTGATGATTCCTAGTAGATATTTCCAATGCGTTGAAGAATTAAATGTGGATTCATTAACAAAGATCAATCCCAGATAGCACAGAATATTCTATGAATGGTGTCAGGAAGTTGAAGCACTGAATGAGGATTCATCAACATAGATCAATCCCAGATAGCACAGAATATTCTATGGATTGTTCCAGAAAGTTTACATCATATACCTTTCCCAGAATATTCCGACCAATATTCATAGAATATAATGGGGATGTTATAAATGTTCATAAAATATTTCACGAGAAAATGCCATCTAAATATCCAGAGAACATTCCTAAAATATTCAATTATATTCTGAATGTTATTCGGAAATTATCATAGAATGTTTGATGCGGATATTCTAGGTATGTTCTCCAGGTATGCTCATAAAATATATTATTCAGATACTCAGAGAAAGAGAAAAATGTTTCTGTTCTTGGATGTATGACGAATTGATATTCATCAAACCTTATCATGAATCTGCGATTAAAGGTCTATAAAAATAACTAGATTCCATCGTTCAAGTTTCAACTTCTTGATTGGGTGGAAGTATTGAAAAGGAATATTCTCAGATGAATTATGAACATAAAAAAATGGATTTATATATGAAAAAATACATTGAGAGAGAATATCAATTCCCAATTTCAGAATATTTTCATTTTCCATGGTCTTCTTTAAGATGTTCAACATTTACAATTCGATATTCGACGTGGCAAATAGTGGAGAAAGTAGTTGTTTTCTGTTGAATATTCAGAACGATATTCTGTGCATATACATATTGTTACGTTATTCCGGTGCAGAAGCGAACACAACACTATTTATTTTCTAAATGATTTATTTCAACTCAAGGAACACTAAATTATATAGGAATTATAACTACTTATTCATATAAAACGATGTATATCACGCGGTATATATGACTGTCTCTCTGGCACTTGCTGCTTGACTGACTAACGGCAGTTCTCCGGCCGTCCTTATATATCAGATCCCTTGGCAGGCTTTGCTTCTCGAACGTCTCCGAATGATCCTTCGTACCCTTCTTTTGTTCTAGAAGCATCTATACCTTTTCAACTTCAATTTCGGAATCGGTGAGTTATATTTCGGGAAAAGTAATCTCGATTTCAGAATTGGTTAGTTCGATTTCAGAAATGGTAAACTCAATTTCAGAATCGGTGAGATGAATTTCAGAAAAAGTCCATTCAATTCCAGAAATGGTAAGTTGTATTTCAGAATTATTATTGGTAGGTTCAATTTCAGAAGATGAAATCCTTTTATATGTTTGAAATGTTTTTAATTGCAAAAGAGAAGACAGTTTACAGTGGATGGAACGGTGTTTGACAGCCCTATGTTGAATTAGATTGAACATAATATATGGAGTGCCTTCAAGTCAGAAGTGAAGAGCTTCTTGCAAGAGCATCGCCAAAGGGTCATAGCTGGAGATCCGAACAGATTGCTCAACCAGATAGAATTCAGACTGCGATGTCTTGAAGAATGTGCAGATCATTCAATGAACATGATAACACCTCAAATGTGTTTGCATTCTTATAATCATGTGCAACGCCACTATCTTCCAGCGATTCAGATGGAAAGCATCTGTGGATTAAATTGGTTTTGAAAAGTTGATTATTTTATAATTCGAACAAATATAAGGATTTTTTTTATGATATTGAACCTACCAATTCTGAAATACAACTTACCATTTCTGAAATTGAATGGACTTTTTCTGAAATTCATCTCACCGATTCTGAAATTGAGTTTACCATTTCTGAAATCGAACTAACCAATTCTGAAATCGAGATTACTTTTTCCGAAATATAACTTACCGATTCCGAAATT
The DNA here is from genome assembly GCA_918026855.4 of Phaedon cochleariae. Classification (NCBI taxonomy): domain Eukaryota; kingdom Metazoa; phylum Arthropoda; class Insecta; order Coleoptera; family Chrysomelidae; genus Phaedon; species Phaedon cochleariae. Next base: position 11,976,574 of record OU896719.1, on the reverse strand, counting down.
GAAGTTGAAAGGTATAGAACAATATATGTATTTCTCTCTCATTACTCCATCGATTTTTTCGAGATGTGTCCAGATTCTTCTGTCAGGTTCTGTGTCGCCGTGACACATATTGGGTGTTCGTAAAATACGCTGGTACATGTAAGGATCATTAGAGAGTAATCCGGGACGCGTGTTACTGGGTGATCGTTGTATTCGTTGTACCTTTGCCATCCTGATAATGTTTTATAGCCCCTTTAAGGTGAATATCATCACACTGCCCTTTTCTTGCCTCCTGGAATGTACTCTGCTCGTTATGAAGATAGGGACAATGAACTGGTTTCATGTCTACAACTTGCAGTACGGTAGAAGTAGCATGGCACTGTCTTTTCCCTTGATGTTCCTTTGGAGTTCCAACAGCATACCAGAATTTCAACTCCGGTGAATCGAAATACAACCTTCGGCATGTTT
>OU896719.1:11906133-11975627 GCA_918026855.4 Phaedon cochleariae | reverse complement strand
CCACAAAACCACCGTTCTATCAGTTTGCTCTCATCCATGAGCAAAGTGGCAGAACGCGTCATCCAAATACGGTTAACAACGATGTCAGAGGAACTTAATTCCAAACGAACAATTTGATTTCAGGCGAAACCACTGCACATAACTCCAAGTTCTCAGAATAGTAGATTACGCGATTATAGGATTCAATCTCGGAAAAGGACATTATACTGGTGCAGTCTTCCTTGACGTTTCGAAAGCATTCGACAGGGTCTGGCACGACGGACTACTGACGAAAATGGTAGACTACGGGTACCCGATATCTATGGAAAAGGTAATAGCCTCCTTTCTGCGGGGAAGGCGATGCCAATGTAAAGTTGGCAACGAAATCTCTGCAGAGAGGGAGCTAGAATAAGCAGGAGTACCGCAAGGTGCGGTCCTTTCACCACTACTTTTCTCCATTTTCACCGCAGATATCCCTAAATTCGCGAACAACTTTAACAAACTCGCACTATATGCCGATGACACAGCCATAATTGCCAGATCCAGTTACGCAGACATGACAGTACGATACCTACACGAACGAATAGACACATTAGAAACCTGGTTTAACAACTGGAAAATAGAAATCAAAGCAGAGACAAGCCAAGCTGTTCTCTTCACTAGACGACGTACCAAACCCACAGGACACGTAATACTAAACGACACACAGATACCATGGGCAGATGAGACAAAATATCTAGGGGTAACCCTAGATAACGAACTTACTTTCAGACAACACATCACAACACGACTAAACTTGGGTATAGCCGCAAGGCAAAACCTCCCCCCCCTCAGGGGCTCAAGACTTGTGAGTACGGGAATGGCAATCCCGAGGTAACTTAGCCAACTACTGATTAATCTTCACTTGTCTTTGATGGTATCCTCTTCACTCTTCAGTTTCCAATCTTTTTCTTCATCGGCCTCCCTTGGTCACTTCTCCTCTTTTCCTTTTCCCCTAAAGCCCAACCTCACCATAGTGCGGGGAGGACAAGCCGCGGCTGCTCGGCAGATTGAGCATTTTGGGAACATCTTTGCTGTCATCACTCAGATGGGACAGTTTTGTGGACATCTGAGTGCGAGGATGGGGCAATTTGTGAACATCTGCTTATGTGGCCGCGGATTGATAACGAGGCTCTGGCAATCCCCTCAGGGGCTCACAACTTGTGAGTACGGGAATGGTGAACTCGAGGTACCCTAGCCGGATATTCACCATACTTCAACTTGTCTTGGGTAATATCCTCTTCTCTCTTTCGTTTTCAATCTTTCTATCGGCCTTTCTTGGCCAACTTCTCTTTTCCTCTTCCCCTCCAGGCCCAACCTCACCATCGAGTGGTGTGGGGAAGGCAGGCCGCGGCCGCTTGACAGATGAAGCATTTTGGGACCATCTTTTGCTATCTTCTGCCAGATGGGACAATTTGTGGACATCTGTGGCAGGGATGGGGCGATTTGCTGATGTCTGCACCGAGGAATGGTGTCGCTAACGGGGTCTCTGGGAAACAGGGCGACATCCCAGAGTAAACAGCCTTAGCCCTGTGCAGGGGGCACCACAGGGCTGGACCAACCCCTTCCCCCGTCACTCGTAGGAGAAGGAAAGCTTTTGGCCTTCTTCGTAGACGAGAACAGGGTTCGGAATAGCAATCCTCAGGACCTGAACGAGAAGGGTGTTTCATATTGAAGTGACCCTCGATAGGCACCATGAGTCGTATGTGGTAAAATTGATAACGGCATGTAGGTGAGATACAATGGGGCACTAGGCCTAAGTGTCGTCGGAGACATCGGTCAGACGAGCCTACAACGGGGTGGAGTGTTTAGTGGGTATACCATGGAGGGGACTCCCACACTATCATATGGGGGATTGGACCCATATGATGTCTATAAAAGATTTCAGCCACCTCGGTGAAAAAAAAACACACACACACACACATATAGATACCATGGGCAGATGAGACAAAATATCTAGGGGTAACCCTAGATAACAAACTTACTTTCAAACAACACATCACAACACGACTAAACTTGGGTGAAGCCTACAGCCTCTAATAGGTCGCAGAAGCAACATGGCTCTAGAGTTGAACCATTCTACTTCCAATAATTTTGTATGCATCAAGTGCATGGGGCCAATGCGCAGAGACATGCAAAAAGCGAATACAGGCATTTCTAAATGTCTCAATAAGAATGATGGCAGTAAATGCCCCATGGTATATCCCAAATAGATTTATCTATAGGGACCTGAACAAAAACCCAGACTACATAGATAACTACATAAGACAACACGCGGAGACTACATTCGGAAAAACAGAAACCCACGAAAACCCGTTACTGCACGACCTGACTCATAGAGATTCTGGTTTGTCTATGACCTGACTAATAGACAACTAAATCAAGACACGCGCTTCGAAAGAATAAAGTAGAGGCGCCGAAGGAAGGACTGGATCGAGTAGGTCCGACTTCCGACCGAGGGAGAGACCTGCTCCCAGGAAGCTGGGACATCAAAGATGCCAAAGAACAAAACAAAGACAGAGATCGTCAAGTCAAAATAAACACTACTAGAACAGTAAGAATTCGCAGAAACCCGGAGATACTATATAATATGAACAAATCCCTGAAATCCCGGATTATATGGAGAAGCTCTTCAAGAGGCTACCGGAACAACAAAAGGACAAAGCTTTCTTACTGTTCTATGAGATGATAGACTTGGGAGTCGACGACTTCGGCTCATGGAAAGACTTCGCGGGAGGAAGAGCAGCACCTCGATACTCCAGACGAAGGAAACCAAACAATGAAATCAAGAAAATTGTCCAGCAGATTAATAAGCAGATGAGTATGGAGGCCAAAGCAGAGAACTGTCCCAGTAATCTCTGGGAATTGGCCCACCATACCCATCCTGCAGAAACATTGGATGATAGAGCCACCAGAATCAGAGCAGCGATGAAGGAGAAAGAACCTCACTGAAGAGCAAATCGAGAACACGCATATCGACGTAGAGAACCAGACGAGTATCGACGAATGGGACACACTGTCACTCGCCTCAACTGCCAGGGCAGGTACCTCACCAGTTAGGTCAACAGCTGAAATAGAGGACCAAAACGAGAGAGATAGAAAGTTGAGAGCAGTATGTAAGGCCATTTCGGTTTCTCTACCTGCTCGCTCGATCTCCTTCCCCATCACCCTGTCCTAAAACTGAAAAAGAGATTGCATCTGCCACAGAAAGATCTCTGAACAGTATAAATTCGGAATCCCTAGAGACAAGTGGATTCACAACGGAGAAAGTTACAACAATCATCCCTACTAGACAAAACGCGTCCACAGCTCAAAGCACCTCTTTAACGAGCTCAAATTAATGACCCACTCCTTCACCTTTGTTCCGAGACATGAGACCAGGGAGCCAGAGGAGATGCCAGCTCTGCCGGCCATATACCGAATAAGCTACTATCTGGACGACGAAATTACCCACGACCAAATAGTAGCAAAGAAGATACAAGCTGCAGAGGACAATCTGCTTAATCAGGTGGCCCGAATGACGCCGGAAAGGATGGACATCACATATCCCCCGACAAGAAAACTGGAGAAGAGGCCCAGGGAGCAGTTTAGTGCTCCTGCAGACAAGACGCTGAAAAACCAGGAAAACGACGGCTTCAGAATACCAAGAAAAGTCTCAAAATGGACAAGGGCTTTCCAAAACATATTTGCGGCTCTCCAAACCACGGAAAAGCCAACATCAAGCAGACCACCGCAACCCCCTCTCTCGTCTGACCCACCATCGTCAGACGAAGAGGAGGCTCCAATAACCAAACCCAAAAATGAAGCCACATGCACCCCGCAAACCAAAGGCAAAAATAGCAAATTCAAAGCCAGCACAACCAAAGAAGGGAGCAAAGCCCCCGCCCATAAATTTCGACAGTATTCTAAGGGACAGAAAGGAAATTATCCCACTCATCAAGTCCCTCACAGTCAAGAAATTATTTTTCAAATATGGTAATGAGAGCACACTCCTATACACAGAGTCCATTGAAGACTTTGAAAATGTTAAAAGAAAACTCAAAGAAGACTTTGAAAATGTTAGAAGAAAACTCAAAGAAGACGAGGTATCCTTTTACACATATATATACGCATTCGTGCTGAGAGGCCTGGACTGAGCCTGAGCCCTCCGAGATTATTGAAGAAATGGAGAATGAATATGAAACAAGGTCAAAGAGGTCAACAGGCTCAACATGCGGTATAGGCCTCGCTATACCTAGTCGAAGTAGACCCGATTGTTACTCTTCGGTTGCTAAGTGATAAAGTGAGGACATTACTGTCAATCAGGATCACTTGGGAGCCAAGGAGGAACAATCGGGCAGTCACCCAATGTAAAAGCTGTTATCTGTGGGGCCATATGCCACCAGCAACTGTAATAGAGATTACAAATGTTTCATATGTGCAGGTGGCCACCCCACGGCTAACCGCAGCCCCGCCCCCCAGCACGAATGCGTGGGAAAGGAGAAGATTGGAAAGATAGGCCAGGCAACATAAGACCATCAGCGTCAGCAAGACGAACCATATTGGGTACCCACGAAACCAACATGGAGGCCAGGCAGCCCATAAGAAGAGAAAAACCTGCTCGCCCCACCCCAAGCGCGCAGAGAGGACCTGGGGTTGGCAGAAGAATCGACACGATAACGAGCATTGCCGCAGAGGCTGAGCTCCTGGAGTGACAAACCCTTGGGAAATGGTGGACATAGTGACCAGGTTCTCTAAAAATATTGGTAACTATAATATCAATGGTACGAATCGGCCTTAAGGTATGTATGATTAACATTAACGGCGTTAATACATACTCCCATCATCTACTCTCATTATATAAGAATTCTTCCATTTATAATGAATTTACATCATCATAATTGTATAATGCTAGAACATTGGACCATCTGATGCATTCAGGAAAGCTGTGAAGCATTTATTATCAAATAGACCCTATTATTGTTTTGATGAATAATTTACCCATTCACTGGATCTGTGATATAATTAATACATTTCCTCAATTCATAATCTCATTTCAATTTATTTATGTAACATGTTTGTCAAGTTGTACTATTGTTTGCATTATTATTAGTTAACATTATTTCAACATTTTACTATTTTATATTGACCTTAGGTACTGTCAACGTACATATGCTTTGTAACCATGATGTATTTCGTGTAACAATAAAGTATAATTCTCCCTCTCTCTCTCTCTTGGGGTGCGTTTTTCATTTCAACATTTTGTCATGGGCTGTACATATAGATCAAAATTTGTCATGGTCAAAACATAAATACTTAAAAAAAATATATCTCCAATAATAGGTTTACTTTTTAGGGTACAGAATCAAATTCCTATAAAATGTCTCAAATCTATATACTTCTCTTTGATCAATTCTTAACTTGTATATTTGATTTCTGTATGGGGTTCAACAAAACTATCAATTATAAAGCCTCTCAAAACTCTTCCAAATAAAATTATCAAATGTATACAGGGTGTCCGCTAAAAGGAGGTCAATCCATTAACCACATATTCCTTGAACAAAAACAATATGAGTTTCTAAATATCATTTTCATTTTAGCCCTTCATATTCGGTATACAGGGTGTCAAAGTTGGAAATTAAAAACTGTTTTTTTCTAATTACTCGCGTATTTGATAAGATATTAATCTCAAAATTGGTACATTACTTCAGCACAAAGAGTTTCATCGTGTGAGGAAAACAAAACAGAAAATAACTGTCAAATATTCAAGATACTGGGGGTCAAGTTCACACTTACCCCCACATTTTGTTTGTACGTGCGCTAATGACTTCCTATCTATTTTCCTTCAAGTGTTCAATCATTTTTGAGTATTTTTTGTTTCCTGTAAAATTTCGATTGAATCATTTGTTTTTAAGATAATTCGAAAAGTACTGGTTATTGTTTGATGCCTATGCGGCTTAGGTAATCTCATAATGTTCACATACTCCTATTTATTTCGTCGGAATTGAAAGAGGGCGTATCTTTTTACGTACGAAAAGGTAAATATGGAAATACCGGGTGCTCGGAGCAAATGTACTAAAATAATTTTTACAAAAAAAAAAATTAAAAAGTGTAAAAATTATTTTAATACATTCGCTCTGAGCACCCGGTATTTCCATATTCACCTTTCCGTACGTAATAAGATACGCCCTCTTCCAATTTCGACGAAATAAATAGGAGTATGTGAACATTATGAGAGTACCGTAAGCCGCAAGGCATCAAACAATAACCAGTACTTTTCGAATTATCTTAAAAACAAATAATTTTATCGGAATTTTACAAAAATCAAAAAATACTCAAAAATGATTGAACACATGAAGAAAAATAGATAAGTCATTAGCGCACGTACAAAAAAAATATGGGGGTAAGTGTGTACTTGACCCCCAGTATTTTGAATATTTGACAGTTATTTTCTATTTTGTTTTCCTCACACGATGTGAGATCAATATCTTATTAATTATGCGGATAATTAGAAAAAAACAGTTTTTAATTTTCAACTTTGACACCCTGTATATCGAATAAGAAGGGCTAAAATGAAAAATGGTATTTAGAAACTCATATTATTTTTGTTCAAGGAATATATGGTTAATGGATTGACCTCCTTTTAGCGGACACCCTGTATATAGACTAGATTATTTGGAACCTACCATGAACCTTTTCAGAAAATGAGTTATTAGATATAGATTCACAATATGAATTCAAATTAATATAGTTTATTCATTCAGTTAAACATTGTCAAAAGTATTCAAATTTGGTTTTCCAAATTAATAGTAATCACCACAACCATACAACTAGACAAGCAGGTCATTTTTCAGTAAAGAAAATTAAATCAGATATTGGTACAAAAATCCATCTACCACAATGGAATGATATAGTACAATTCACTACCAAATAACTTGAAGCTGATTACTAGGATTGAACAAATTGAAAAGAAATTCAAGAAACATCTACTCTTGTAATATTGACATCTCATCTCATTTTTATAGTTTTCTTGTACAACTACTATAGTTTCATATTGGTTACCTAATAGCTGAGTCAATTATTAAGAATCATTTTCAGTTGAACTTAAAGAAAAAAAATTTCTTCTTGAGTGTGAGTCATATTTTACTGTCTTCTTTATTTTATTTTGTCAAATATATTTATATATTCACCATGTTCCCTGTTATAAACAAATGTTGTTTCTTGGGAATAATAAAGTTGATTGATTGATTGGAAAAAACTATCAAACTGTTGCAAAATTCCACTGGAATGTTGATGGAAATCCATCACTGTTGTAATAAAATGCGCACTTTCAAATCGCTTTGCAAGAATCCAGCGGTTTGGAGGAGACTGACATGACAATTGACACATTTTGAGTATATTTTTCAATTCCATCAGAACAATTGGTGACGTCACGCGAAAAAAGCGCATCTATCAGTGCGCACTTTCTTCAATCGAATGAACAACACGCCTTAGCTGTCATTATCTTTTCTTGCAGAATCTCCCCTGAAGTTTGTCGCACTTATTCACTATAATACCCTGTATAATGTAATGTAAGTAGCATTACTTGTGATTTGTAATTTCCTTATTGGAATAATGAAATGCAAGAGGGAATAAGGACTATCCTCATTATTGAGAATTATATCAGGTAGGTATTATCAAAAATCACATGACAAGTTTAAAAGGCTTAAGTGATATTAGTTGTTAATATGGCTGTTACTGACTCGTGGTATAATTATTATTAATGGAGGCGTTAAGTCGAGAAGAAAAGGTGTTTTTTTTTTGGTACAACCAAATAAAATATCATGATTCCCTTCAGAATCGAGCTAGACGCTGGACGATATTTTACTATGGGGAGGACTTTTTTCATTAGAATAATTTTCGAAATATGCGTTATTTCGAACAAGAAAAGTTGATTTTTATTTGCAAATATGTGGAAAATTGCCATCTGGTGATCATACCCAATGTTTCAAATTTCAGAATAATAGCTAGAGAAACAAAGGAGTCAGTGTTACACAGTATGTTGGTTCCTTAAGCCGTGATGATATAAAATCCAATTTTTTCAAAAAATGTCCATCAGTTCAAGATATCTGACCGTCTCAGTTACCTGGAAGTTAATTGAAAGAAGTGTTTTGGGTATCTCTTATATTATCATAATTTTACTCACAATACATCATAATTGAAATAAAAAAACAAAAACTTATAGTACAATACCAAATTATATAAAATAGAACAAAACCACTTCGAATTCAAAGTTATAACACACTAATAATTATATAAGTAATACTTAAAGCTTCCACATTAATAATATAATATTCGATCTCTTTAAATTAATATTTACATTTTTCCTATGTACATTCCTGGAAATCATCTTATTTCAATTTCCACCAATCCATGTATTTAGATTATTATTAATAAGCAACAATTCTTTACTAAAAACATTTTTTCCCTAATAATTTGGCACTCAACAATCAAAATAGTTTTGACCAATCTGCGAAAATATACAGTGAATCAAACAAATAATTTGGAGCAATAGCTAAAATTTGGATGAACAACAAAATATTCTATAATTTATTTCAATTACACTCAACAAAAGTACTACAAGCCTTGTTAATAATTACCATTCTAATGATTCAATTACAATTACAAACAATTTAGGAGCTATAAACTTCAAGAGAACATATAGTGTGCATTTGTTTTACTGAAAAAAAAATAGTTTTGTTTTTGTTAACTGTGTACTGATAATCGAATGTTAATTCATAGAACTTGATGGTCAATCGAACCTGTTTTATTTTGATGAAAATTAACTGTGAAAATTTCTCCATAAACTCCAAATAAAGACAAGGCACAAAAACACATTTATCGAAATAAATGTTTCTAGTGTCATCTTGTAATAACAATTTCATTTTTTAGAATTGAAATAGCTCCGAAAATATCATCACATTAATAATTGTTACCTATTCATTGTTTTTGGAAAACCAAATTTATTATATTATTATAGGCACTGAAAAGTCCTGTCATTTTCGATTCAGAATAGGCAAAAACATTGACATCGGTTAAAAAAATGTAGTACAGAATATTTGACAAGTACTCTTACAAACTTCAAAGGGCGAATCTTTGACTTTGAAGCTCATTGATTTCTTGTACAATAACAAACTAGGATTACTTGGAGTATTGATGATGATGACCTCAATTATTCACTTAATATCGGCGCCGTTTTGAAAGTCTTCACCCAATAGTTAGTCAAAGATTCACCCTTTAAAATGTGTAGGAGTACTTGATAAAAACCATGTATTCTTTACTAGACCCAATGTTTTCTTCAGTGAGTCTATTTTTTATCACCGAAATTTCATTTGCTAGAATCAAAAATATTCATCTGAATAACCTTTCAAGTCTTCAGCTCCAGAAAGTTCTCAAGATGCTATAAAGCTTAGTTTCAGCAAAGATGATGCATATTCTAGATAGTCAACGCCTGTGTGAAAATTGCCAATGCTCTGATAGGATCGAACAGAACGGCAGCTAATATCGGCTGTGCTGATTCGTTGACCAAATATTAATATAGGAGTTGCCCATTCCTACATTTACGGTGCGTATCTAGGGTTTTGTATTATCTTTGGTTTCAGAATGATAAAATGTTTCCAATTGTCGGCATATTGAAGTAGAAATCTAGTTACCTGATCCTTCTGGTCTGTTGAGTGCAGGACAATCATTTTTGCATTTCATATACCGAATATCATTATCAAGTGTTTTGCATTAACAATAGGAGCGCCTCGAGCAAGGAATCTCCACCACGTACACGGACTGCAAACGAGCCGACACCACGCGGCGTATGTTCTTTGCAGGAGCTACGCCAAATGACTTTGGAAGGACTATACTCGAACCCAAAATGGGTGGCCAATTATTGCAAATCTGAGAGATATAGAAGTATGAGGAGTTGCCGCCTGCTACAGTATCTAGTTAATAATAACAGATATATCATAATGACAACTGCATAAATAGCACTCCAACTCCAACGGCATAAACAGGATCATCCTTCAATGCCAACCTTTCGATGTTTTGTTCGCTGGTCAAGCGTCTCACAAGCCAATTTTGTTGGCCTGTCTGCTAACCGGTTAATTGATTCATGAATGCCCTAGATGCAATTAACAAAGTAGTTAAGTATAGTGCCCAAGATAAGGAGGGCCAGTAAGGGTTGAATAGGAAAAAAGTTGCGCAAGTGAAGGACCAACAAAAAATCACTGACCTATTTTTGTTTTTCAGTTATTTCCAAATATTTAATTTTTCAGGCCTGGGAATATAGGTAACAACTCGGAAATACAAGTAATATTCTCGGATTCGTGGGGAATATAGGCAATAAACAGAAAATGAAAGCAATGACGATTTAATTGCGCAATTAAAAAAAATACTGGAGATATATTCAATATTTCCTGAAAATATTGCCGATTTGACAATACCTGTACATTTTCAACCAGTAGTTGACCCCTCGCATTATTCAAGCGGTATTTGAATTTCTCCAAAATGATGAAGCTCTAGACAATTTCACACTAGCGGAAGTTCAGGACTGTTAGTTCCAGCAGGATGGTGTACCTGCAGATAACTCAAGAGCTGCTAGAGAATATCTCTCACTCAGATCCACAAGAAGAGTGATTAGCACGTACTCTGTAACACCCTAGCAAGCTCGTTCACCCGATTTGACCCAGCACATAACACTTATTCTTGAAGCATTTCAGACTTTCAGAGTATAACGCTAGAAATGCTGAATAATGTTTCAAATTCATCAATAAGAAGATGTTACGAACATCTGCGAATTCATAAGTTTTGTATCTAATAGTTTTGACGTTCAAAGCAGTTTTTGATCTGTGCATCTGTTTGTTTCTTTACTGTATATTTTTTATTAAATAATTGATTATTCACGTATTCCAAGATACGTTGTTTGTATTCAAGTGGACTGTATCTCTAATGAAAATCAATTTCATATGCGCAGCGTTGAAGAGACACCTACCTCGTGTGTTCTGATGATGACTTGATGTTCTGATGATATAATGTGAGCTAAGCGTTTCTAGCTAACTTCACTGGTTGCGGCAGCGTCCCTTGTTATACATGAAAAAACTCGCGTAATCTTGCGCGATAATATAGATAATAATATTAATTAGCCAATTAGTAGCGGTATGAATCGTTGGCTTGACTGATAGCGTGAGTCTCCGTTCCAGCGGCCTTGGTGCCTTCAGTTCTTCTTCTTGTCCGTAGAGGCGCATTTCTTGTACCAATTCAAAACTATTTACGACAATCCCTGAAATAGACGGAAAGAATTTCATTCTTACTCCCTATGCACGACTTCCTCTTATGAAAAAGGAAAAAGCCTGGACCCAGCATTTTTGTCCCATCGGCAAAGAACCTAACATAGGCTCATGCAGTACAAAAAGACTTACGAAAGAACTCTTCGAGGAACTTCGTCCTGAATCCTTCCCCATACCAGGTCTCATTGTACCTACATTTAAAGCACTATCAGCTACCAACTCCACAAACAGACCAAATAAACTAGGTGACTAGATTTTATCATCAATTTAGCCGCTGCTAATGAATCAAAAATGGGAGAACGTCATTCCGTTCAAGTGCCAAGATCAAATAATATAAAAAAAACTGACAAAATCCTTTAATGGAAAGCGGAAAACGTATCAAGAAGGCACGTTCCGCAACTCGAACAGCTGATCGTCGTGTTTGAACCGTTCCACTCTGACCTTCTGCCTGTAATGGTATTCTATTGAAGTTTTTTTTGAGGGTTTTAATAGTGAAACTTTAATAGCCATTTCGGTTCCATAATGACATCATTAAAGTCATAAAATGAAAAATATACCTAACCTGTGAGAAAACACCAGTTCACATTTTCAATCTAGCAATCAAACAGACCAGAGAATCCAGGCGACTAGATGTTTCCAACAATTTGGTAGCTGCACATGAATCAAAAGTTGAAAAACATACGAGTACCAACGTCAAATGATATCCAAAAACATGTAGTAGTCACGTTCGGCAACTCAAACAGCTGAACGTCATCTTAGAACCGTTCCACTCTGGTCTTCTGCTTGTAATGGTACTCTTTGGGGTAATTTTTTAAAGTTGTATAGCAATAATAAAATTTAAATAGGCACTTCGTTTCCATAATGACATTAGATACAAAATAAAAAATCTATGATAAAATTCGTAGAAAACTAACGAATTTTACATCTAAGCCATAAGTCAATACTAGTTCACAGTTTAATTTTGGAATCAAACAGACCATAGACACCAGGCGTCTAGATTTCATCATCAATTTAGCTGCTGAAGATGAATCAAAAGTTTCAACATCAAATGATATCCAAAAACATGACAAAATCCTCCAAACGGAAGCGGAAAACACATCAAGTAGGCACGTTCCGCAACTCGGAACAGCTGAACGTCGTCTTCGAACCTTTCCACTCTAATTTCAATATCCACTTTGTTTCCATAATGACATCATTGAAGATAGAAAATAAAAAATCTTTATGATAAAATTCGTAGAAAACGAACAAATTTTACATTTAAGCCGTAAGACAACACTACTTTGCAGTATCAATTTAAACCTTTCCACTCTGATCTTCTATTTGTAATGGTATTCTTTGAGGTACTTTTTTAAGATTGTACCGTGATAGAAAAATTTCAATATGCACTTTGTTTCCATAATGACATCATTGAAGATAGAAAATAAAAAATATTTATGATAAAATTCGTAGAAAACGAACAAATTTTACATTTAAGCCGTAAGACAACACTACTTCACAGTATCAATTTTGCAATCAAACAGACCAGAGATACCAGGCGACTAGATTTCATCATCAATTTAGCTGCTGAAAATAAATCAACATCAAATGATATCCAAAAACCTGACAAAATCCTCCAAACGGAAGCGGAAAACACATCAAGTAGGCACGTTCCGCAACTCGAACAGCTGAACGTCGTCTTCGAACCGTTCCACTCTGACCTTCTGCCTGTAGTGGTACTCTTTGAGGTACGTTTTGAGAGTTTTCGGCAGCTGCAGATGGTTGATGTTGTCGTAGGTGGACCGGCCGGCAATCACCGCTCGGGCCAAGTGTTGTAGAGGAAAGACGAACTTCCTGTGCAGGGGCCAGGTGAGCAGCGGCTCGAAGAACATGCAACTGCTGGGGTCCTTGTAGTGTTCTGTAACAATGATAACGATAATTAATAATCTTCGTTAGAAGTCCATGGTAATTTAAAAGTGGAGTGGTAAAGTTCATACATGAAAACCCTCTCCACAACTTTCACTTCAAATGATTAGATAAAAGATTTAGCATAGCATGCCTTTTATTTTCAGAGATCCTGGGTTCATACCCATATTCAACCAATTCTTTTTTTATTATCCTTCCTCCCTGAAAAATGTACTGTGGAGGCATTTACTGTTGAGGCCGATAGTGATTCGCTATTTCAATGTTCGCTAGCCGCCTTAAGTAATCTATGAATTTATCGAGAATCTCTCACCTATGAGGTCATAGACGGTATCGGACGTGTATACGCTCGGATCGTGAGAATCGAAGCTGAACTTGTGGTTCCACTGCTCGATGCGGGCGTGCAATGATCTGCCGTACATACTTGCGAAACGACACGCTGAACAGAAACTCCTCCTGGGCGTTATAATACATCTCACAATTCATGACCTTGATTGGCCGATGTGAAGTTAAACTTGCCAGTTATTATATCTAGGCAACTGAATGAAACCTATTAAAGTTCAATTATTTCAAATGTACCTGTTTGCCAATTTCGCCAGTCAATAGTATAACTCGGATCATGGCAATGCGGTGTTTCCTTTCTCTCACTATGGGTTGTATCTGATACGGTTGTGATACTGTCCGAAGTCAGTGGAGTGCTAAATACGCATCTTTGCCATGGCACTGGCATTCTATAATAACCCTTTCATTCAGGGATTACATAATTGTGACTTTCTTACTATTTATTCATTGAAAGTTCAGAATCCATTGTGAATATGTGTTCAAGCCGGTTCTACATGATTGTGAGGTATATAAGCAACACATATCTAGCAATTTTGTGACGTTTTTTTCTTTTTGGTCAAGTTACGACTGCTGAACTGTGGGCAATGTGTCATCCAGTCAATTCCATTGAAAGTAAGTACTCGTATTTTCAACTTTTTTCCAATGTGTGCAGTTAATAATGATTGTACGCGTACAATGGTTATTAAGTGCTCCTTGTGTGCTCGTCAAGTTGCCCTTCTGGGACTTGACTTTTGATTTTTCAAGTGCGCGTTCTTAGGGCACGAAGCCCTTTATTTTAAAAGAAAACCTGTTTATTCCTACAAAACCTATTCATTATTGTCATTCATGATATTATGATGAGAAACATCGGCAACTTGAAAAAAAAAAAAATGTTCACCACCATGTGAGTCAATTTTTGGTTTTATAACAATTTGTATATTTTCACATGTCTTTACTTGTAGTGATTTCTAAAATACGGCTGAAGATGGACTTTTATAAGTTCGAAACATGTCCCGTTGAATAACTACATCATTATTAAAGTTGTGGAGATGATTTTGAACTTTCCTTCCTCCTTTTAAAAATTCCACTCCACTTTGAGCAAACATGGACTTCTACCAAAGATTTTACAAATGATGAGTTGAAAGATCCCCTCACTTGTAGGAATCCTGGATGCGTTCTAGAATTAGATGCACCAAGTGCAATGTTCCTTGAAGAATGAATAAATCGAGAAATTGCTTTTTGTTATTTCATAAAAAAAATACTGAGATTACTCGCGATAACAATTATTTGAGGAACAATTTTCATTTTCACAATTGAAGGGGCAAGTGGAAGAAGGAATCAAGTAACATTTTCTGAAAATATTCGGTTATGTCATGGAAGGAGGTGTTACGTGCATATGTAACTTGCCCTGACAGGATTTGTTTCTATTCTTCATATCTGAGTAGATCAGTGGCAGAAGGGGCTATGTAACACTAAACATCAAGGACGCAATGGAAGAAGGAGCTATGTGCCCATTTTCTACATGTCAGGAACTGGAACATGTACGCATGAATCCATATGTACAGTGTGTCCATTTAGTGCGTAATTCTTCAATAACTCGAAATCAATTATCACAAGAGAAAATCTTTGGAGAAAAAACTTTTTCAGTTACTAAAGTTGCTCATTTCGAAAATATTTCCAACAATACTGGGTGTTTTATGAAAGCGGGGCAACTCGAAGACGAGTTTTTTCAAATGGAACACCCAGTATTGTTCATTCGAAATTTATTCCGCTTAAGTTCAGCTCTACATCGCTGTAAAAAAAATTGAATTTGGTTGCGGCGTTGCCAAGTTATAATTGATAAACCCATTTTTACTACTATTGAAGGGTCATGTTCAATTGGGTATGGTATATTTATTCATTGAAATTTCGAAAATATTTTTGGCATACAGTAGTAGCAAGGTATCACGTATACCAATCCAGTCATCTTGCGAGATAATCCTGTACAGGGTGCTAAAATTTACATTCTGAATATTGTAAGATTCAGACGACGATCATAAAAATTTTTCAAATGGAACACCCTGTATTTTTCATCACAGATTTATTTCGATATCATTCGCCTTTTCATCGCAGTAGAAACAATCAAAATCGGTTGCGGCGTTTTCAAGTTATGAGTAATTTCCTTATTTTCACTACTATTTCGGGGTAATTTGTACGTCATGATATGGTTCCTTGATTTGATTTGAGTGTGGGAATATTGCTTGCCACATGACATTCGAGGTGCTACATAGATCATTCAGATCATGTGCATCGTCCAAATTTGAAATATTCCGTAATCTTGTTACTTATGATTCAAATAATATGTGAAACAAACAAACATGCCAAAAGCAACGCCTGTCTTCGAAACAACTTCTACAATACAAACAATGAAGATGCGGATTGCGGAAATAAGGAATTATTTTTGAAATTTGGGCCATTTTTATTGTCGTTATTCCCACAATCCAAATCTCCATTTGACTTGAAGAAGGTAAACATAATGATACAAACAATATGTCTCTACTACACGGCTTTTGGGAGAGAATTCAGCAAAATGTCGAATCAATCCAAGATATATTTGATTGTAGCGATGTTTGACAGGTCATTACACAAATATTTCGAAAAAAATTCAAACTTGGAGAGCCTGTAAATGTTCCTTTTGTAAAAAAATATATGAATGGTCAATGAACAAATTTGATTACACCGTAGCAACGCAATATTTCCAGAATACAAATAAATGAAAGAACTATGACGTACAAATTACCCCGGAATAGTAGTAAAAATAAGGAAATCAACCATAACTTGACAACGCCGCAACCGATTCCGATTTGTTTTCCAGCGATAAAAAGGCGAAAGATGTCGAAATGAATTTTTGAATAAAAATACAGGGTGTTCCATTTGAAAAATTCTGATGAATATCATCTGAATCTTGCAAAATTCTAAATGCAAAATTGAGCACCCTGTTGAAGAACATGTCGCAAAATTACTGGATTGGTATACGTTGGACCTTGCTCCTACCGTATGCCAAAAATATTTTCAAAATCTGAATAAATGAATATACCATGCCCAATTCAACATGACTCTTCAATAATGGTAAAAATAGATTTATCAATTATAACTTGGCAACGCCGCAACCGATTTCAATTTTTTTTTACAGCGATGTGAACGTGAACCTCGACTGAATTAATTCCGAATGAACAATACTGGGTGTTCCATTTAAAAAAACTTTTCTTCGAGTTGCCCTGCTTTTATGAAACACCTAGTAATGTTGAAAATAATTTTGGAATGAGCAACTTTAGTAACTGGAAAAGTTTTTTCTCCAAAGTTTTTCTCTATAGGTTATGGCTTTCGAGGTATCGAAGAATTACGCACTAAATGGACACACTGTATATCAAAAAATGATATGATAGCATGATGCGGTTGATCATAAAGAAACAATCTAAAACTATTCCTCACAATTGCATGAATCAAATTATTAAACTAGCTTTCATTTAAAAATGCCAGCTAACTTTACTAAAACCTATTTTTCTCACAAACTCATATTTGTAACATAACTCCTTCTTCCACTTGCCCCTTCAATTATTGTAAGTTTATCTGTTCACTACCACATAAAACAATAATTGTGAACGTCCTGTACAAAGTCCTGGAAAATTAAACTACTATACTATTTTTTGAATTGACTCGGCCGTTACTTGATGGAAATCCATGGCAAATGTAAAAACTTCACAAACAAAATTTTGTGGAAATCTTATCGTTTGTGAAGTTTTTACATTTATTGTTCAGTTTTACTTCAGAATCGATCAAGAAAAAAATATCAGGAGGGAATGGGATAAGTAATCTAAGGCTTTATCGAGAATCTCTCACCTATGAGGCCGTAGACGGTATCGGACGTGTATACGCCTGGATCGTGCGAATCGAAGCTGAACTTGTGGTTCCACTGTTCGATGCGCGCGTGCAACGACCGCCCGTACTTGCGGAACGACACGCTGAACAGAAACTCCTCCTGGGCGGAGTCGCGCAACAGAAAAGTGCCCTCCGGCTTGCCGTCCAACAAGCGCTCCGCCTCGTATCTGTCCATCTTGCCTGAAAAGGAATAGGCAACTGAGATTAAGGTCGTAGCGCCAGAACGGCGAATGTCGGTACTACTATATGGGCCATTGGCGGATTGTTTACATTGTTCAGTAATGGTGTTTATGTTCATTTCGTTTTGATATTTCAAACGTTTAGCTTCATTATTTGTGTATTTTTGAACTTCGTGTTTTCCAGTGGTTTATTATGTTTTGATTGAGGACAAGATTATATCTGTTCAACAGTAGATAACCTACCTACCTCTAGTTGACATTTATATGTACCATATCATACGTAAGCTGTGAGTTCTCATCATTATTGAACAAGAATTCTCATGATTCAACCTGTATGGGATGGTGATTTCCAATTCAAATAGATGGCTGGGATATTCCCCTGATAGCATAATATTTTTGGAAGGTAATGTTATATATACCTCTTTTTTAATTACTTTTCACAACACATAATAATCAAATACCTCTATTTATAATCTTGATACAAAAACTGAATGTTAAAAATCATTTCACAGGTACATAGTAGGAAGACTATCATAGAAGCTCTCGAAAAAATCACTTATATGTAGTCCAAGGAAATAGTGACTTCATATAGTTGAAGAAACTACATAATTATTATAGGAGATCGCTCAACTTTTGATTCAAACAATACATTTTTGGTTATATATTCATTTTTCAATTACATTATTTTGAATTTATTTTGGTTATTGAATTGAATTTGATTTTGAGTTTGCGAAGAACATGTTATGTTAGCAAAAGAAAATTATATTAGTAAAATGTTATGTTTTATGTGAAACCCAGTGTTCTGGTTGATGAAATTCTCTACTGTGTATAAATTCTACTGTTAATGAGAAGTATTATGATGAAAGATGTAATTAGTTGAAAATTTGTTCGATTTTTATTATACAGGGTGTTTCATGAGAAGACTCACATAGCCAAATGGTTAATAGGAAAAATCAAGACGAGTTGATGTATATATATGAAAACATTTTTTGACCCTCCATAACGAAGATACAGGGTATTATGCGAAGTTGTGATATAACTTTGATGGCCAATATTACAGGAATGATTCATCGTAATCTGCTGAAATTTGGCAGCGACATTTCTCTACTGAAACTATTGAAGATAACATTATGAAGAAAAAATATCCAGGTCCGAACTTGGGAAAATTTCATGTTTCATTGTTATGTCAAAAAAGTTCACTTTGTGACCACTTTTCTCGAAAAATTCCATCAGATTCAGAAAGATCAGACAAAATGCTATAAGAACTGCACTTCATTTCACACGGCACACTTCAACCGGTTCAACAAAAAAATATGGAACAAAATCGTTCGAATAAATTTTGAATTTCGACCTGGCTGATAACTGTCAACTTTCAACTGGTATCATGAGAATTGATTTTTCCTACATTTTTGTTGAATAGTAATTGACAGAAGTATAGACGAGAAGAAAAAACACGATATTTTTATATCGAAATTCCGGGTAGATATTATTATTCCTGACTTTGTTTTATGGATTTCAATAATTGAAGTAATGATAAAATATCTAGTAGGCCCTGTTTCCCATTTATGTGACGAGACGTGACGTTTGTTGATAATCCGAACTGATAGGAAGGTACTAGGCTAGTACTAGGTAGGTACCAACGGATGGAATTACGGCATGAGGATTCATGTGCCCATATTATGGTGATTTATCAAATTAGTTATGCCATCACGCATAAACACAGTTCCATTTTTGGTTATTGATACACTTCTGCAAGTGATAGAAGGATGCGTTAGCTATTTATTCGAAATTCCTTGTTCATCCTCGTGAAGGTTTTACTGCAATGTATTCTTGGGTCTGTAAATATTCTATGGTATTAAACATACAATCGCATTTGGATTTTCGTCTTGTTCAGCATTTGAAATATGAAGTAGCACCTAGAGTGCAAGAATATTTCAATTACCATCAGTGTTTACTCATCAACAAACGCCACCTTACATGAAATAAACACAGGGCCTACTTTATAACAAATTAATAATATAGAGTCACGAGTAATCATATCTATATAGAAGTTCGGTCAAAAACTAACATGTCAAATCATAAAAAAATCAGAACTTTTCTCTTCTGTCAATTTCTAACCGGTCAAAGTGTGCCGTGTAAATTGAAGAGCAGTTCTTATAGTATTTTGTCTGATCTTTCTGAATCTGATGGAATTTTTCGAGAAAAGTGGTCACAAAGTGAACTTTTTTGACATAACAATGAAACATGAAATTTTCCCAAGTCCGGACCTGGATATTTTTTTATCATTATGTTATCTTGAATAGTTTCAGTAGAGAAACGTCGCTGTCAAATTTCAGCAGATTACGATGAATAATATCTGTAATATCGGCCATCAAAGTTATATAGCAATTTCACATA
The DNA here is from genome assembly GCA_918026855.4 of Phaedon cochleariae. Lineage (NCBI taxonomy): Eukaryota > Metazoa > Arthropoda > Insecta > Coleoptera > Chrysomelidae > Phaedon > Phaedon cochleariae. The sequence goes on along the minus strand of OU896719.1, from coordinate 11,955,601 downwards.
ATACCCTGTATCTTCGTTATGAAGGGTCAAAAAATGTTTTCATATATATACATCAACTCGTCTTGATTCCCCCTATTAACCATCTGGCTATGTGAGTCTCCTCATGAAACACCCTGTATATTACCCCAAGATGTAAATTACCTTCATAATAGACATTATACCTATTATATGGAAATATATGAGTAAATCTTCAGTAAAGTGAAAAGAATAATCTCTCATAATATGCTCAGACACTTTTTTTTTCAATCTTCAAGTTATGAATTCACATCTTTCTTCTATGGATCACTTTATTGTTCCCCAATTTAGTTACAAATACAACTTAGGGTTGTCCTGGTTCTGGAAAGGTATGAAAGCTATATTCGGGATTTTTTTGCTCAAGATGAACAATGGGGTACACAACAATAGTGATTCATGTTTTTAAAAGTTAATAAAATTTTTCAAACAAAATTATAGACGATTTAAACACAACTACATCTTATACCAACCAATGGCCCATACGTTAGATTAGATAGTGATTCAAATTTTGGAGGATAATTGGATATAGTTAGGGCGATCTATAAAGGGTGAGTCGAAAATGTGTACCGAGCTTTCTGGAGGTGGTTGTACATTGAAAAATAAGTACAGTTTGATGAATAAAGAAAAATCCCAAATTGTATATCAACGGAAAACCGACTATTTCCGACGGCAAATACTTTTCGTCCGCAGACACTAACTTTTCGTCCGCAAACACTTTTCGTCCGCTGCAGGGTTGCCAGTTCTACTGAAACATTGCATAACGTACTGAAAAATATTTTGACACTCATTTATTATTATAATTACCTTCATTATTATTAATCTTCAGTTAATCACATACACTTATGAATTGCAGGATATTTCAGCACGCTCTGTTTAAATTAATTTTACAAAATAAGTAATAAATGTACCGGATGAACTAAGAACGGCTGTCATATTTATCATTCTTCCAACTTTGATAGTTAATATCATCCGTTGGCGAAAAGCGGTGTGTGGTTTTCGTTGGTCTGTTGAGATTTAGTTTATCCATACCATTAGATTTATTTTATCTCAAACTTGTATCATTATTCGTTGATGAGATATGGCCAACAGCCATTCTTAGTTGTTCACATGGTACATATAGGTTACTAATGACATGTATAAGGGAGATATATCCTTCCAAAATTGATAAAATTGAAATAATTTTTCTGCATAACTTTCAAACGGTAAAGGCCACCAGATTGAAATTACATGCATAAATGTATGTTGTTGAAATTCATTTTCCTGATATATTTCTACATTTCATATATTCAACTAGGAAAAAGCCAAATACTCAAAGAGGAATGCAATGGTCACAAAGAGAGAGAATCTCGAGGTCATTACCACAATAGTTCATAAAATGAACAAAAATGGTAGATAACGACAGCAAAACAACTATATTCCTGACTATATGCTATACGTAGAACATTGAATTACATCCTCCCGAAATCTATGCAATAACTCGTATAGATGAATAAAATCGCAAGTGTTTCCAAACATAAAAGGAAATATTTGATAGAGTGAAAAAAAATACTTAAATACGGTACCATAAGACACAAAAATTGTAATCGTTTTCGAGATATTTGAGTTTTTGGAGTCACATCATATCAGCAGATTAATTCATCGGTAACAATATTTTAGGAGGCCATGATCAATTTCGTTCTTAGTTTTGACGTTTATGATATGAACATTATTATTGCTAATTTCCTTGTTAAGTTTTTTTGATAAGTAATATTATTACTGCATTTTTCAGCTGGGATTTTAAAAATTGCAGGTTATTCGTTATGCGGTTTCCTGCTCGACCCGTTCCAATTCTATAACAAATTTGAGGATTGTGCAAATATTGTGTGAAGTAGAATATTTTGAATCGAAAACTAGAGATGGTGTGCAGTCAAGAGGAATTTGATAAAAAATTGGGAGAATGGAGAATTTTTCAATATGTTGCAGAGGTTTGTTTGTCACCCTGTATAGCCAGAGGTTACCATGTATTTCCATCAGCGGTCTATCTGTCATATACCCAAAGCATCAATCTTCAGAATAAAGAAAACCGCATCCGAATAAGTAGAAATTTCGCGAAAATATTCAACGTTGAATTTAGAAGAAAAATGTGCTTGATGCGGTTTAATTGATCAGCAGTTTAGTTGTGGACGAATTCGTGAAGAAATAAAGAAAGAATTTTTAGAAAGAGGGACACTCCAAGCCGTCAAATTCAATGTTCATTCAGGCTTTTTTTCATAATTCGATTAATACATACAGAATGATTCGTTTAAGGGAAATTACGCCATTGGTATTTTTTTAAAGGCAACCCCATTTCACGATAGCAGTGAATATAACGGACGCACTGTATACAAACCCTATGCGTGATATATTTTTGAATCCAGTCTTCCATGAAGAATCAGAAAATTCGATAATATACACTGTGTCCAAGAAAAGGATGTCTATCCTGGGGATCGTTCTCATTTGTTTCTGTCGTTATCTATAGGCAAACAAAGGACACTTTCATATTGCCACTTCATAAGCTCTACAAAACGAAGTTGAGAGATTTTCCGTACGACGTTTCGTTTCAGATAAACCATCATCAAATTTACCCCATGATAGACATCCTTAACTTGGACAAACTGTATATAGTGTTCCATTTGAAAAAATTGTAGTGGTCTTTATTTCTCAAACGTGGATCTCCCTGTACATCAATTTTTTTACTAAAAATGTGAATTTATTCAGTATTTAATGAAAGTACTCAATGTAACGGATGCACTGTATAGAAACCCATTGTGTGATATATTTATATATATCCTATTTGAAAAAATTATCATAACTCAAACGTTTTCCATAAAAATGTGGGGAATTGAAAATTAAAATCAACCTGTTTCTGAACTCAGGAATGGATAATTTGGCTGAAAATGAATAATATACATATGTTACTGTTTTTTGAGAACTGTAGCCCTCTTAAAGACAAAAATTGAACTACTCTTTGGCTGTCGGAACCTCGCTAACAATATGGCGATATTGAAAATAGATGCAAAAGCATAAGAATTGATTTTACTGGCAATAAATTTCCAAAGGACACTGTTTCAGAAACTAATATTCTATATAATAATAGGGGCTTTATTTTTAATATCCTCGGCGAAGTCCAGCAAAGCTGTTCTACTTAACCGAGTACCATATTACATTAAAATTGAATAACTACCTACATAGTAGCTTAAATATAAAACTAACTTATCTACTGAATATAAGTATAACATTATTATGTGTTCTAAAATACGTTTTATTAACGAAAAAAAAAAAAAAAAAAAAGTTGACTTTTTGAAGCGAAACATTGATTTATTCTTGACCTCTTGTGGGAGAGAATTGTATATTTTAACTGCATTATAGGAGAAGCATCTCTCATATAAAGCTGTTCTATCCATAGGCATCACGAGAAGACCTGTATTTCGAGTGGAACAATTATGAATTTCCAAAGTGAATGTTCGATGATGAATGTAAATAGGATTTTTATCAGTCAATACTTTGTGAACCAGGCAGGCAATATGCAATTTACGCCTATTGAACATATTGAGCCATCCCAATTCTCTAAGTTTATGAGAAATGTTGTCGCTGGTTCTGAGTGAGTAAATGAATCTGATACAGGAATTCTGAATTCTATGAATTCTCGCTGATGAAACTGCATCCAAGCATGGACCATATACTAAATCAGCATAATTGGCATGACTCAATACTAGTGATTCACATAGTTGCTTTTTCAAGGGTACATTGATGAAAGACCTACTGTGATATAGATTCTTCAATGAATAGTAACACTAACAATAGATTTAACCTGTGCCTTGAATCTCAGCTTACTATCAATAGGAATTCCTAGACTGTTCACTACATCACAAGGCTCTACTCTAACAGTAGCAATTTCAATTTTCAAATCAGATTTCACCTCTACTGATACATTACCAAAACATAAAGCTTGGTTCTTCTTTGGGTTAATCTTCAGCCCATGCTTATCAGAGTATGCAACTATATTCTCCAAAGTTTGATTTATATCTAAACATGCAGTATTCAACTCATCAGCAAGGAAACTTTTATAAACTTGAGTGTCATCAGCGAACTGATCAATTGTACAATTTACAGAATTCCTATAATAATAATAATAATAATAATTTATTGCACTTAAATTACATATTACAAACATAACAAATACATTGGTAATATATACAAGCCAGTCACAGAACATTCAGAAATAGGACGAAAAATTAATACATAATATAATATAATATAAAACATTTATAGTGAGGATGCAAAATTTAAGTATTCTGAACCTACTGCACTATCCAGGCACTGCTCAAAATAATCATTCAAGGAATAAGGTTCCAGATTACATAAGAAGTTAAGTATAGGCTTCTTCACTAGTTGAAAATTTTCTTTCAGTTTTATGTGTGTTGGTAAATGATTAAATAATTTTATACAGGAGTATAGAGCACCTTTCTCAAAACAGGCTAACCTATGATATGGAATATTGTAATTTGAGATGTTTCTAGTACTATAGTTATGAGTTATGTTGAATTGTAGGAAATATGGCCTATTTTTGAACACAAATTTAATACACTCATATATGTACAATGCTGGAACAGTAAGTAAATTTAGGGAGCTGAAGTGAGTTTTACAAGAAGTGAGATAACTCAACTTTTTGATTATTCGAATAGCTCGCTTTTGAATTGTGAAAATATTTAAGGCTTCACTGCTTCCTCCCCAGAGAATGATGCCATAACGTGCCCTTGAATAGAAGCTTGCATAGTAAAAAGTTTTAACAATGTTGATATTTGTGTTATTCGACAGTATTCTGAGGCCAAAACAAGACCGGTTGAGTTCCTTACTGAGGAAATTGATGTGGGAGGAAAAACTCAGGGTTTCATCAAGAAATACACCCAAACACTTGATTTCTGTGGAAAATTGTATTTTATGTTGATTGAGAATGATATTGTCTGGGGTTTCAGGCCCACGTGTTGTTTTGAAAAACACTGCTTTAGTTTTGTCAGGATTTAGTATTAATTTTGAATTCAAGAACCAATTTTCTATGTTAACCATGAGTGAATTACCATTAAGCGTTAGTTGTGGAAAATTTGAAGCGGTAAATAACAATGTAGTATCATCTGCATAGTTAATGACAGTTTGATCTCGTTCGGCAATTGATAAGAGATCATTGATGTAGATGATGAATATGAGTGGCCCTAATACGCTGCCCTGCGGCACCCCCCTGGTCACCTCCAGAGCCGAGGACCGTATATATTCATTTGTATTTTGATCCTTCAGCTTCAAAGTGTGTGTGCGTCCGGTCATGGTATATATTAAAAATAGGAGAGGTCCGAGTATTGAGCCCTGCGGTACATCTTTATCAACTAATCTAGAGCTGTACTGCACATTGTCAATTAACACATTTTGGCTCCTATGAGAAAGAAAGCTCCGTAATAGTTTGACTACCCTATTAGAAAAGCCATAATAGTTAATTTTAGCCAAAAGAAATTCTCTGCCCAAAGTGTCAAGCGCCTTACTATAGTCTAATAGAACTAGTGTTGTAATTATTCCCTCATCTATTGCTCGTATGATATCATCCAACATTTTCGTCAACGCAGTAATTGTACTGTGAGCACTTCTAGAGCCAGATTGATTTTCTGGGAATAACTTATTGTCTGATAGAAACTGTACCATTTGCAAATATATCAATTTTTCCAAAACCTTGGACAATACAGATAGCTTACTTATTGGCCTCAAATCAGAAATATCTTTCGGGCTATTCACTTTTGGCAATTATACCACAGATACCATTTCAAACTCCCTAGTTAACAACTGTAATGCCCAGTATATCGGTCAGAGTGGTAGTAGTATTAAGACTCGAGTCAATGAGCATGTCAAACTCATGGAAAAATCAAAAAAAGTTCCTTTGCCAATCACATTCTCAACGCACACCATTCTTTCAACAGTCAGACAGATCTTGAAATTTTACATGTTTGCTCTAAAGGGAAATTATTAGGGATTTTTGAAATCAACATTTCTTTGAATGACAACAGTGTTATTTCACTAAATAAACAAACCCATTATGAATAATCAGAAATATCAGTTGTAATTTACTCCTTCCTTGGTCTTCGAGTTTTCCATTGAATTTTTGAGTTTTATTAACATAACCTCATTATCATAACCTACAAATATCTTCTTCTCTCCTTTTTCCAGTACACCAATGGCTCATCTCCGCTGGGTGGACAGTCACTACTATGTTGTCTCGTGCCACTGGTCTCTCATTGACTTGTGATGTGTGACACATGCCGTGGTTCTTTCCGCCTAGGTCAGGTGATATCCATCGTGTGCTGGTACAAGGCAAGATGGACACGTTTTTATTTTCAATGTCGCATCCATGTGTGCCATTTGTTTATTCTAAACAAACGGGACTCTTGGGTTTCCTTATTTAAATTTTTACATCAACACCTCACCTTATAATTTTTATAATGAAAAAGTTGGTGACATAACCTTTTTTTATCTCCACGTAAGCACTCCTATTATCATAACTGTTGTTGATTTTACTAATAACTATTTTGAATTTAAGACAATTTTGTAATTTCAATATAAGGCTGATGATGGACATATATGTATGTGTTAAGCACATTAAATGTCGTGGAGATCATTTAGTATTTAATACTTGACTCCACTTTGAGAAACCATGGACTTCTACCTAAGATTGGTTAACTTATTGTTGACCCGGTTTATGTGGTTAACTACGTATCTTGAAGATAGATACTCAGTGGGTAAATAATAAGTGCCTTAACAATGACTTTGACTATTAGTCAATGTTAGCTGTCAGTCCGGTAGCTCCCAGTTTCAACTTGTGATTGATAAACCAGCCCTTTGTGAAAAAAATAGCAAAGTAGAATGTTGTTTAGCTTCCTCTAATTCATTCGTTTTTCTTGCCATAACTTGTTCTCTATTATGCCTATTAATTTTAATTTTTGAACCGATCCTCCGAAAGCTTGTCACATTCACCTGCCAAATAATCGCCTGATTTTGCAAATCAATGAATAAACAGTAAAGAGAAAATACTCACCCCAATAGAAGCTACAATTAGTTATAGTCAACAAATCGGGAACTAGGCAGTGGATAAAATCGACCTGGGTATGGCAACCAGGTATCGTGTCCGAAGGACATGATCTCAAAGTCACGTGATTCTGGAAGAGCGCCCTAATCGATTCGACGCTTAGATCCGGAGGACAAACCAGCTGCAACCTGATGAAAATAATAATGATTTTATTTTCTTATACGCCGATAGGAAATTGGATAAAAATATCAATATTGTTCAGAACGGTGTTGGATGTCCCTTTAAAATATGGTCAAAACCAGAAACGAGACATATGAAAATCACGTTCGGTCTTGAATAGTTGTAGCTTCCGTATTTGTAAACGGATTGGAACTCTCCTAGGAATGAAAGCATAATATACTAGCTTTCTACGTATTATATTTAATACCTATAATTTATTTATTTATTCATTTTCGAAATAGCATACATATCAGCATACTATATTAATAATAATACATATACATAATGGGACATAGAATCATTCTGAAAATTTGGTTGCTCAAGTAGTTGCTCTTGATCTATCCACCTAAAATATTTTCGACAATGCAGTGTTGCCGCTTCTATCCAAACAATATCAACAACTTCATCATTTTTATTTTTATTTTTAGATTCTTCCTGAAGAGCTGATTCCATCGATATATCACACTTGGGGTCTAGCGGGAATGATTACAGAGATATAGGGTGTTCAAAATCGCGATTTTTCAACTTTAGTTTTTTTTTTGTGTCTGAACTATTCATTATCGGCCAAAACGGCTTACATGTCCTTATGTTAACATCTAATTTACTATTTACCTACATTTAATTGGAACCATTACAGGCTAGACCCCAAGTGTGATATATCAATGAAATCAGCTTTTCAGGAAGAATCCAAAAATGCAATAAAATACAGGGTATTCTATTTTGAAATACAACGTTGTTGCTACTATTCAATAGAAGCAACTACTTGAGTAACCAAATTTTCAGAATGATCCTATGCCCCGTTCTCCGTAAATGTCTAAGGTACCATAGACCGTGACCCAATCTGTATAATATTCATAACTCTCCTCCAATTATTAAATATTTCCAGGCAACTAATCTGAAATAATCAACTTGTTTCACTGATTTGAGGTTACCAATGTGTGTGTTATGATTGTGATTAATCATGTGTTCGGCTACACTCGATTCATCTAATCTACCATATTTCAAATATGCCAGGTGTTATGGGTCGCCTAGTTTGACCTATTATGTTATACAACAAACATTACAACCGATTCTGTGAATTGCTGACTTAACTTTTGAATACCCCAAGATATGGAAAAATATATATTTATTGAATCAACATATAATGTGCTATACTCAAATTAGGGACCATTTTAGGATGCATGTTCATCGAGAAAACCTGTGTTACAATCAAATTTTCATCTGAGCTAAGTGTGACCAAATCGCAATATATTCACTAACAGGAGAGCTTTTTTTTGTCGAAGTAAACTTGACATGTATCAATAAGAATTTTGTTGCCTGACAATTTGACGAAAAAAACTGCATCTGAAAAGTCCGTAGGACGAGTAATTATTTCTGGCAGTTTTTTGAGTTGAATTACCTAATGGCAACAGAATTCAAATTATAAATGCCAAGTTTACTTCGACTAAAAAAAAAGCTAGAGTGTAATTCGGTAAGATAATTTAATTCATCAAACATTTATTTATGGCTGGTTGTCATGCTTTCAAAAGTTAGGTTCCGTTATTGTCGCTGGAAAAGTTGGGGCAAACTTTTTTCGCTGTCATAATGATAAAATCACGCGACATGTGGGATTTTTCATACATAAATTAAATTGTCACTCAAAGAATCTTCAATTTTACTGGGTAGCTCTAGAGTTCCTCAATGTATATAAGACTTCTGTTTTGACGTTTCGTATATTCAGAGTACGTACACTCAACAAGCAGTGACAGTCAGACATAACCACAAATGATTTTGAAAAAGATCATATACAGTGTGTGTCTCACTTCTAATGGAAATACCCCCGTATCTTACGTATTCGTTGTGAAGGGATCCTGAAAGGTGGAGCGAGAGATATACCAAAAATGCACTCTATGACCAAGTGGGGCTATCTTCAGTGATTTTCACTGCTCGTCAACAGCCATGGAACCACCCCAATTTCGTGCAAATGATATTTGGAGTCAAATTAGGTGAAAAATCACTTTGAATTCGGACTCAGGACGCCCTAGATATTTATATTTTTTCTGATTTTTTTTCAGTTCAGAAAAGTCATTTTTGTCTCACTTTTCATGGAAACAGTCCCGTATCTTACGTAATCGTTGAGTTAAGATCCAAAAATTTGCTGTAGCGAGAGATATACGAAAAATGTACACTATAACTGAGTGGGGTTATCTTCAGTGATATATACTGCTCGCCAACAGCCGTGGAACTACACACATGTCCGGAAAATAATATCAAGACAAAATTTGTTGAAAATCATTTCGGATTGAAAAACAAGACACAAACTTCCCATATTTTGACGTACTATCATCGGTGAGGATTTTCCTCATAATATCAACTAATTCATTTAATCTTTATTCATTTCAATCACACCCATCATTATTTCTGGTCCATTGAATCACTCCTGATAATCTATTAGATTGCATTAGTTCTGATTGTAATTTCGTTATCCCTGATAAGAACTGACTCTATGACTATCAATTTCAGAACAACTAATAGGTGAATTTTCCGATTTAATAAATTTTTCCTCCTGGCATGTAGATCATTGATCTTTCTTGCTGCTGAAAATTTCAGATTCCTACATCAATGATTACGTTAGATACTATACAGTGTGTCCCACTTACCATGCTCACCATGGGTATCTTTTTAACGGTGAGAGATACGAAGTCGGTTAAATGACACCAAATGTGGAGTTTGTCAAGGCCAACTATAATGTGAAAAAATATTTTGATAAAATCTATTCGTTTTTGTTTTATACGCAAAAAACAGATTTTGATCATTTTCATGTCTCCTCCGTAACTTCTTTATTTATGATAATATTCAAATAGGAATTTCACATTCTCATGGCAGTTTTCCAAAGTGATTCCGAAAAAAATATGAAATTTATACCATCTCTTCTAGAATTTGAGATATCAGCACCAACTTTGGTTTTTCAAATGTAGGTCATAGCTCACTATGACTTAGCTAAAAATAACTTATTTTTCTCTTACAGATGATATGTCGCAGTAATAGTTTTGTGTTGATAACAACGGAGTTATCGTCATTTATACAAAAACAAAAAATTATTTGGAAGCCGCCATCTTGAATTTATAAATTTTAACAAAAAAATCATGATCTCCGACCTCGAAAACCCCCACTTATCAATTTTGGATGGAATCGGACCAAATCATGTCCGCCATCTTGGAGCAGCCATTTTTTTAATTGATGGCGGACAAGTTTCGGTCCGATTCCATTCAAAATTGGTAAGTGGGGGTTTTTGAGGTCGGAGATCATGATTTTTTTGTTAAAATTTATAAATTCAAGATGGCGGCTTCCAAATAATTTTGTTTTTGTATAAATGACGATAACTCCGTTGTTATCAACTGCGACACATCATCTGTGAGAGAAAAAAAAGTTATTTGTAACTTAGTCATAGTGAGCTATGAGCTACATTTGAAAAACTAAAGTTGGTGCTGATATCTCAAATTCTAGAAGAGTTGGTATAAATTTTATATTTTTTTCGAAATCACTTTGGAAAACTGCCATTAGAATGTGAAATTCCTATTTGAATATTATCATAAATAAAGAAGTTACGGAGGAGATATGAAAATGATCAAAATCTGTTTTTTGCGTATAAAACAAAAACGAATAGATTTTATCAAAATATTTTTTCACATTATAGTTGGCCTTGACAAACTCCACATTTGGTGTCATTTAACCGACTTCGTATCTCTCACCGATAAAAAGATACCCATGGTGAGCATGGTAAGTGGGACACACTGTATAGGGTGCTTACATGAAAAGTGAAGCAAAATAATTGATCATTTCAGAACTGAAAATTGTTCAGAAGGAATATGAGTACTTAGCGAATTAGACGTTCTATTATCTGCTCTCGAATCCGCAGTGATTTCCAACCTAACTTGTCTTCTAATATGATTTTCCGGACATGTATGTGGTTCCATGGCTGCTAGCGAGCAGTGTATATCACTGATGGTGATTTCAATAGGTCATTGACTGAATCTTCGGAATATTTCTTACTACTGGAAATTTAACAATCCTAACTCGATAATTATGTAAGTTACGTGGGTGTTTTCATGAAATTTGAGACAAAAATGAAATTTTCAGAACTGATTTTTTTTCAGGAGGAATATGTGAGTGAATTGGGCGCCCTGATTCCGAATCTGAAGTGATTTTCAATCTATTTCGACTCCATGGCTGTTGACGAGCAGTGTATATCACTGAAGACGACCCAACTTGGTCATAGAGTGCATTTTTGGTATATTTATCGCTCCAGCAAATTTCAGGATCCTTACCCCACGAATACGTGAGATACTGGGGTGTTTCCATTAGTAGTGAGACACACTGTATGTTAAACGAGGATATGAATAAATATTTTACTCAGATAATGGCTTCTCGGAGGATCCTCCACATGTTCAGGGAAGAATGCATCCATATATAATATTTTCAATACTAGGTATAATTCAATTTGTTATAGTCCAATATTCTCTTGTTTCTTAATTCGTATTAAGTTAACATAACTCATTTTTGTTGTGGTAATTTTGATTGTATTAGAAATTACACGATCGAATACGGCATACTATGCATTTATATATCACGTACAAGCTGGCCTACAGCTTCTGTGATTGTTATGTTTATTTTGCTAATATTCACTTCCAATTTTCAATACTCATTTTCATTTCAGTTTTGTATTCACATAATAACTCATTATATTTGTGAACAGAAGGAGCTTCCGTTAGAGTTGAAAATATACAGGGTGTTCCATTGAAAAAAAAAAACTTTTTTTTTCATTTTGCTTTTCGCATTTGTTCAAAGAGTGCCGAAGTAAAGTACAGATGAAACCCCTTTTCCACTTCGTATTGTTGAATCAACATCAACTCCAGCTACCCCTAGACCTCGTGACGGACGTACCTTCGGGGCGCATGCGCGTCCCCGCCCTCCTCGGCGGGGCAGAGCAGCTGGACGCGTCTGACGGGGCGGAAGTGGGCGGGCGCCTCGACACCCTGCTCGATCTCGCGGGCGCGCGCCAACCGGGCCGCCTCCTCGCAATCCTCGTGCTGTTGTGTCCTCATCCTGGAAAACAACACGAAGACATCGCATTAGAATGGGCCTGTTGATTCCATGAAAATTGGGACAAATATTAGTATTTCAGAACTAAAATTTGTTCAGGAAAAATGTGAGCTTTTCAAGTGTAATAGGTGTAACAAATCAATGTCGCGCCCATGCTCTCTTTTAAATATAATCAAATATTCGTCAGGAGGCTAGGCAACTCATCTTTCATTAATACAGATTCAAAATCCGTGCGCGCACCTGGGTCGGTTATGGTTAGGAGGGGATTTCTGAAATGTCCTGCGCTGGTCCTTTCACTCTAGAACGGGCAGTTTTCTCAACCAAGTGAAGTGAAGAACATCTACGTCGATCGAACCCAAATTTGGTGTTTTTGGTTTTATATGTGCCCAATGATCCTTTGGAACATCTTGGCCTGTGCCTGCATTTCATATTTAGGTGGGTAAAACTCTTTTATACTACTTTATGATTGTATATTCGATCCCTTCAGGTCACATGTTAGTTATACCTACCTTTCTTATTTACTTATTTGTATAATTCCTTCACCTCTTATATTATGTGATGTACTGTCCTGGGGCTCAATAGTGCATTTCATATTTAGGTTTCCGACGTTTCGCTCAACCACGTGATTTTGGTGAACTTTTGAAGCAAATAAATAGTCTCCTGAACCATCAGCGTTTCTATCAGCAAACCCATCAAACCCCTGAGACTGTTACATAGGTACATAATTTCAATTCAATATTTTGAATATTGTGAGAGATAACCAACGAAAAGACATTGTACAAGAAGGTGCAAGCTTCTAAATTCCTTTCATGTTGAGAAATGCCGACGGATGACCTTGACACGTCTATTGGCGTGCTTGGCGGGCAGTTGAGCTTCCGCCTAATAGATTTCGCCAACGTTAGACCGCCAGCGTTCTGTATGAATTCGCTGGCGTTCATGTAGACGAATTGAGTGAGCATAGGCGTACTTAAAGCACGGGAAGTAGAATAGATGAGTGGAATAAAAACTATTGATCATGAATAACCAATAAGATTTTCATTCTGGTTAGGTTCATGCAGGTTTACGTTTTGCCCTCATGAATATTCAATAACAGCCCCTATTTGGATGCAATGTCAATTCGTTCATTAATAAACTATGAAAAGCAAGTCAAGCAGTTGAGCAAGAACTCGTGTGGATATTTTTGGAAATGAATTCCTGAACGGAAAAAAGAAAAAAACAAAACTATATTCATCATTAATTTTTATTTACATACACAATGAGTACTGGGCTATGAATGATTGTCACATCGTAGTGGTAGTTGAAATGTCATGTGCCACCTTTCATCTATGGAAAATCTCTAGGAAATCTAAATATATGACAGTAATGATTTTGTCAGATATGGAATACAAATGTTAGATTCTCCATAAGTAAAAAGTGGCATATGAAGGGAACATTTCAAAAATCACTATGATGGTTCAATCATTTATAAAAACCCTGTAATATTTTACTTGACGATACTCGCCATATTCATTCATGTTTCCAAATAACAATTTTTCTGTGTTTTTTCCCTTGTCTCGTGATGGTTTTGAAATTTTGATTCGCAAATTTTATGGTATAATAAATTCTCAAGCGTGTGTAGAGTTTCAAAAAATATACTTTAGGAAACGAGTCACACGGATGAACAAACTCCTTTTAAACATCTCTCAATTTTTATACCTCAAAATTTGAAATTTTCGTGAGAGATATAATAATGACAGAAAAGACCATTATGGTTTCGGCTTCTTGAATAAAGGCGCCTTAGCAATGATATTTAAGTAAAGGTGTCTCAAGAATGAAAGTCATAAATCCTACAGAATATTTCTTGTTCACAATAAATATAAAACTTTTTTAAGATCAATTGTGTTTTAAAACGTTTCATTTTTTAGCTAAAAAGTTTTGAAATTTTCCAAGAAATAATCTGATTTAGGAATATACCGTATAGTATGTATATGAGAGAAGCATTGAAATATTTCACAAGAAATCGAAAATACAAAGAAAATTTGATATTTTTTGGAACATTTCAACACCCTGTAGCTCAAAAACAGTTTTTTTTGGAAAAATGTGTATTTTTCTACATTTTGCATTCATTTGAATAAGAAATCTTCCGTATGATTTATGACATGGATTCTGAGACACATAATATATAGTATATTTTTCATCCTCATTAGACATTTTATTATATTTGTATAACATTACCTACATACCTACCTGTCGATATCTTTGGGGAATCTAAACAAATGTATATCGATGATGGGATAACTCTGGTAGTTGTTAAAACAACCATTCACAGAACAAAGGTTGCTGCACCGTTTATTGAATTTCAGCACTCCAAATTTCAAAAAAATGTGGAAGTTTTCAAAGCGAATTGTTTCTTTTTTCAAACCGATACACCGACAATCAGATTATGATTCGCGAAAAAAAAATCCAAATCGTACCACACTGGAGGGATTTTTTTAAGATTCGGAGACTTGAAACTGTGTTGCCATAGCTATGAAAGGCATTTGTATGTTTATATTTCAATTCAACAGTTTCTGGATACAAATCTTGAATTGATATATTGTAGAATTCTAGAGGAATCAGGTTTCCTGTAAAAGGCAATTCTGTTTTGGGCGAACTGCTTTCAAGTTTATAATATTCATGTAATTTTAAATAGGTTAATCAACCAACTTTAAGAGGAACGGAAGATACTCGGAAAGAAATTTTCGTGTTCAAAATCCTCATTTTCTCTTTCAAACTGCTTTACGTACTATCCGAATCTAGAAAAACATATTTCACCTCACGATACTATACCTATTTCCATCTTATACACTAACCCGTGTGAGTCTGTTTCACACAACAGACACATTCCTCTCCAGGAACGGCTCTAAATTTTCATCCTCTGCTTTGGTTACAGTGTTGCCAAAAGCATGAAATTGTTCCGTCTCAAGGTATTTTAGTGTCAAGCATTCAGAATATTTTCAGACCACAACAAGTTACACTGCGTAATTATAGTAAATTTTTTTTGTAACAAAAAACATTATTAGGTAATTACATTTTTTTTTTTAATTTTTTCAATGAAAGTAAGGATATTTGTATGTATTTAATTTCCTGAACTCATTCATGAGATGGTATGATTGAAACGAATGTTTATGAGAAAAAAATGCATGAAAAATAATTGTGCGGTCTAAAAAGAGTATTTTCAGCATCCAGCTATGGAATTTCGAAGAAAGAGTTTGGCAACACTGGTTGTGGCATTCAGCGGGTCTCATATTGCCATTTTACAGCATTCACAGAAGACTAGCAATGTAAATTTAATGCAGACGCGAAACATATATTGTAAAGACCAGAACTAAAATGTAAAGCCAAAGCACAACTGCCTCGATGGCGCAAATTTTAAGCGTCTGATTCGTATGACTGATGATGACTGAGGTTCAGAGTTCGAATCCCAGTTCCAGACTCTCTTTTTTCTCTTTTTTCTCCTCAATCAATATTTTTAAACTAATTTTAATTGAGTTGTGAGGAATTTGGGATTTTTTCCCGTTCATAATACTTATTATTATCGCTTTTATCGATTTTCTAGTGGGAGTAGTTTTATTGAAGTTTCATTGATGTGTGCGTGAATATAAAATACCTTTTGAATAGGTGAAAATGGGTAGAATGAGTTGAAGAGAAAGAAACAAGTATATATTAAAGAGCAGGAGACGTTTATAAATGATCATCCAAGATCAATAAATTGTGAGTACTATTTTTGTATATTTCGTGAATCGTTCACAAATGCGTATTTCTCTGTCATAATTATGTTACCTACGTTTATACTGGGTGTCATTTTGAAAACGAGCAGCACTCAATATTGTCGAAAGGGACAACTTCTGAGGTATTTGTTGTTATATATTATTCAACCCCAAGACCGTCAGGGCAACTACCCTTAAGTTTTCTAATAGTTACCCCCTCATTAAGCTATTTTTGAAATTTTTATTTAATGCGAGATGAGCTTCATCTATACATAATTTTTCGTTTTTGAGATACAGGGCGAAATTGAAAATGTGCATTTTTGTACCCTCCTGTATCTTAGCTATATTTCTACTTATATAAAAAGTAAAAACTGTCTTTCATATATTCTTTCACTTGGAATCCAATGGCGTGGTCATATTTTCAAGATAAGCTGTTATTATTCATATACAGGGTGTCTCAAAATTGCTGGGACACAGAGCTACCACGTGTAGAGGAGGTCAAAATAGGTTAATTGGACCCAATTTATTTATGTGCCAAAATGTACCGTTTGTCCGTGAGAAGGGTTCAAAGTTCACTTGAAAAAACACATTTTTGTACTCTGTTCGAGAATGAGTGGAACGAATTCGATAAAATTTGGAAATAGTATATTCCAGAAGATTACTTTCCTTTTGATAATCTAAGAAACCTAAAAGAAATTGTGGAAGGGTTGAAACCACCCTCACCCCCTGACATTTTCTTCAGAACTTTTTTAAGGGTCATGATACGGTTCTAAAATTTTTTGATCTTGAAGACTCATCAATTACCTTCAGTTTATCACTCATGTAAAAATTTCGTATACCAAATAGTTTCGAAGAAAAAAAATGTTCTCTCAAATAATGCTACCAGATATTCCTATAGTACAAGTTTAATTAAATTGTGATATAAAACTTAGTTGGCAGTGGAAACGAAGGCAAGTCGTGATTTCGACAGGAAACAAGTTTATTGTCATTCAAGTTTGTTGTTGACGTTGTCTGTAAATGTTTCAATAAATTCTTCAATTTTGTTTTTACCGCGGGTACCATTACCGACCATTTATTATTATTATTTAATTGTTGTTGTAATTCCAACTGCTATCAAATATGGATTTCTCTTATAATGAGCAAACCGATATGATCTTAGTTTTCTCTGAAATACACTATTGCCAAATTTCATCAAATTCGTTCCACTTATTCCTGAACAGCGACAAAAATGTGTTTTTTCAAGTGAACTTTGAACCCTTCTCACGGACAAACGGTACATTTTGGCACATTAATAAATTGGGTCCAATCAACTTATTTTGACCTCCTCTACACGTGGTAGCTCTGTGTCCCAGCAATTTTGAGACACCCATATGACCTAGTTTTTTTTTAGTTTATAATTTTTACATATTATTTTGAAACACTGATATCTTGCACTTTTTCAAAAATATATAACACTAATACGATATTTCCAGTATAGTATAGTTTTCTTTAGTAGATTTTTTATCGATGGGCCTTGTAAATATGTAACAGTATTCTCATATTTACCTTGTTGCTGACACAGTGTTTCGTGACACACTCAATTTTACTAAAATTCAACATTTACCAATATTCAGCACTATTAATTGATTATGGAAGCTGTGGACCTAATCAGTCGGCGACTATAAAAAAAGCGAGTGCCTAATGTTTTATAGTTTTTGTCACCTGATGACTACCTGTCGGTGTTCGAAAATTTTTCATACAATGGCGAATAATAATCCAGAAAATCAAAACTGCGAAACATTAGATATGGTTGGGATATAAGCTATTTTCTAAATTCTGGTAGTTTTGATATCCTGGATTATTATTCGAATTATATGAAAAAATTGTAAAATTCGACAGTAAGACTTCTAATTAGAGTTATATCTAAATAATTACAGCTTATTTTGAAAATCTGACTACGTCACTGGATTCTACGAGAAAAAATGTATAATAGACAGTTCTCACATTTTCTATGAGTTGAAAGATATAGCTGAGATACAGAAGGGTCCTTGAATGCTACATTTTCAATTTCGCCCTGTCTCAAAAACGAAGCAGGCTATGAGAAATTAGTGAGATATCCCGTAAGGACATCGAAAATGGGACAGCCTGTACATGATAGTAGTTCATGAAACCAGTATAAGTTTTTCAGAACAATGACATTTTAAGATCAGTAAATTTCTGATCAAACATTGTCGACGACCATCAAGTATCTATGACTTAGCGAAATCCTCGGCGAAAACAAATACCTATCGAAACAAACGCATGATAGGTATCCTTATATTTTGTATTCCAGGATGGTTATTAATTGATCGACCCCTTTTTGGTTACTACCGTTCCTGTAAAATAGTATACCTATATATGTCTTTCAATATCAGATATTTCATAAATCAATTTTTTCGATGAAAAAATTTAATCACTCCGTATAAAATCGTAACCGTATTTAAATAAGTTATAAGTATTATGAGACATTTTATCATTTCATCATGTTTCAATCAAGTACAGGGTCATCCTGTATGATTGAATACATTATTATTATTTTGAATGTTAAGCATAAGCAATATCAAATGTTCAATTATTCGATTCAAGTTGAAACCAACCAAATCTATGGAATTGTTGTCAAAATCTCCGTGAGCTGCAACCGGCTCTGTGTTTCGCATGTTAATTTGCACCGTTTTATCAGAAAGAGATGGAACAATGGATGAAACATTTGGTTAGCGGAAATTGATACATAAAAGTGTGTTCATAAGAATAAATTTTGAGACCTAACCAAACATCGGATTTTGATTTCGTTTTCACCAACAGATTTGGAACATATTTAGGTATGTCTGCGTGGTGAGCTGAATCTTGTCAATTCAATTTTGAATTAGTTATTCGGTTTGGAAATGACTGAATTTTTAGCGCTTTTTGATAATTTTTTTTACATCGATGAACGCATTTTTTGATCAAAAACAATCCATGAAAACATAGTCGACGACCATATCTATGACACAGCGAAAACAGAAATCGAAACAAACGCAAGATGTCCTCATATTTTGTATTCTAGAAATGCCATAAAATGACCCATTTTGGCTATTATCCGTTCCTCTTAACCCAAAAACATTGTCAAGGCAGTTCGTTTGATCGATCAATAATTTTCCTAATCAAATGAAAATATTATTTCAACAGCGAATTCTTGCGAATTCCACCAAAGACTTTCATTCAGGGTATCTTGACAACATGGCATTTACTTGAGTTGACATGAAATGTGGAATGCTACGCATCTCGCGGCAAGAGGTTTCATCACGTTTCGCTCGCTATGGATTTTTTTCTACAGAATTCTGTAGCATCCAAGTTTCGCGATTTTTTTTGCTTGCACCTTCTTGTATAATGTCTCTTCGCTGAGATAACTATAAACACATTGAAAAAACCTCAAACTTTGATTCCCTGAATATCAGAAACAAAGCTCCCACGCATATATGTTCACATGAACTTTTCATCTTGAAAATACGTGTTCTTCAAGCTGTTAGAGTCCTGCTACCAAAAACTGACTCACCCTGTAGAAAGCCATTTATTAATAGTAAATTATGCGTCAGAGCGTGAATTGTGATAGAGCTCATCATTCAAACCTCAAATTGGTATTTTGAAGGTAAGTCAGGCTATATGTTTCTTTTAACTTGAAGTGGTGTAGTTATCACAGGATATTCAACAGAATTATTGCAAGAAACGATGTTTCCTTTGTTCAAATGCCATTGGATTATGGATCAAAATTAGGCCAGTAAGGATAATGATAATAATATTAATAATTTCTTTCAAGATCACACAGAATGATATGACATGTCAGGATTACAGCTACAAAAATACAAAAATATATGAATATTAAATTCAATAGTGCATTGATTTAGCACATTATAATCACTAGAAATCGTATACATGCATTTCTCAATAAAAAATTTTTGAGAGCTCTTTCAAAAAGATTTTGATCATTCAAGGTTCTTATGGATACTGGGAGACGGTTGAAGAATTTTATTCCATTATACCGTGGACTGTGCTCATATATGGTGGTTGAATGTTTAGAGACACAAAATTGTTTACCATGTAGAATATCTTGTAGAATACTTAAGGAAATCTTGGTTTTTACGGAATTCAGTGAAATTATTCATAGCATACAGAATACTTATATTGACGAAAATGTCAAGATTTTATGGTTCCTAAAGTGTTCTCTAAGGTACTACGGATATTTGATATTAAAATTGAAAGATTAGACCCGAACATTTTCTAATAGGTATAATAGTCTAAGATCCGAACCTAAGTCGACCTTCACCGAGCTGATAATAGAACGAAATATATTTTATCATGAATTTAGTATATTAGAAAACATATTAAAAATGGGTTGCCTAAAAAAATCCTGGGCAGACTATTTTTAATTATTTTTCGAAAAATTATTTTTAATTAAATGTTGCAACATCAGGATAATAAAAAAATTGTGTCCTGACTGAAAGTATGAAACGTATAGAATGTGCAGCCGTTGGGGTGTCTACTATTTACCTGGGCGAACTACTGGGTTGTCAGGTAAACACAGGTATATCGATGCCAGTTACTTTCACTGGATTGGATAATTTAAAAAAATGTATATCATCATAAGCGCTGTTTAATTGCGAACACGTTGATATAGGGTTGTCTGCGAAAATTCCGGTCCGATTAGGGGTTTTTAATTTCAACGCGCGTGGAAGTGTGTGACAGAGAGATCCGAGGTAAGTATACTGTGTGATAATAAAGGACCCAACATCGCAGTCGCTTGTGATGGGACCCTGAATAGTAGAAAGTGCGCATGCTCGGTGTGTAAACTATGGAGGGTAGAGGTACCTCTACTACCCTTCATATAGTAAACAGTGCGTGTTATTTTGGAGCAACTGATATTTCAGTAGCAAAAAAAAAAATTAATTAATTACATAATAATTAAATATATTTAATACAATACTAATATATAAAAACAATATAATATCAGTATATTGCGTTATAACCATAATGATATATCTATAATCTATAATAGACAATAAAAATATCAAATACTTACTTTGAAATTTTTTTGCTCTTTCTGGAAATAGAAACAAAGTGGACCGCCAAAAATTTAAATTAAGAAATAACAAAAAAGATAGACTAGACATCTTGTATTACGATTTGAAATTTTATTAAAAAACAGTATAAATACAAAAATAATATTAATGAAAAATAAATTCTAATAAATATTTTCTATTCAATATCTGATTCATCAGAAGTATCATTTTGACTCTCGAATTCGTCTGATTCATTAGATTCTTCCTCATTTGCTTCCATTTCGACAATGTCCTGGATTTTCAAAGGAGTTTGATCTCCGATAAAACCTGTTGGTTTTAAGAAATCATCAAAATGCCAACCATAGTTTTCAGGATTTGACTTCGCACACTTTCTACTATTCAGGGTCCCATCACAAGCGACTGCGATGTTGGGTCCTTTATTATCACACAGTATACTTACCTCGGATCTCTCTGTCACACACTTCCACGCGCGTTGAAATTAAAAACCCCTAATCGGACCGGAATTTTCGCAGACAACCCTATATCAACGTGTTCGCAATTAAACAGCGCTTATGATGATATACATTTTTTTAAATTATCCAATCCAGTGAAAGTAACTGGCATCGATATACCTGTGTTTACCTGACAACCCAGTAGTTCGCCCAGGTAAATAGTAGACACCCCAACGGCTGCACATTCTATACGTTTCATACTTTCAGTCAGGACACAATTTTTTTATTATCCTGATGTTGCAACATTTAATTAAAAATAATTTTTCGAAAAATAATTAAAAATAGTCTGCCCAGGATTTTTTTAGGCAACCCATTTTTAATATGTTTTCTAATATACTAAATTCATGATAAAATATATTTCGTTCTATTATCAGCTCGGTGAAGGTCGACTTAGGTTCGGATCTTCTACTATAATAGCGTTGTCATTGTAGTCAAATTGTCTTTCTCCTTGTTTAAAATACGCGACTGGTGAAGAAAAGTGTAAACATTGACGCACAGTTTACAGCGATGCCATCTCTTTCTAACTTATTTGAAACTCTGGAAGTGTGTATGATTGTAAACTAATAGTGTTTTATGAATGGAATGTTATGTCTCTCCTCCTTTTATACACTCACCGGCAAAAAAAACGGCCACCAAAAAATTTGCCCAAATTGTTCATCCTGTAACTGTTTTAATCCTTGTCCGATTCATGTGAAATTTTGATTAAATTGTAGATTCATGTTCCGAAATGTTAGCCTGAATATTAGTTCCCGTCGAAAGCAGATGACTTGATCATTATACAGGGAAAAACAAAAGTTGCCCTTTCACCCTCTACTTCTTAACGCCCTGTGGCAGAATTGAGTGGTTAAACGTGGCTTCATTATGCTTTGAATTGAATTGTGGTCCCTTCTGAACACAATTGTTTTTGATTCACGTCAATATCATATTTTCAAGAGAAGATACGAGTGTTTCAAGAAAGTATGGCATTTTTCAATTTTGATAAACAATAATCAGAACCTACATAAACTCATTGAATAACAACTTGTAGAATGAATTGAACTTATTCTTTCTACCTCATTTTCTCAGCACTCACCGGAAAAAAAACTTAATTACAAAAAAACCAGACCTCTAGTCAATAGCAAGTATGCCCTCCAGTTTATTACAGCTCACAACCGCTGTGGCATCCAGTAGATCAAATTTCTCAAGTAGTCTTGAAGAATTGCCTGAAATTCTCCTTGAACCCCTGGAGTTGATCCCTTTGGATGCTCTATAGGTTCTGAATTATTGTTTTCTTTTATACTTTCCTTGAACACTTGTATATTCTCTCAAAAAGAAGATATTGACGTGAATCAAGAACCATTGTGTTGAGAAGGGACGAAAAAGGATTAGGTACTCTTCAATTCAAAACATGATGAAGCAGAAGCAGGTTGGAGAATGGTTCTGAATTATTGTTTGTATCTTGTATTTTCCCTCAAAAAGTGGTTATCTACGTGAAATAAAAATCGTTATGTTAAGAAGGGATCATTCTTCAATCCAAAATATAGTGAACTCAAGTTCAAACACTCACCTTTTCCACAGGGTGTTAGAAAATTAAGAGTGACAGAGTAACTTCTGTTCTTCTGTGTATAATGATCAAACCATCAGCTTTTCTTAGTACCTAATATTCAGGCTAACATTCCGAAACATGAATATACGATTTGGTCCAAATTTCACAAAAATCGGACTAAACATAAAAAAGTAACAGGGCTAATTATTTGACTAAGCTTTTTGGTGGCCGCTTTTTTCTGCACTCGTTTATTACTCGTTACTAAAAGGACGTTCATAACACTTGTTACATAATATACTATTTATGAATAAAATGTTATGTCTCCCCCCTTTTCAATGTCTACGATTTTTCACCTTATCTATCATTCAAACCGCTCACTCACCATTGCATATCGAGGAACGGCGCGTTCACCACGATGTTCGGCAGCGAACTCGTCGCAGGCGCCGTCCCGTAAATCCCCCGCACGCCGTTCACCTCCCCCTCCGACCCGCCCCCGTCTTCTTCCCCGCCTCCTGCCCCCTCCTCCACCTGTCGCCCCTCCTCCTCCGCCTCCTCCCCCTCTCTGTCCTCCTCGAAGGACGGCGGCGGCACCGAAGGGGCGGCGGAGGCAGCGACTCGCTGCTCTCTGGTGGTGCCGGGCGGGTCGTTGGGGCGGCTGTAGCAGGTGCATCGGCAGCAGTTCGGGGGGTCCTGGGTCCGGTTGTCCTTTAGAATGAAAATGGGGATTGTAACAAAAAGATATAATGTGTTGAAAAGGAATATTCTCAGATATATTACGAACATGAGAACAATTGATACATTGAGAATAATAATAATAATAATAATAATTTTTATTTTCCAATGGACAACGATATTCATGTATAGGAATAGTAAAAAAATAGTCAAATATACCTGATAGAGGCACTAATAAATATAGGAACTGATAAAATATTGTAGATCATAATATAAAGGAGCAATACACAAAGATATACAATAAAGAGTAAGATACAAAAATTTTAAGTACATAGTGGTTGAGATGAACTAACATGAATAAAATGAAAACACTAACCCTGTACATGTGGAGCAAAATACTCCTCTAATGTATAGGGAGATGATTGAATACTCTCAGTCCTAAGTATGATGGAGAGTTGGAACTCACCTTGTATTTGACGTATGGTACATGGAATTCGTCATTACGCCTAGTTTTAATATTATGAATATTTTCATTTCGAGGAAAATCATTCTTATTATCGAAGACATAGAGACACAACTCAAATATAAATATGCCTACTGTTAGAAGTTTATTTTTGGGAAACAGTTTTCTACAAGAATGTGTTTTTGGAACCTTTGCTATAATTCTAAGGACCTTTTTTGTGCAATAAACACATCCTGTGATAATGTGGATCCACCCCAAAGAAGAATACCATAACGTATTCTCGAAGCTACTTGAGCATAATACAACATCATCAATTGTTCTTCAAGCAATACTCCACGCAGATGTCGAAACATATAGCAGAATGAGTTCAGCTTTGAAATAATACTATTGCAGTGAAATTTCCAACTCAGACATTCATCAATTGTTAATCCTAAGAAAACTGCTTCATCTATTGCAGTCAACGTTTTACTATTAACTGTAATTTTTAATTCTGAAATGTTTTTCTGTGCATTATGAAACCTCATGAAATAGGAGAGTGGACTAATTTTTTGAATTCTTAAATAGAATCATCACTCAAATACCTTTCAATTCCTTTTTTTAAGAATGTTTCGGTCGATTTTAAGGTTCCAAAATCATCACTAATGCCACGGTAATTTTCAAACGGCTAGACCATTTTTGGCATGGCATGTTTTGTGACTGTTAGTCACGTTTTGAGATGTTATTGATCATCATCAGTGACCTGCAAGTGTTTCAAATAGTCATGTTGCCGTACAAATTTGGTGATAACTTTTCAGAGGTCAGACTGGAAACTTCCAGTTTTTTTTTCCAGAAAGATATTTCCTTCAGAAATATTTTTTGTATCTTGCGCATTTTTGAGAATTAATCTAATTAGTCGGACTGTTTATTGATCATGGCTACACTGTATTCTTATTGTGAACAAACTGATATGTTGCTGGTCCTCGCGGACTTTACAAGTACTCTTGCGTCACAAATTTAGCGATAACTATTCAGACTTATCAAAAATTAACACAATACAAAAAATATTTCTGAAGGGAATATATTTCTGGAAAAAGTCTAACCTCTGAAAAGTAATCACCAAATTGGAATGGCAACATGGTTGTTTGAAACACTTGCAGGTCACTGATGATGATCAAAACCATCTCAAAACGTGATTTACAGTCACAGAACATGCGATGCCAAACATTATGAAAATCGATCTCCGTCTACTCTGCAAAATTATTTTTTTCAAAAAAAAATTCAACGCCTTGTACCAACTCAACGAGACGATTTTGGATATAGGTGAGTTGGCATGAATCAACTTGTTTGTATCCCAGGAGTCCACAGCCGAGCCATGTCCCAACCTTTTACAGATACCCACCCAGTATGTGTAGTAGGACAAATCAGATGATTTGCCCCAAAATGCCACTGCGTTCAACAAATTTTTTTATCAGGGAGCCTGAAATAAAAAATCCAATAGCTTGTCAGTGACACTTTGTTTGGAAAAATGTTTGAAGATGTCAAACTACAAGAAAAACATTTTCGAAGAAAAATATTTTACATTTTTATGTTGAGAACGGGAGCAGATTCGTTCCCGAAACATCCAAAGATAAGTGTTCAAGAACGTTTTCACTCGTCTTTTTGTCTAGTAATAGTTTGTATAGTATTTATAATATAGTGTGTTGATATGTATACATATATATGGTGCACAAAGAATCACTTTTTGAATTATACCGCTGTTTCGCGTTCATGAAAGTTACTTCCAATCCTGTGGACAGCGACCCCTGAGGGAGAAGAGAGAACCAGGCAGACGCAACGAGCGAAGCGAGCGGAATCGAGCGCGCAGTTGACTCCTTAAATAAAATCGATAAAAAACATATTTCACTTCTGGAGCAGCCCTGGAACCCGAATTTCCTGGAATGGTGCAAATTTCAACTGTTTAACCCATTAGTGCCCAGAATAATTTTTTTCGATTTTGAAAGTGATTTCAGTATTTTTCGTATGAATTATTATTAGAATTAATGAAAAATCATGAAGTTTTGTAAATGGAGTTTCCAATCCTTCAGAATTAGGTGTTACATATTTGTAACGCTAGGAACTACTGTTAGCAAAAAATACATATATTAAAAAATTAAGAGTATTATTGAAAAGCATATAAAAAAAATTAAAATAGGTAGTTGCCATCCTGTTCAAATATTTTTTGTGTGGTAGTCAACAAAACAATCAATGCACAAGCCTACATTACATTTCTTGCATTGGGAGCGTGTTGAACTTTTACAAGATATTCCAGCACAACGTCTTCTCTTGTTGTTTGGAATTTTTTCAACAAGGTGGTCCATCCTGTTATACCTGATTTCATCATTTACCCCTTGTGCATTGGAAGATGGCATTGGAGTTCTGCCAGTGCCTTTGGGAGCTGACGCATATTTTTCCAAGTAGACTTGCACAATGGCCCGTCTAAAATCTATTTGGCCGATTTGGGAGTTTCTGGATTTCCGATATAAACACCATGCGTTATTTATTGAAATGTCAAGGAGCCATGTGAACAATGCCCAGTACCATTTCCTATTCCTTATTTGGATCCTGTATTGTCCAACATTTTGGTCCATTCTATCAGTACCACCCATTTTTTTTGTTGTACTTAGCAAGTAAGGCTGGTCGGCTTACTTGTATGTGTTTTTTCTCCTTTTGCGAGTAGCGTCTGACATTTGCCACAGGATTGATACCATATTGATTGGTAGCAATACATACTACAGAGTTATCAACCCACTTAGCTACTAAAATACCATCTGTTTTACTAATAACGTTCTCGAAATAACCTCTTTCCTTTTTTCCAAGGAGTTTTTTATCAGATAAAGGACAGCTTCTTGGTAATCGGTTTTCCCTAATGGTCCCAGTTCCTCCATATCCTTTCAAACGTAAGTAGGACAATGAATTGAAAGTCGTGAATAAATTGTCGAAGTAAAACGAGAATTGCAAGGATTTCAGATTATTGGGTAGTTCTTCTATCATTTTGACCAATGGTGCTGCCGCTTTTCCAAAGTTTCTTTCAATGTCAGCGTCAGGGGTTATAGATTTTCCTTGATATATTTCAAAATCTATCAAGTAGCCCATTATTGTATTCAGGCACCAGACTTTATATCCGAAGCGTATGGGTTTGGCTCTCAGAAACTGCTTACAGCTGTGTTTTCCGTAATACTTGACCATACTCTCATCGAATGCCAAGTCTTTTTCAGGAACGAAATATTTTCGGCACTTCTCTTTTATCCGGTTTACGAATGGTCTTATTTTCCATAGCTTATCACCTTGATCCATGTTTTCGTTGGGAGCTAAATGCAGGAACCTCAAAATTTGCTCGAATCTGTTGCGTCTCATCGAATTATAAACTAGTTCGTTTCTAGTATCCAGACTTTGTTCCCAATACATCCGCTTACTGGGAAGATCATTGTAACCGCTGAGAATCAATATTGCGATAAAACATTTCATTTCATCTGGCGACACTCCTGGATCGGGTTGGTTTTTGAAGAGAGCATACTTATTTGTTTCTCCTACGAGGTATAATATAGTTTCTTCATCCAGGAACATCTCGAAGAAGTCAACAATCGATTTGTTTTGATACGATGAATAATCTGCTTCAAGAAATTGTTTTTCGTTATAGGTGAAATCTCCTGAAATCCAATCCCGGGGGTCAGAAACTTTTGGATATACTATGTGAGCTGGTGACACATTCATATCATTGATTGGAGAAGCATTATCTTCGGATATCTCTTCAACAGATACTTGCGGTTGTGTCTCATTTATGGGAATATCTTCTGCCAGTGTAGTTTCTCTGGTAGTTCGTATTTCTGCATCAGCCAGTAACTGACGCCTGCTCAAATTATCAACATTTCCGCCCTCGTCCTCGTCTCCGGAATCCTCATCCGTAAGAGTAGCTGGATCTGGTGGAGCTATATAAACCGCTTCTATGCAGCCATGTTTTTCATCATCTTCGCCAAAAGCTATGTCAATTGCTTCTTGAACAGTAAGCCCCTTCTCAAGGATCGCAGCAAGATTTCTGAAATAACAAAAAAAATCTAATCTAATTTTTACAACACCCTGTATAACAATAAACTAGAATTTAGGTGTTTTGAATACTCAACAATGAAAATCGAATATGTATACCCAATTATGAATAATCTCGAAAAAATGCTCACATTACATCCTAGCGTTACATATATGTAACACTCAAATTCAAAACAAAAAAACTCTTCCATGAATGAAAATTCCAAGATCAGTATATACAGAAAATATGTGTTTATGTAAACTCATTCTATTTGAATACTTACATCAACTTCATTACACGAAATATAACAAAGGTACTCACTTTTCATCGACGAAGTCCATATCTTTCGACTTTTGAACTCCTATGGATTTTTAGGAGACGAAATATCGGACAAAAAACTAAAATAATGCCTCACAACTGAACGAGCGTGACCTTCAATGCTTTCTGAACCGAACTGACGAGTTATACGGCGAGACTATGTGCTTCGGGCGACAAAACAGCTGATTCGCTGACGCCATTTTACTGTTACATAAAAGCAACGCTAGGCACTAATGGGTTAAGGTGGGAAGTACTTTCCCGCGATTGAATCAGCGTGATTTAAAATCAAAATAAAAAAAAACTACAGTCCACTACAAATCAATTAGTAAAAATGCGATATTTCTTCAATATATCTTTATTTCTTCTCATCAAACATTTTTCCAAACCAAGTGTCCCTGACAAGCTATTCGATTTTTCTTTTAGGTTTCCTGATTGAAAAATTTGTTAAACGCAGTGACATTTTGGGGAAAATCATCTGATTTGTCCTACTGCACATATATTGAAATAATACTAATATTTTTAGTTTACAGAAACGCGAAGAGAATGTCCCAAATAATCAAGTAAAATGAATGTACCACATCCTTGATTAACCTACAGACAGTATTTCTCAATTATGTATTGGTATGGTTTTTTGTAAATATTTCCAGAACCCTCCATGTTAAGATGACGAAATTTTGTCCCGATTTGGGAATGTTAAGAATTTTCTGAATTTTTGATCAGGGACGTGGGCATTTTTTCCCCAACTCTTTTTTCGATATTATCATAATTTTTTCTTGAAAATGATACTCGTTTCAGTAGCGCTCACCATTTTCCACCAAAGTCTGCTGAGTAACGAAAATGGTGATTTTTCTTCATAATAGGATACCAAATTTTCCCAAAAATGCTTTTCGATAGGTAATTCCATTTTTTCCAACATCTACATGTGATGTTTGACTCAAAATATTTGAGGAACAACAAAAATAATAATTTGAAAAATATTATGGTAGGTACCCTATTAAGAAGAGGTAAAGGCCCAAGATGATGATGATGGGTCAACTGAACTATTATTCACAACCCCCGAATGTCGTTTCACTACCTCCCAATGATAAAAAAGTATTAGTTGTGAGCCATCTTGGAAAACCACCCGGTATGAAATATATCAATTCTCTTGCAATGATTTCGCAGAATTATCCCCACCATTCGCGATTTCGCGATTTTTATCAGTTTAGGATTGTTGGTGTTTGGTATTGCTGGCGTATACTTTTTGATGATTGATGATTCTTATTTAGTCTGAGATCCGAAGGATCGGCGCATGTTTTAACAATCAAATTAAGCATCGTCGCATATGTTTACCTTCTCAGAGCACCCGAACTTGACGCCCCATCTCCTACTTTCTTTCCGGGGTCCCCGAGGACGAACTCTGCAAGCTCCCTTTATTCCTCTTCGATCCGAAAGGCACTTTCATTTGAGACTTTTTGAGTAAAAGGGTTACTCTAACACTGAATAAAGAACAATTTCCGATCGTGGTTTATTCAGCATAAGCTGGTAAGTATTTCAGAAAAAGACTTAGGTCTAGAATGAAAATCGTTCCTTTTATATCTTCAATAAAAACAATGAAATATAATGAATTGATATTTCATGAATATAATTCAGAGTTGCAAAGATAATTTCCGGTATGAAAGATAAAAGGTGAACGGAATGCAAAGTAATAAAAAAATATAAGATAAATAACGAGGAGACTCCTTAGCCAGCTTCTACCGCTGCTTATCATTGAAGGTGATCCGACGCATGGACTACAGTGGCGGCGTCTGGATATGCTCTGGCAGGGGTTATATGAAACAAGGCGACGACCACTCGCGACACAAGCCGAACAGGATCAGGCTGCGCCTGCACCCCTTCGATGAAGAGTTGGGACCGGCTGCCGTGGTCGGATTCTCGCGTTCGTCGGCAATGATTCCGCAGAGTCATCCCTATCATTCGCGATTTCATTCATTTATCCGTGTTTGGCGTTTAAGATTGTTGGCGTATTATTTTAAATGATTGTTATTTAGTCTGAGATGAAAAGTGTCTTTATAATAATTGAATATATCAAATAACCTCGCTTAGATGTTACAACATGACGTATTATGTTACAAAACGTAACAGTTAATTAATTAATGCACATGAACACATTTATAAAAATCCAGATTTATAATGTATATGTTAGCATGTTAGCGAAATCCGGTAACAGCGTAACTTCCATTTTCAGCCGTTACTCTGTTTGCCGGAGGGTTGAGGAAGGAAAATATCCTTTCTGCATATGCATAAGAAGGGAGACTATTTTTCCTAAACAAAATATCAACAAACTCCGCCTAAATGAACCTTCTTGCTAGAAAGTATATTTTTCAGAAAATTACTTGAGAGAACAGAAGAGACTACCGCTTCTAAACAACCCAAGCTGACTTGGCCTAAATGAGCCTTCTTTCCGTCATTACAGGGAATGCCTGAAACTATTAGGCAAACGGTGTATGAAATGACTAGGCATTCCAGAGAATGGCGGATTTCACTGTTTGACGCCGACATATATAAAATACATGTATCTATGAAGAACTCTGGCAATGATTTCTCAGAGTTATCCCCACCATTCGCGATTCCATTCATTTATCCGTGTTTGGCAATAAGGATTGCTGGCGTATACGTTTTGATAATTGATGAATGAATCGCAATTTCTATCTCTAGAAATTTATTTTTGTAGCAACAACTCCTATTTGATTAGATTTACAGGGTGTCCGTTAAAAGGAGGTCAATCCATTAACCACATATTCCTTGAACAAAAACAATATGAGTTTCTAAATATCATTTTTCATTTTAGCACTTCATATTCGGTATACAGGGTGTCAAAGTTGGAAATTAAAAACTGTTTTTTTCTAATTACTCGCGTATTTGATAAGATATTGATCTCAAAATTGGTACATTACTTCAGCACAAAGAGTTACATCGTGTGAGGAACACAAAACAGAAAATAACTGTCAAATATTCAAGATACTGGGGGTCAAGTTCACACTTACCCCCATATTTTGTTTGTACGTGCGCTAATGACTTCCTATCTATTTTCCTTCAATTGTTCAATCATTTTTGAGTATTTTTTGTTTCCTGTAAAATTTCGATTGAATCATTTGTTTTTAAGATAATTCGAAAAGTACTGGTTATTGTTTGATGCCTATGCGGCTTAGGTAATCTCATAATGTTCACATACTCCTATTTATTTCGTCGAAATTGAAAGAGGGCGTATCTTTTTACGTACGAAAAGGTAAATATGGAAATACCGGGTGCTCGGAGCAAATGTACTAAAATAATTTTTACAAAAAAAAAAATTAAAAAGTGTAAAAATTATTTAAATGCATTCGCTCTGAGCACCCGGTATTTCCATATTCACCTTTCCGTACGTAATAAGATACGCCCTCTTCCAATTTCGACGAAATAAATAGGAGTATGTGAACATTTTGAGATTACCGTAAGCCGCAAGGCATCAAACAATAACCACTACTTTTCGAATTATCTTAAAAACAAATAATTTCATCGGAATTTTACAAAAATCAAAAAATACTCAAAAATGATTGAACACATGAAGAAAAATAGATAGGAAGTCATTAGCGCACGTACAAAAAAAATATGGGGGTAAGTGTGTACTTGACCCCCAGTATTTTGAATATTTGACAGTTATTTTCTGTTTTGTTTTCCTCACACGATGTAACTTTTTGTGCTGAAGTAATGTACCTATTTTGAGATTAATATCTTATTAATTACGCGAGTAATTAGAAAAAAACAGTTTTTAATTTTCAACTTTGACACCCTGTATATCGAATAAGAAGGGCTAAAATGAAAAATGGTATTTAGAAACTCATATTATTTTTGTTCAAGGAATATATGGTTAATGGATTGACCTCCTTTTAGCGGACACCCTGTATAACAGATATCGGTTCAGGAGGGGTGAAAGAACTTACAGTGACAACTCCACCACATAAACAATTCAATTGACCGGACGGTCATGGCCGAGGACATGTTTCAAAGGAATAATCCTTCATCAGTAAATTTTTTTTTGATCTCTGGTAATGATTCTGCAGAGTTATCCTCACCATTCGCGATATCAATCATTCATCCGTGTGGCGTTTAGCATTATTGTCGCATACTTTTCAAGTTCTTACAATTGAATTGCGGTGTCTATTCATTGATATTTAATCGAGAGATTAGGTGGTGTTTATAATATTAAATGTGTCAAATAATCTCACTTACGCTACAAAATGACGTATTATTATGTTTAAATAAGTGAAGTTATTTCATTTAAGCAAATACGCACATTTAGAGAAGTACTGATTCAATTAGACATAAAATATATCAATTTTCTAGCGATGGTTCCGCAGAATTAATCCCACCATTCGCGATTTCGCGATTTTTATCCGTATTGGCGTTTGCCGTTTGGTATTGCTGGCATATACTTTTTGTTGATTGATGAATGAATCGCAGGGTCTATCTGTTGACGTCTATCACTCTCAGATACCTGTCACTGGCCGGCTAACACAGACATGTGCAGATGCTGATTCGTCAGTGCTCGACATGTCCCTTGTCCGTTTATATTTGTGATAGTGTTCGCGTTTATTGAATTGTGACATTCATTTTCTATTCTTATTTAGTTTGAGATGCGAATCATCGCCGCATGTTTGAATCATCAAATTTTTACCTTTTTAGAGCACCCGAACTTGACGCCCCACCTGCCCCCTCTCTTTCCCGGCGACGAACTGCGCAAGCACCTTTTATTCCTCTTCGAACCGAACGGCGACGGCCGCTCGCGACACAAGCCGAACAGGTTCAGGCTGCGCCTGCGCCCCTTCGATGGCACAGACGACGTGCTGGGGACGGAGGGCGTCGTTTGGTTTTCGCGGTCGTCGCAGCTGCAGCTGGCGTTGGCGGTCGGGTGGGCCATTGTGCGGGAGAGACCATCGGTCAGGGCGTCGAAGAAGGCGGTTAGTTTACATCTCATAATACCATGCATTTACTGAAACAATTAATGGGAATCTTAGCACTATTGCTTTTGCTACGACTGATATTTGACATAAAAACTCGCAACTCTTGTAGGGATATTTTCCTGTATCCTCTAAACAGTGACAATCACTCCCATAACACTAGATGTAAAACCGACATCAAATTAAGTAAACATTCTTTCTAAGAAAAGTCACCGAATAATGCTGGTTGTCGCTTTTACAATCGTCTGCCAGACAATATAAAAAAAGCGGATTCCCCAGTACTTTTTAAATCTCGCCTAAAAGAACTCTCAGCCACACAATGCTTTTGTACACTCGATGAATTCGAGACATATTTAGCAGGACTGTAACTTGCATCAGGAGTGATAATATTGTATTTGCATGTATATATGTTTCTTTATGTATTTTAACTTGGATTGGTACTTTTGTATCTCTCTCATTACTTGTAACGACATGTCCCATCTTGTTTTTATACTAGCTCGAGGGATCAATAAACATTTATTCATTATTTATTTTATTTATGACTTGCCGTACATGTCATTACATAACATGGTCAAATGAACTACTCAACTACTTTACACTTTGGTGGAAGTCCATATTGCTCAAACTGGAGTGGAAATTTTCAAAGGACGAGAGGAATGCCAGAGTTAATTTTAATGACGTTGTAACACAATCAGGGACTTGTTTCGGTCTTAGAAAATACCATCTTCAGCCTAATGAAAACTCAACAATACAAGAAATGATATTGATATGAGGAAATTACATAATTTAGTATTGACTTGGAGTTGACAAATTGAATTACGAACTAGTAAATATGCCTGTCGATGCCCATAGCCAACTCACTGTACTGTACCATACGTCGAATTTCATATACCAAAATAGTAATTCTTTATAATTTATTTTCCAGGAAAAATTTGAATAGTTAGTAAATTGGGAGTCCTGATTCCAAATCTGAAGTGATTTTCGACCTATTTTGACTCCTAATATCATTTTCCGGAAATTGGGGTAGTTTCATGGCTGTTGGCGAGCAGTGTATATCACTGAATATGACCCGACTTGGTCATAGAGTGCATTTTTGGTATATCTCTCGCTCCAGCAAATTTCAGGATCCTTACCCAACGATTACGTAAGATACAGGGGTGGTTCCATTAGAAGTGGGTCACACTGTATAAAGAAATACATTGAGAATTCGCATTCTCCATGTGATGGAAATATCAGTTGCAATATCAGTGCAAAAGGTCCCAAATTATTGCCCGAACATCGTGCTGCTAGAAGAAATTTTGTTGAAAATTATGGACAGTGGAATATTCCTGAATGGTCGAATGTCTTGTTTACGGATGAGTCAAGGTTTTGCCTCAACATGGTGGATGGAAGAAAAAGAGTGTGGAGAAGAACTGGTGAACGGTTTAATCAAAATTTAATAACAGAATGCGAAAGTTTTAATGGTGAGTCCGTTATGGTGTGGGGAGGGATTTTGATGAATGGAAAGACACCCCTTCATGTTTTTCCGGTGAGGCAGTCGATGAATGCCCAAATTTACATTGACATTTTAGAGCAGTATGTCTTACCTTATGCAGAGTTAGTGGGCAATAATTTTATATCGATGCAGGATAATGCCCGACCACACACCGCAGCAATAGTGCGAAACTTCTTAGAAGCTACTGGTATTACATTACATTACAATGGCCTGCGAGAAGCACCGATATGAATCCTATAGAACATTTGTGGGATGAATCAGGGAGAAGGGTACGTTCTGGCGAGAGGTCTCCGGAAAGTCTCGCAGAAATGGCAGATGCATTAGTGGAAGAATGGGATCGTATACCAATGGAAACGATAAGCAACTTAATTTCCAGTATGCCTCGTAGATTAGAAGTTCTTAGAGTTGCTAGAGGAGGCAATACACGGTATTATTAGGCAGTCATCCCAATCTATTATTTTGTTTTTAATAAAAATGTTTTTTAAAATTATTGGTATCAGTTCATTTCATTAGAAAATTGTTTCTCGATAAATTCAGAAAGTTGGTAATCTGCAAGGATTCAGCAAAAAAGCTGTAATTCGGAAAATTTTAGAGATAAATCAAAGAATAAAAAAACAAAATGCATTACCTACCAACAAATAAAAAAAAATGAAAATCGACCTACTAAATGCGTCACTTTTTTTGGAACTGAGTGTAGTTTCAAAATAGTCTTATTGTGTTTAAGTGACAAATCGATACTTTTTCATTTATCAGCTGTCATAAGGTGCTGACATCAAAAACTAATTATGATGGGAGTCCTGAATAGCGCTCGACGAGTTGACGGTATTTCTTGGTGAAATACTATTCCGTTCTCTTTCGTATTGAGGAAATGATCAGAAAATATGAAATCAGAGAAAAAATCAGCTGTCATAAGGTACCGACCTTAAATAACTATCAATTTCGATGAAAAATTAATTCCCAAGAACAGAACAGTTCTGATGGGAGTTCTGAGTTGCGCTCGACTAGTTCTTCTAAATAGTACTATTCTCTGTTTCAGTAAAAAATCGATACTTTAATATTTATTATGCTGTCATAAGGTGATGATCTCAAAAAAATTAACATTTTCGATAAAAAATCAATTCCATAACACAGAACTGTTCTGATGGGAGTTCTGAATAGCGCTTGATGAATTTTTCAAAATATTCTCATTGTGTTTTAGTAACAAATCGATACTTTTTTATTTATTAGCTGTCATAAGGTGCCGACCTCAAAAAACTAACATTTTCGATAAAAGATTAATTCCAAACAACAGAACAGTTCTGATGGTAGTTCTAAGTAGCAGTTGACGAGCTCTTCAAAATATTCTTCTTGTGTTTTAGTAACAAATCGATACTTTTCAATCGATTTTTTTACTTTTGAGGTCGGCACCTTATTGACAGCTGATTTGCCACCTATAGGAACACATTTTCGTATTTTATTTTCTTAAATTATTCAATAATCTGCTATGTTCACAAGAACTATTGATGAAATTGGTTTAGATCTCCAGAACTCTTTATAATACAACAAAAAAATATATCAGTACTCATTTTCTCGAAAAAAAAACGACGCTGCGTGAAGTTAGCGCTCAAAATAATGTTTTTCCAAGCAAATCGTAGATGTATTGCTTGAACCATTCAAAATTTTAGTCAGAAACTCTAGAACTCCATCAAATCTACTCTGAAGTCAAAAAAAAAATTGAGTTGAAAAAATACCGGCGCCAACTTCACATGAGTCAAAAGATGGTGCAGATGAAACCCTACAACTTTCATAATAAGTTTTTTTGGTAAAACTGCACTTATCATGCGATGTTTTTTTTTTCGAAAATTTTTTTGGTCCGTACGTATTTTTGGCTGAAAAACACGAATTTGATGATGAAAATGTGAATAAACCCCTATTTATCGGGATTTTTCAGGAAAAAGTTCGAAATTTGGCCTTGTGTTTCCCCCTGTGTTGGATGCATTTACAGCCACTTGCTCTTCTTTATGAGACGTTGCATCAATATTGATATCAATACCATTAGATAATATTGTGATATGTTGATTTTAGGTTCATCAGATATATCTCAGACAGAGTTGTTATGTTATTTGTGCAACGTTTTCGTTTCACCACCTTATAACGTAGCTAACATGTATAGGGGATTTAAGGGGATAATATTTTTCCTCCTACGGCAAAGTAACCTTGTCAATTGTCAAAAGTCAATTCAATTCCATTCCAGCCATTTTGTTTCAGGGTTGGAATAAGTCATGAGTTTTATAAAAAAGTCAAAAAAGTCTGACTTTTTGAATTAATTCGGACTTTTTTGAATTAATTCATTTGAGAACAAATCAAATTCTATTCACTTGAACAAAATACAAGAACATCGAAAAAACTAAGTTTTTATTTCCGTTGAAAATCTCAAAGTGTGACAATAAAATACTCAAAATATACAATTTTTGCAATATAAACTGAGACTATTGATTGAATGAAAAATGATAATTATGCAAATTATATTACTCATTCAAAATCTTCATTATAGAAGCGCTTTACAGTTATTTTCAATATTATCCATGGCGCGCCTACGGACTGGTGTCACCTTGGAAAGCAATTTTTCGATGCATTGCAAGAAATGAATCCGGACATATTTATTTATATTGTGGTAATTTGTATTACTGATGCAATTCTAGTGGTGACATGTTAGATTTTAGGAATTTCACGTATCATTAGATACACATTGGATCTTACTTTTCTTGCCTTTCTCATGGTTTCTTCTACCCAACTCTTGACCCAACTCAAAACTCGGTGAGAACTAATACACAGAATCTATGATAAAAAGACATTGCAAGCCGGTAATTCCGATTCAGTGTTGAAAAGCCTACATATTATATTTGCTGGAAATATCAATTGGAGCAATCAATTGCATGCAATGAAATATTGTAAACATCGGATATTTCATTTTAAACTAGTTCAAATTGAAGGTAATAATGCGATTTGTTCCCATTTGATAAATTTTGAATTAATTCACGACTTATTTGAAAAAAGTCATTTGAATTAATTCACGAATTAAATCACTGACTTAATTCATATGAATTAATTCGTGCCAACACTGTTTTGTTTGTTGTCTATTATGGTGAACAGGTCAAACAGTGTGATCAGAGTTAAACTTGATTTTCAGATATTATTCGTAGTTATTGAAGTAAGTCAAGAACTAAAGAAGTCTAGGACTCAAATAGACTCGAATGAAAATATGAACTGCTCATGATACCTATTTAGATTCCAGGTTTGTTCTGCTGGAATATAGAAATGCAACCAATATGTATCTGCATTTCATAATATGTGAAAAAGTAGGAGGGATTCGTGAATACGCACTGTGTTCATATTTCACGAATTACAAAAATAATGGGTGAGTTATAGCTAGAAGAAGAACATGGAAAAGAATTTCAAAATAAGTCAGAAAACTTCCAAAAACTCGGATATATTTACATATTACTTTTCAGAAAGTCAGTAAGAGATCACTGGACTATGCAGAAATCATGACGCTAAGCTTGGTATGACTGGATTCATGATGCATAATAACTAAAATGATACATAGATAGATAGTAGTTAATCTGTCTCAAATTATCACTATGTAACTGGATCATACTTATAGTCTTTCAGTAGTACGGTAAGATCAATTCTTATTCAGGGATAGATCATCTTCTCTGTCTTTTGTGAAGATCATTTAGATGATTGTCTTGATGATTCCAGACAAAATAGACATAACCTCAAAACTCCTAGAAAATAATTAGAATGTTAAAATACAATATTGTTCAGATGTATCGAGTAACTTTGAATATACGTTATAAAGTAACATCGATTTTATGTGATTCCTGATATATTTATACAATATTTACTATCAACATTACATTGTAATATTTAAAAGAGGCACAAAAGCCTATTCCCGCAACGTATCTGTGACATTATGCATCTCTCTGAATAACATCACAAAGTAACAATGTGATATAACATTTATGTTCAAGTTATGTTTTCATGTTTAGTGGGGACGGCCATTGGCCATATAATCAATAGTCGATCCAAATACGAGATGTCAAATGTCAACAGATTACTCTTGAATGACATTACACACTCCATTATTTTAAATGATAAGCTTCCTTCTTTTCACTAAATATGGATAAATCGCAAGAAAATATTTTTTTAATTGTCCCATACAATGGAAAAAAATGTGTCATTGAAGTACACTGTGATATATAGATTGTAAAATGATGAAAAAAGAAGGGCAAATAATTGTTCTAAATGCGATACTAAAGGCAGGCGGAAAAGAGGGTGAAATTTGTGACTTCATACTGAAGTATTTTAATAAATAATGGTTTGTTTACACTTTCATTATGAAATTCGTGTTTTTCAGACAAAAATACGAGTACTTACCAAAAAAAAATTCGAAAAAAACCCATCGCATGATAAGTGCAGTTCGAAGTGCAGTTTTGCCGTTTTTTTACAGAAAACTAAGTTTCAAATTTCAATCAAATTTTTCGAATTGAAATATTTTTGTTTTGGTGTTTCAGTTTGGTTCAATGGAAAGGTCAAAATGTTCTAAATGCAATCCAAAAGACAGGCGGAAAAGAAAGTGAAATTTGTTACATTATTGTGAAATATCTAAATAAACAATGGTTTGTTCACATTGTCATTATCAAATTCGTGTTTTTCAGACAAAAATACGTAACAAAAAAAAATCCGGAGAAAAACCCATCGCTTGATAAGTGCAAAATTACCGTGATGAAAACCATGAAAACATGGGTAAAACTGCATTTAGCATGCGATGGGTTTTTTTTCGAAAAATTTTTTGGTACTTACGTATTTTTGTCTGAAAAACACGAATTCGATAATGAAAATGTGAACAAACCACTATTTATCGAGATATTTCAAAAAAAAGTTCAAAATTTCGATTCCTTTTTCCCCTTGCGTTGAATGCATTTACAAGTACTTGCTCTTCTTATTTTGTCATTGGACACTTTATATACCTCATGATGTACTTCACTGACACATTTTTATACAGAAAATTCAACAGGAAATATGATTTTTATGGTGAGTTTTTCCGAGTTTTTCCTATTTAGTGAGCAAGCATACCAGATGACGGCCATTTAATCCATAGGCAATCCAAATATGAGATGTCAAATGTCAATAGATTGCTTTGGAATGACATTACACACGCCGTGCACACGCCATTATTTCAAATGATATTCTTCCTTCTTTTCACTGAACATGATTAAATCACAAGAAAATCATATTTCTAGTTGACTCAATAATAGAAAAAAATGTGTCTTACATTGTGATATAATAATATATAAATTGTCTAATGATGAAAAAAGAAGGGTGAATTGTTTTAAATTCAATCCAGAAGACAGGCGGAGATAGGTGAAATTTGTAACTTCATAGTGAAATATCTTGATAAATAATGGTTTGTTCACATTTTCATTATCAAATTCATGTTTTTCAGACAAAAATACGTAAGTACCAAAAATTTTTTCGAAAAAAAAAACTCATCTCATGATGAATGCAGTTTTACCAAAACATGTTCCGAAATACAGCACTGTATTTTTCATGTTATAGTTCGGAATAGGGTCCCTTGATGGAAATTGACGTTAAAGTCATCTTAACAGGGTACGGACAGATCCTCGTCTCCTCTCACTATAAAGTGTTTGTGAAACAGTTATATAGTTCCATCCTTATTCAATTCTGGGGATAAACACTAGATTTTTGACATTCGTTGTTTTTTAGGTTATATTGAGGTCACTGGTGCATACGTAATTTCCATATAGAATTCCTGATTCAACTATACCAAGATAAAGATGAACAATCCTCTAGTTTTAGAGTTTACTACTCCAGCATAATCTTTGCGATGTTGGGAACATATAAATTGAACTGAAAGCTTGATATATTTCACCAAAAGAGACTGTTCCGCTTAGACTGTATACCAGGGTTGACTGAATCGACTGAATGAATTCTGATTTCAAGCTGAGCAGTAGTTTATTTATGAGCTGAATGCGCTAAGCCTTAATTATGATTGAGGAATGGTGGAAACCTTGATGTGGGTATCTAGCCTACTGTTCTCATGTCATGTGTGCTGAATATATTTTCAGAAATCCAACTCGGAGAAGAATTTATGGAGTTACTAATATCACACTATGTATAAAACTTCGTCTAGGACGAAAAGTAGGCTGATAAAAATTAAGAGTAAAATGTGCAGGAAAATGAAGAATAGAATATACTCCACCCTCATATTAT
Source organism: Phaedon cochleariae (assembly GCA_918026855.4). Classification (NCBI taxonomy): domain Eukaryota; kingdom Metazoa; phylum Arthropoda; class Insecta; order Coleoptera; family Chrysomelidae; genus Phaedon; species Phaedon cochleariae. Next base: position 11,914,146 of record OU896719.1, on the reverse strand, counting down.
ACATATGATATTCCGTCTCTTTTAGATAAAAAGTAATTTTAAAATAATTTATTGATGAAAGTAACAAAGAAGTAGGTATACGCTAAGTATAAGCAGTATAACTTATAGGCACGTTATGTTCACTCTTGCATCCTACATAATATGTTCTATTTGTGGTAGAGTAATAATTCATATAAACTAATTTCTTTCGCCACATTGGAACCGTCATCATGAATTTTTCAATTTTGACGAAACAATCATTATCTCCTACCCCGGAAAGCCCCAGATACCAATTTTGAATAGAATCGGATCTTCATTACAAAACTCGTCCACCATATTGGATCCAACATCTTGAATATCCCAATTTTGACGAAATAATTATAATCCCCGACCCCGGAAATTCCCACATACCAATTTTGATATTTTGATAGAATCGGATCATAATTACAAGTTTCGTTCCCCATATTGGATCCGTCCTCTTGAATTTTCCAAGTTTCACGAAACAATCATTATCTCCAACCCCGGAAAACCTCACATACCTTCCAATTTTGAATAGAATCGGATCATAATTACAAAACTCGTTCGCCGCATTATGATCTTCCTCAACAAGTGAATACCCTGTACATACCTATTATTAAAATTTTGAAAGATTTTCTGTAGCGCCCATGGATGTGACGTGACAGCAATGTCAGGAATGCCAGTAGACAAAACTAAAATCTCTAGATCATTAAAAAAGAATGCAGCTATGATCTGTCCGTACCCTGTTAAGATGACTTTAATGTCAATTTCCATCAAGGGACCCTAGTTCGGAACAGCGGAGTCAGTGGATTTACTGACTGATTGACTTAGATTGAAAAGTAATCAGAATCAAGAGATTTATTTCTGTTTTTGGACCACCCTGTAGATACTTACACGCACTTTCGGTAGAAAAAAGAGATACTTATCATGATTTTCAAAACTAACTCACCTCGAGTACAAAAAAGCGCACTTTCCTACAGTTGTAGCAATACCTGTTTCACCATCTTTTTAGTTTACCCAGTGTATTGTTCTTGATTTTATCAGTATTTTTAAATGAAAACCTAGACGAAAACACACGATAGGTAAGTATCTAAACTAACGACTAAGCACAATTTTAACGCACTGCAATTTTAAGGCGTGATTGAAGATTAACACTGCACTGCGTTCTCTGCGTTCAGTGCTTCTACTTTCTTTATTATTAGATAACGTCTAATAATTGATAAATTGATGAACAAGAATGAACAAGTTTAGATTTGCAATAATTCAAACAACCATGGCTTTTGGTATGGGCGCATTTTCAAACCAATCAGAACGATTCTAACTATGGCGGTGAATTCAAATTTGCATCTTTCCATCCAGATTTCTGTGATGTACAGGGTGACTGGAATTCGAGCATCACCATTGTGATCTCGTAAAACATGAGAGATACAGGTTTGGTTAAATTACTTATGGCAATGTGGCGCAATTTTATGCAAATTTTCGTTTTGAAGGTGGGAAAATTCCGAATACTTTAGGAGATATGAGAAACAACCTGAAATTTACTGAAACCTTTTTATTTATTTTTTTCCAAGTTATTCTAACAAATCAGTAGAAATCTGGCATTTTCAAATTCGTCTTCCAGAAACCATCATCAATTTTCGCTGTTCAAATATGGACCTGAATTCTTTATTTTATGTTTTCACACCTTTGGATATCCTAAAAGCTATGCACTATCACAAATTTTCATCTTCTAATGTTTCGTTTACAAAAATATACATTTTCTCTATTTTTCATATTCAATATACAGGGTGTCCTTAAAAGGTCTTTACAAAAAGCTACCACATATTCTTCAGACCAAAACAATTCGATACAAGCAAACTTACCTCAGTAAAAAGTTGCTTAGTTTGGGCGCTAGACGGCTCTGAAAATGAAATTTTCAAATCGATTTTGCTTCATAACTTTTGAACGGCTCATGAGATTTTTTTCAAATTTGGTACGTTGGCATAGACTCATCGGGCAATGAAACTCATATCATAATCATAATGAATATCATTCCATGGGCGTAGAACTTGATTTTTTCAGGAAATAAACATCTAAAACTCCTACGCCAATGAAAAAAAATTAGTTTCAATATGAAATCTAAATTATTCAACTCATTCACTACAAAAAAGGTACTCTTGACAAAAGTCGATTCCTCTCATGGTTTCGACAAAATTTTAATTTTAGTGATTTAGAGCATAATTAATAATAAAACGATTAACAGATATTTCATAAAAATTGTTCAAAATGTTCACCATTTTCACGTATACAAAGATTTATACGACGCAAAAAGTTGAAATGTACTCTTTGCATAACTTCTTCATCGCCTGTAAGATTATTCGTCGCCTGTTGGATACGTTGCCATAATTGTTCTACAGTATTCACAGGGGTCTTGTAAACCGTAGACTTGAGATAACCCCATACAAAATAATCCATCGGTGTTAAGTCTGGAGAACGTGGTGGCCAATTCACGGGTGCATCATTACCTCTACCTATCCATCTGTCTGGGTACTGTTGGTTTAAAAAATTCCTAACATCCACCGAAAAATGTGGTGGAGCTCCATCGTGCATAAACCACATATCTACCCGATGTTGGAGTGGTAAATCTTCCAACAAATTTGGCAACGTATTTCGTAGATGTTGTAAATACATGTCTCCTGTTAATCTTTGTGGAAGTATGACAGGACCAATTATAAAATTTCCTATTATTCCAGCCCAAACGTTGATTTTGAATTCGTGTTGAAAATGGTTTATTTTAATGGAATGAGGATTTTCAATTGCATAAACGTGTTCATTATGAAAATTAGTTATTCCTCTTCTCGTGAAACAGGCTTCATCAGTGAACAAAATATTCTTTCCAAAGTTCAGATTCATTTCTCTTTGCAAATTAATGAACCTACAAAACATCAGACGACTTTGTGAATCATGGATTAATAAATCTTGAACTGGCGTCTTGTGGTATGGGTATAATAATTGTTCTCTTAGTACTTCATGAACGGCATTCCTAGAAACTTCTAGTTCATTACTTATCCGTCTAGTACTCAATTCTGGATTTTCTTCAATACGGTCTAAAATTTCTACTTCGACTTCGGGAATCCTTACATAACGCTGTCTTCCATAATCACCAGTTCTAGGAGCAAAATGACCGGTCTCCCGAAGACGTCTCTCAACTGCAGCAAAGGTTGGGTGGCTTGGTACGCGACGATTTGGAAACATTGCCGAATACACCCTCACACTCTCTCGACCATTTCCTTGACAATATCCGAATACCAATAACATATCGGTGTATTCTTCATTGGTGTATTGTACGGCCATGATAAATCAGAAAAGTCCGATATCAACAATCAACGTCAATAAAACTCGACAAATCAACACAGATGAAACTATGGAAACCAAGAATGTGAATATCACTGTTTTCGAGCAGATAATAATAGTCTTCAGAAAAAAAAACCAGTGCTACTTATTTTCAATAGAAATAACCTATGCAAAAAGTACATCTCAACTTTTTGCGTTGTGTAAATCTTTGTATACGTGAAAATGGTGAACATTTTGAACAATTTTTATGAAATATCTGTTAATCGTTTTTATTATTGATTATGCTCTTAATCACTGAAATTAAAATTTTGTCGAAACCATTCGACCATTTGTCAAGAGTACCTTTTTTGTAGTGAATGAGTTGAACAATCTAGATTTCATATTGAAACTAACTTTTTCCATTGGCGTAGGAGTTTTAGATGTTTATTTACTGAAAAAAGCAAGTTCTACGCCCATGGAATGATATTCATTATGATTAGGATTTCAACTTTTTGCGTCGTATAAATCTTTGTTCACGCGAAAATAGTGAACATTTTGGAAAACTTTCATGCAATATCTATCAATCGTTTTATTATTTAAATATGCGCGAAATCACTAAAACTTAAATATTGTCGAAACCATCAGAGTAATCGAATTTTATCAAGAGTACCTTTTTTGTAGTGAATGATTTGGGCTATCTAGATGTCATACTGAAACTGATTTTTTTTCATTGGCGTAGAAGTTTTAGATGTTTATTTCCTGAAAAAATCAAGTTCTACGCCCATGGAATGATATTCATTATGATTATGATATGAGTTTCATTGCCCGATGAGTCTATGCCAACGTACCAAATTTGAAAAAAATCTCATGAGCCGTTCCAAAGTTATGAAGCAAAATCGATTTGAAAATTTCAACTTCAGAGCAGTCTAGCGCCCAAACTAAGCAACTTTTTACTGAGGTAAGTTTGCTTGTATCGAATTGTTTTGGTCTGAAGAATATGTGGTAGCTTTTTGTAAAGACCTTTTAAGGACACCCTGTATATATGGTAGACTAGAACCTTTGGCACGATAATACACTACACTGTTTTACCACTAACCAAACCGATTTTGTAACGCCTGGAGCTGGACACGTGTTTCGCTATGTTAGCATCTTCAGGAAAAGATTAAAACTGAACTGAAGTTTTAATCTTCTCCTGAAGATGCTAACATAGTTAGCGAAACACGTGTCGAGGAGTTACAAAATCGGTTTGGTTAGTGGTAAAACAGTGTAGTGCAATATAAAACTGTACAGGGTATCCCACATAACTTGGGCCACCCCCTTATCTGGTAAACTATTATATGTACAGAAAAAAGTTCAGAATAAAAATTGTATAATTTCTCATGAAATTTAATTTTTAGATACTGTCATTTATACAGGATGATCCATATGTCTGTGACATATCACAAATACGTTTTTTCGAATAGAACACCCTATATTTTATCATATTTTTAGATAGTCCTTTAGAAGAGGAGTTCAATGATATATAATAACATGGGTCTGAGATCACCCGTTTTGGATTTATACACGATCTTCTTCAATAAATTGTCTAATTTCAAAGCCCTATAGAAACGTTGTGAATGAAGTTTTCGATTCGCAACTTTTGCTATAAATTAAAAAAGTCTGTATATTATCATGTTCTGTGGTGAAAATTTGGGAATTTTGAATTTGCCAAAAGTGATGACGTATTTTGAAAACCAATAATTATCTCGAGATTTTCAAATGGAACACCCTATATTTTATTCCATATTTGCATAGAACTCAGAAAGACGAGATCAATGATCTATAATAACATGGGTCACCCGTTTCGGACTTATACACGATCTTCGGTCAAAACTACATTTCCTCTAGTTCTCTTATTCGGTTTGAGAATACCTTTTGTTCGGATATCATTCTCTATTCTCTGAAATATTTTTTTGTTCGGAACGACACTTTGTGGAAAACGGTCACGATATTCTCTCAAAGCCAGCACAGTATTTCTGTTTATTAATAAATAGCACTCATAAAGATCAAATCTCTCTTCTTTAGAATAAATATGCATTTTGAAAGAGTTTCTCTGCACCAATTCAACAATAAATAATCGGGTTTGACAGTTATTGATATGACATAAACAAAAATTCCATCTATGAGTGCACAGCCTACTCAGCTCACGTTGGCATGTCATTCCTCTTTGAGTTTTGGTTTTCTCTTCGATCATTTACTTATGTCCAGTGTTTATTCATTGAGAATTCAATGAAAAATGTTGAACAGTATGAAAGATATACGATTTTTATGAGGAAATGACATTTATTGCAATGAATGCATCCGAATTGATAAGGCAGACAATAAAAAAAATCTTCAAATACATTTTATTAATTGAATATTCCCGCATTGGTCTCGTATAGAGTCAAATGTTGGTGAAATTTAATTGTAATAACCTGTGCTCAATCATTTCCAAAATGTTTTCCAGTGAAATAATATATAGTATAACATTACATAAAAATTTCGATAATATTCGTTTATTTCAAAACTCTTTATTACGAATTGTTTCACAGAAATCACAAAATTTGTATCTAATATGAAGATAACAGTCAGAATTTTGCAATTGAAATTTGATTATTTTTTCAAGAAGATCGTGTATAAGTCCGAAACGAGTGATCTCAGACCCATATTATAATATATCATTGAACTCGTCATTCTGAGCTTCATCCAAAGATGGAATGAAATAGGGTGGTGTTCCATTCGAAAATTTGTAAAAAATTATCCCATGGATCAAGAAAACATACAAAATTTGTTAATTTATAGCGGCAACTGCGAATCGAAAACTTCATTCACAACGTTTCTATACGGCTTTGAAATTGGGCAATTTATTGAAGAAGATCGTGTATAAGTCCGAAACGGGTGATATCAGACACATGTTATGATATATCATTGAACTCGTCTTCCTGAGCTCTATGCAAATTTGGAATGGAATATAGGGTGTTCCATTTGAAAATCTCGAGATATTTATTAGTTTTCAAAATACGTCATCACTTTTGGCAAATTGAAAATTCCTAAATTTTCACCATAGAACAGAATAATATACAGACTTTGTTAATTTATAGCGGAAACTGCGAATCGAAAACTTCATTCGCAACGTTTCTATAGGGCTTCGAAATTTGGCAATTTATTGAAAAAGATCGTGTATAAATCCGAAACTGGTGATCTCAGACCCATGTTATTATATATCATTGAACTCGTCTTCTTAAGTACTATCTAAAAATATAATAAAATATAGGGTATTCTATTTGAAAAAACGTATGTGTGATAAGTCACAGACATATGGACCATCCTGTATAAATGAAAGTATCTAAAAAATAAATTTCATAAGAAGTAATACAACTTTTATTCTGAAATTTTTTCTGTATATATAATAGTTTACCAGATCAGGGGGTGGCCCATGTTATGTGGGATACCCTGTACATTTTTCCGTAAAAATATTCAAGGCTGTGAAAAAATTTAATGAAAAATCCAGGTCCGTATTTGAAAAAAGTTGATGATGGTTTCTGGAAGACAAATAGTCATATTTTAAATTTGAAAACTTCTAGGGAAGAAAAAGTGGCCGTGATAGAGTGTTAGTCATTTGGATTAATTTCTTGGAATAACTTGAGTAATTGAAGATTTCAAATTCTAAAACATGTATAGGCATTTCTTTTCAGCATTCCTAATTATGAACATGAGCCGTTAAAATGTTAACTACTCACTTGTTTACTCTCATATACTCTCATATATCATGTTTTATAGGGAAATTCACCCAATGATCAGACTGATCTTTAATTTGGACTTTCAACAAACATGTAGAGAAGGAAACTATAAAATCTCAACATTTTTGTCAATAATATCTCTACAAATATAAGAGCAGCCAAAAGAATCTGGATCCACCAAGAAATCTACAAATTCTTATCATGTGTGTTCAATAGATGTAATTCAATATTTGTCATGGCATATAGCCAGGAAAGTAGTTTCTGTTGAATAAACCGAGAAAGAATTAATATTTTCATCACATGGAGAATGCGAATTCTCAATGTTTTTCTTTATATAAGTATCCATTGTTTGTTTTCATAAATATATCTGAGAATGTTCCTTTTCAATATTCTGTATGTTAAGAATTCTTTCACTGAATTCCCTGACAACCACGATTTTCATAAGATTTCAACAAGACCTGGTAAACGATTTTGTGTCCCTAAACATTCAACCACCCTATATGAGGACAGTTTTTTTTCCATATCTATTGATATTAATATCTGAAATACTTTAATTCTTGTTACATAAATAACATACTTATCTCAGTACAGTAACAGGAATGGTCCCCGATCAGCATCGGTTAGCCGGTCTCGGGATCATAGACAAGTAAATTGACGTTAACATGTGTAATTTGTAAAAAAATATTAATGACGTCAATGTTAAATACTATTGTCACAGTTCTTTAATTAACTTAGTTGAATCTTATTCTACAATCGTAAACTTTACTTTAAACTTCACTGAGCCCATCCACTGACATATGACAACAATAGGATCACATTTGCTAGTTTTGTAATTGAAATAGTAGTGATTTATATATATTATATGTTGCAGTATTTTTTAAAGTCACTGGTACCTCGTTATATGCTTTTACTGCTCTATCTATGGGTTATTCAGTATTCTATTTGT
>OU896719.1:11768635-11905633 GCA_918026855.4 Phaedon cochleariae | reverse complement strand
GATACAGGGTGGCTGAAAATGATTTTTCAATTTGGAACTTTTCAAAGTGATTTTTCACGAGTTTTTCAAATGGAACACCCCGTATATTTTTTGACCATTTGATATAAAATCGAAACACTAACATGTTTATCTGAACATCCATATCGATATTCATAACCATTTTTGAATTATTGAACTTTGAAAATTATAGGTTGGCGATTTTGATCCATTCAGATTCTTATCTGTCATTAAAACATCAAAAGTCCAATTATTAATTTAGTGAACCGATTTTTTTCAAAGAAAGAATCAGTACCAGAATCGAAGCAAACAGAAAAAGTTCATATGCTAGTTATTCACAAAGTAAAAAGAGACAAAATCTGCATTTCTCAAGTATCCCATAAATTCATGGCACATTGAAAGCAACACCAGAATAATTAAGAAATGAATTTTTTTCCGTCTCTACTTTGTAAATATTTAGCATAATTATGACCTATTCATGTCTGCTTTGGTTCTGACATCGATTCTTTCAATAAAAAATTGGTTCACTAAATTGTTGATTGAAATTCTGATGTTTCAATAACAGATTAGAATGTGTATCGATGAAAATGACCAAAAATGGTTGCGAATATCGATATGGATGTTCGAATAAATATGTTCCTGGTTCGATTTTACATCAAATGGTCAAATAATAATAATATATGGGGTGTCCCATTTGAAAAACTCGAGAAAAATCACTTCGAAAAGTTCCGAACTGAAAAATCATTTTCAGCCACCCTGTATCATTTGAGAGCCTGAAACATTTTCAGAAATGTCACTCATCTTTTCAATAAATGATATTGAGATTATTTTTTCTTAAAGTTTATAATTGTGACAACAGTGATATTTTCGGTAGGCATCTGCAGATGACATTATTTCGACCAAAAAATGCATAACTTTGATACGAAAGAGATATAGTCAACGATATTATAGGAGTGGATGAAGATCACAGGGATGCTTCATAAAATATGCAAATATACTGGGCATTCCAATCAAAAAAATTGTTCCCGACCCTCTAGATTATTTTCGGTGCGCCCTGTATATGCGGCAATAATTTCTAGTTATGGACCTTGTTGTCTCATTCACATTTGTTTTGAATCAGGTTTCTAGCTGTCATAGATGGCGAGCAATCAAGCTCAGACGAACAAATGCCCCACCCTGTATATTGCCACGGCTCCGGCTTAACGCAACTTGAACGTGTTCAAACACGAATGAACACGTTATCGGTGGTTGAGGACGGTGGTGCTTCTGAATTCGCAATGCCGATGATCGGGTTGAATTTAGTCACTACAAAAACGCGAGATGAGACAGGTGGCTTAAGGACTTCAGAAAATTAGATTAGGTATGTAAATGTATGCACTTGAGAGTATTGTTATTCTAGTTTATAATAAAGTTCAATACCTGATATAATTTGTGTGTAATACTAATAATAGAACATATAAAAGGTAAGTTTATTCTTTGATTATGTAGTTGTACTGTGTAGGTTCATTATGTGTAAGATTCATATACAGGGTGGCCAACCCAACCGAAAACGAAACAGAGCCATTTGCAGGAGCCTGTTGAAATTCCAATTATTTTAGTATTTTGGGGTGATTCATACCCTAGCTTGGGGTTGAGAGTAGTAGAATTTCAACGTTTTGCAGGTGCAGATTATCGATGGAGAGGGATATCGCTTCTCAGGATTCCCAGGAAACCATATCTGACGGTTCAGATCCAGAAGAACCGTTTGTTGGAGGTTCCTCTGACTCATTGTGACACTTTGTATCAAAAAATTATTTATCAAGTTTCATTTAGTATAGATTTTGTATTTTTTTTATATTTTTATAAATTAACTACATACTTAAAATAAAAGTTTTTTATCTCTATAGGAAGAGCATTATAAATTTTTTTGCCGTAGTAATCGGCGCCCCTTCTTGTACGTTTTAACCTGTGGTAGCTCAGGACTAAATTATCTCTATTTATAGTTGAATATGAGTGGATATCCCTATGTGATCTGAAGTTTACTAGGTTCAGTTTTATGTGGGTTAGACAGTGAAATATAAAAGTACATGGAAGTGTAAGGAGTCTCAGTTTTGCAAAACTATTTCTACAACAATCTCGATATTTTAAACCTGCGATAATTCTAACACAGCGCCTCTGTAATTTGAAGATTTGAACAGTATTGGAGGAATAACCCCAGTTCAGAATTGCATATGATAAATTGGAATAAAAGTATCCATGGTAAGCCATTTGACTAGACATGTGTCAGTCGAAAGTTCACAGAATAACAGCACATAGTTGGCAATGTTGCCAACTTCAATATACAGTGCCCCCAATTTAAATTTTCGCTCAGATTCGTAAGATTATAACTTCCAAAAAAATTACCCGATTTCAATTCGTTTTCTAGATTTCAGAAGCTCATTTTATTGTCTTCAGAATCATGAATTCGAAATACGAGAAAATGGGTGAATAAATATTTCACAGAGCGATGAATGGCACACTGAAATTTTGCATCTACATTGGAGTGTCTCTAATCGATCCAAAAATATTTCTCCTGGTTTCTACATATTGAATCATGAAGTTTGATGTCATATCGAAATGGTTTCCAATTTTTATTGATTCATTACATTATTCTGTTAATAAGATTTTTGTTGTCAAATGTCACAAAAATAGTGTTTCTCATTTCTAAGAATCTTCAAAAGCACACTTTCACGGTCATGTGAGCCATAGAAAATTAAAACCAGTGGAGACTTATTCCCCTATCAATATAGGGTGATTTCCAGAGTTCTGTACAGGCTCCAATTTGTAGTTGTGAATGAACATGACAATGTGTACCATGTTAGTGGTCCTTGATCGTATCTCAATCGTTGTATGATCACATAGATGATCTCTTTCTTCATAATCCTGAAGAGTGATGTGATATCTTGAAACAAGTCCGATTCTTTTTGCAATCAGGTTGATAATTTTATTCTGGAATATTTTTTTGATATCTCTGTAAATGAGAATTAGGGATGTATTTTCAATTCACCTATGTTCCTTCATCCATCAAAATATCCTTCTCGGTCTGAAAATACAGGGTGATTCAAAAAGTCGCTAGAAAAATTAGTCATTACAATATTGCGACTTTCAGTTGTATGATATCAGTTGTTCCTCTTCCGTTTGCTAAGGTATTCTACTCTCTAATTTTTTTTCAGTTTTCATTTGATAGTATCGAAAGAGTCCCATTCTTCACGAAAAATTTCCTGAAATTATAATTTTTATTATTAAGCTGTGAAAGTATCAATGACTTTTTTATCACAATCCCTTTGGTCAATAATAATGGTCGATGAAGTTTTATGATCGAACAATATCGAGGAAATGGATTGCCGATCTTTGTCGTCCTACATAAAATATATGAATCATACCAAGCATATCATAGTCGAATTGAATTGAGACTGAAAATAAGATAGGGTATGCAACACTTTCAAAGCAATACATGAAATATTAAATTCCAGGATATTTTTCGTGAAGAATTGATTTCTTTCGATACTATCAAATGAAACAAAAACAAAATTAATTCGCGAGTTGAATGATATCTTACTAAACAAAAGAGGAAATGATAAGAAGACGCAATTGAAAGCAGTGGCGGCTCGTGACTTCCATGACAGAGGAGGCTGAATGATATGAGATTTATTGTGAAAAACAACTCTCTACGACTCACCCAAATCAATAGCTTTAATGACATTCTGTTTACCAGTTAACCTGAACTTAATACTTGAAGAGATGTGTTCCTGTGATTTGCAGTGTCTATCAAATCATTATATTTATCCTAATCGCCCCCAACATGATGACTTATCGGTTGAAAATAATACGCAGTACGAAAAAAATAGCTTATTCCTTACCTCAGATCCCGTCAACCAGATATATTTTTTTTGTTACCTGTTACAATCAGATTTTTCAATTCCGGTGTCGGACGTTTGTTTTTCACAATCAATTTATCTCCATAAGACAAAGCACTGAATGGGTTCACCAAAAAGTATTCCACTAAATCGCAATTAAAAACACAGTTATATCCTGTACCAGCCTACAACATTTCATCACCCAGTATATGGATGTTTCCATATATCCAACTGCATAGCCTGCATCGCCTCTTCAAGATTTATCAAGAACGTGACGCCATCAGCAAGAATATGATACTTTCTTAGAATTGTAACTGCAGGATTATTATCTAGATGTTTCTCAAGAACTTTTGATTTTGATTGTTATTCCATACTTCGAAGACTCAACACGCTCCCAGAGCAACACATGCATGGTTTATTGGTTTACTTGGTTTGAATAAATAGTTTTATTAAAATCAACCCTAGACCATCATTCATAATTGGCGCAGTCGAAGAGGATTTGACGAAGAAGTTTCCAGTACAGTGGCACCTTTCCTGAAATTGGAGAATTTCTTGTGTTCTACACTTTATCGTCAAGAGGTCAACGGAGTTTGGGTAGCAATCCACAGCCATAATTCCAGATGACGATCACCGACGTTATTCTAATTGCGTAAGTCATATTTTCTATCATATTCAGTGCATTGTTACGTATTTATTCCTACACAATTCCTTTCACCATTCATACTTCCATTCGAACACAATGGCAGAATACAGTTTGAAAGATTTAACTTGTCTGATACCAGATTTTGACGGAAGTTCAGAAAAATTAACAAATTTCATTGATGCCTGCACAAGCGTGATTCAGTTATGTAATCAAGCTCAAGAACCTTTAATTCTCATTCACATCAAAAATAAACTCACAGGTAGAGCAGCAAAAATAATCAATGCAAGAAATTTGAATACTTGGGACGAAATCAAGATTTTGTTAATATCACATTTTGGAGACTCAAGAGATTCAACAAGCTTATTGTATGATTTGCAAACATTGGTTCAAGAGAAAAACGAATCATCTTACTCATTTTGTCATAGACTCGAAGCTCACTGTTCAAAAATTCGTACATCTATCAATCTTGATGAACGATTGACTCAAAATCAAAAATTAACGCAAATCAACATGTGCGACGATATTGCATTGAAAACTTTATTAGTAGGTTTACACCCAAAGTTAGGTTCAATAATAAGAGCTCAAAGACCAAATAACTTGAATGAAGCCGCAAATTTCATTGTTGAGGAAGAAAAACTCAATTACCTTCAGTATCGCCAAGAAAAATCTGAATATCCTAAACGAAACCAAAACACCAGTAAGCCAAAACTTGAACAAACACCAGAATTTTCACTTTACTATTGTCGATATTGCAAAAAACAAGGACATCTTCTAGAACAATGTCGACTTAGACAAAGGAATAATTCACGATATCAAACTCAGACACAAACGCAACAATCATTCAGACAACCACCAGACAATCCACGCAGACCCTTCAATCACACTGAACAACGTTTCATTCCGAATCATAATCCACAACAAAGTCAAAACAATCACCAATTTTATCCAAAACAAGGTTTCCAACCCTCAAACAATCAATATCACCACAGTCAAGCACACAATCCTAATCAAAACGACAATCGAAGACAGTTCAGTCAAAATGATAGACAAAGAGTTAACCATTTAAACTACCAACTAGGGCAGGAAATGGGCAACCTGACTCTAGGAGAGAATACCGCCCCCCACAAAGCTCACAACACTCAGTATACGCAGAACACTCAGTACACTCAATACCCTCAAAGTTCAACCAACAACCAGACACAATTTATACCAACTACTACCACATTGACATCCCGACTCTCGGAATAAACCCATGTAACTTATTCTATATACTCGATAAAAACAACAACAAATTACTAATCGATACAGGAGCTGCAATTTCAATTTGTAAACCCCATGTAGTACCTATAGATATAGAACTAATTAACGAACGATTAATAGTCCACGGTATTCCAAATACTGATATTTTGATAGAGCAAAGTTTCATGAAAATTCCACATAATACAACAACAGTACCTTTCAAATTTCACATTGCTAACATAGATTGCGAATTTGATGGTATACTAGGATCGAATTTTCTACAAACGTATAACTGTGTAATCGATATACCTAACAAAATACTAAAAACTAATTTCGCGAACATATCATTAAACTCAACAAATACCCAGATTAACGAAAAAGAACACACAGAACAAAATGTTTCCGAAGAACATTCAGTCGAAAATGTACCGACGGAAAACAAAATTTCGATAAATTCACGATCAATTCAATACGTTAATTTCAAAATAAATATTCCCGATACACAACTATTTTGCGAAGAAATAAAATTGAATGAAAACTGCAAAATACCGGCAGCTTTAGTTTCAGTAAAGAACAAAAATTTTGTAACATCATGCGTCAACACAGCAAGCGAAAATTTTGAATTAAATATCGATATCCAAAAATACATTTCCCCTGTAAATGAAACAAATTTTCAAATTTTTCATGTTAACGAGAATCAACAAGATAGTGACAGAATTTCACAGCTGACAAAAATGCTAAGATTAGATCATTTGAACGAGGAAGAACACGAACAAATTCTTGGAACATGTATCAAATTCCCAGAAGTATTTTATCTAGACGGAGACAGATTATCTTTCACGAACCGCATAAAACATAAAATAAATACAGGTAACCATTCACCAATTTTCACTAAATCTTATAGGTATCCGCAAATACATAAACAAGAAGTAAAATCTCAGATAAAAAGCATGTTAGACCAAAATATAATTCAACCTTCGGTAAGTCCTTGGTCTTCACCAGTATGGGTTGTACCGAAAAAGTCAGACGCGAGCGGAAAACAAAAGTGGCGCCTCGTAGTCGATTACAGAAAACTTAACGAAATAACTGTCAAAGAAAAATACCCTATTCCTAACGTTACAGATATTTTAGACCAATTGGGTAAATGCAAATACTTTTCCACCCTGGATCTTGCCAGCGGATTTCATCAGATAGAAATCGATGAAAACGATATCGAAAAAACTGCATTTTCTGTAGAAAACGGTCATTTTGAATTTCGACGAATGGCTTTTGGACTTTGTAACGCACCTTTTTACCTACAAAGAGTTTTAGACAACATAATGACAGGTTTACAGAATGAACAATGTCTCATATATATGGACGACATAATAATTTATTCAACAACCTTAGACGAACATGTCAAGAGACTAAAAAACGTTTTTCAAAGACTATCCGAATGTAATTTAAAACTTCAACCCGATAAATGCGAGTTTGCACGAAAAGAAGTATCGTATTTAGGACATTTGATAACAGATCATGGAGTCAAACCTAATCCCGAAAAAATTGAATCGATAATAAAATTTCCAGTACCGACTAACACTACCGAAATCAAACAATTTTTAGGCCTTACAGGTTATTATCGCAAATTTGTTCCAAATTACGCGAAAATTATCAAACCACTAACGAATCTTTTGAAAAAGGATAAACGTTTTGAATTTGATGAACAATGTCATGAATGTTTCGATCATTGCAAAAATATTCTCACAAATAGTCCAATACTTCAGTTCCCGGATTTTGAAAAAGAATTCATACTATCTACTGACGCGAGTAACTACGCGATAGGATCCGTATTAAGCCAAGGTAACGTAGGCGAAGATTTACCAATTGCATACGCGAGTAGAACCCTTAACCCAGCAGAATGTAAATACTCTACGATAGAAAAAGAGCTTCTCAGCATAGTTTGGTCCGTGAAACATTTCCGACCTTATCTATTCGGACGAAAATTCAAAATTTATTGTGATCACATGCCCCTGAAATATTTATATTCAGTTACCGACCCAAGCAGTCGATTAGCTCGATGGAGACTACAATTAGAATCATTTTCGTATGAAATAATCTATAAACCCGGAAAACTAAACGTAAATGCCGACGCACTATCACGAATTCGAATTTCAAACTTAACTACAGACAATTTCGAAAATTTCACAAATTTAATTAAAAATCAAAGCGTTATCAATCATGCTAAAATAACACAAACTAACAGAATATTACTTCATACTAAACATCTAAACATTATCAGTCTCATAACTCAAAAAACAATTGACGGAGGAATAGAGCCGAAACGTCAAGTAGGACTTTTAGACATACCCAAAAATTGTAATTTCACCTCAGATATTATCAGAATTAAATCAGTCTCACAGCCGAAAAGACAATATATATTTGTCAAATTGAACGACTTCACATCAAAAGAATGTTTTACCAAATTGCAAAATTTGATGAAAACACTTACTGAAAACACGACATATCAAATTAAAATACCAAAACCAAATATTCCATTAGCAGAAATTCTTAGTTATTTATCTAGAGATTCAAACATCAAATTTTATATATGTCATGGTACTTTAATTAATCCACCAACTGATGAAAGACAATCAATCATAAAGAAATATCATGAAAGTAGGATCAATCTACACAGAGGTGTTAACGAAACCTATAATAAACTCAAAAACCATTATGAATGGCCCAACATGAAGAAAGACATCCAAATTTTGATACAAAAATGTTTAATTTGTCAAGAAAATAAAATTTCAAGACAACCGTCAAAGTACCCATTAGAAATAACTGACAACACCCAAAAACCCTTCGATAAAATCTACATCGATTTATTTGAATTTGAAAAAACTAAAATTTTAACACTAATAGACGACTTTTCTAAATTCGCGCAAGGATATATTTTAGATGATAAAAGTTCTCAAGAAGTCTACGAACAGTTATTGAACTATTTCCAAAATTTTAAGGTTCCCAAAATAATTCAAGCCGACCCTGGTAAAGAATTCAAAAATGCGAAACTTAAAGAGCTTTGCAAGCAATTCGATATCCAACTGAGATTCACCGCAATCGAGCATCCGAAATCCAACGGAATGATAGAGAGATTCCACGCTACATTATTTGCCGATTCATTAAGATGTTTTCGAGCGACGGATAATACAGGCAATTTACAATTAGCTCTCACCCACGCGATAATAAGTTACAATAATGCAAAATCAAACTCGACAAAATTCAGTCCGCAAGAAATTATATTTGGCGACCCTCAGCTCAGTAAAATTACAAATTTATCTACCCCCGAAAGATATCGCATAGAACAAGATAAATTCAACGAATTCAAATTTAAATTTATCAGAGAAAATAATCAAACAGCCAAAGGAAAATCAAAAACTTATCACGACAATAAAACACGAAACACATTTCCCGATTATTCAGTAGGTCAATTAGTTTATTTACGAAAGAAATCAATTTCACCAAAAAGTCAACCTTTATGGTCCGGTCCTTATAAAATTACAAAACTATTAGGGCATAATACAGCTGAAATTCAGATCAGAAACAGTTCTCATAAATATCACTTCGATAAACTGAAACCATACCCAGAACAAATTGAAACTGACTCAGAATTTGATTCAGATTGGTCAACATCTGATGATGAACCTCTTTTTCCAGGTCCATCTTCATCGCGACAAGTTCAACATTAGAAATAAACCCGATCAACAATACAGTAGGCATACTTCAACAGCTAGAATCGAAAATTCAAATTTCGAACACTAAATGGACTCTCCTAATATACAGAGACATAAACCTGATATCCCAAGCTATAGAAAATAACGACAACGTACTATCCAAAATTCATAATCTACTTTACGAACAAAATCATTCTATTTCCTTTTTACCCGCAGATCTGAGACCACATATGATACCCCTGTACTATATTCAAGCGAGAATTAAAAATAAATTATCCGAAGTCAACCTTGATGTAAACAAACGCGAAAAATGAGGACTTATAGACGGCATCGGAACTGTATGGAAATTCATCTCAGGTTCCCTTGATGCTGACGACGGACAATATTATAACGAGAAAATTAACCGACTCGAGAAAGACGATACCGAAACAAAACAACTACTTTTGCAACAAATCCAAGTCGTGACATCCACTATCAAGAATTTCAACAAAACAATTAGTCAACTGAATCTTGATACGAATGCTTTCAATGATAACTTGGTCAAAATAAAAACATCAATTTCAGAATTAGTTGATAGTGAATCATATTTCAAATATCAACTTGAAATTACGAATCATTGTCAGATTTTACTAGAATCTTATCAGATTATAGAAGTAGAATTAGATAATATTTTGAATGCAATTACGTTCAGCCTTTTGAATGTCTTGCATCCATCAATTATATTACCCAAACAATTACTTGTAGAATTAGAAATCATACCTTCTTATATTAGTCATAATAAGTTACCCTTCGAACCAAGTACATCAAATATTGCTTTATACATGAAAATAATCAGATTACACGCTTTCCAAATAAATCACAGAATAATATTTGCTTTAGAAATACCACTCGTCATACCAAATACATTTGAACTGCATCATAATTACCCACTTCCTACAAAACACCACAATAACCTTTACCATATGATCCTTCCTGAGTCTAAATACGTTGCTATGTCTGAAGATGACAGATCATATGTTGCATTGAATAATCCACAAGAAGACTGTACCAGAACATTACCAGATATGATGTTATGCTACGACAAGATTCCACAAGCAATCTCAGACAGCAGTCCATGCGAAGTTCACATTCTCCGAGGATTAACCACTACCAACTGTCATTCCATGATAGTCAATATATCCGGCTTCAACATCCAAAAACTCAAGAACAATCAATGGTTGATTACCACAGAAAAATCGCTAGATGTCACAATAAGCTGTCCAGACACACCAGTTCAAACATTCATCCTCAGAACAAATTCCATCCTGAAATTATCGAAAAGATGTAATGCTTACATCGATAATACCCAAATATACACTGACGAAGAATATTCCACGAATTCAACGCAGACTGTTTCCATTCCAATCATCCCATATGATTGCTGCATCCATTTCACAGAAAAACTGAAAATCCCAGATCTTAAGCCAATCCCGATTCACAATTTGAATCTAGACGACCTCAAAGTTGCTGAACACAAGCTCAATCAATTCCAAGAAGAAATCGAACAATCACTACATCAGCCGTTCACACAAAGATATCACAGTGTAATATGGTATCTATGTATAGTCATCACCATCATAATTGTAGCATTTTTCCTGTATAAATGCTGTTGCCGCCGATGCATCCGCAGACGATCCCTGAACAGAGCAGACGATGATTTTCCAGGACATCATGGCTGTCCAACAATATACAATATGTGCAACTTCACAAGCCCCCGTAGAAGACCATCCATCAATGCAAGATTCGAAGTGAGCACCGAACGATTATCAATTGATCCAAGAACCAGCCGCACCATTCCAGATGATCCAACAACCGAATCACCCAAATCCCACAGAAGAATTTAGTCCAGTTGAAAATTGTTCATTTCAATCACAATTTTCAATCTCAAGGAGGGAGGAGTTATATCCTGTACCAGCCTACAACATTTCATCACCCAGTATATGGATGTTTCCATATATCCAACTGCATAGCCTGCATCGCCTCTTCAAGATTTATCAAGAACGTGACGCCATCAGCAAGAATATGATACTTTCTTAGAATTGTAACTGCAGGATTATTATCTAGATGTTTCTCAAGAACTTTTGATTTTGATTGTTATTCCATACTTCGAAGACTCAACACGCTCCCAGAGCAACACATGCATGGTTTATTGGTTTACTTGGTTTGAATAAATAGTTTTATTAAAATCAACCCTAGACCATCATTCATAATTACACTCATTTTTCAGAAATTAATTCGCGACGAGACACGACCACGACAAACACGTGTTATTCGGGCGTATTCGGGCATTTTCATTGCGCGCTAGGGGTGCGCAATGTGAAGGAGTCTAGCCTCCTATAGATGTTGCCAAGTTGAATATTTTTCGCGTGATTTGCAGACTTCAACGTGTGATGCGTGGGCAAGCACTGTTGCCAATTTAAAAATATTTACCTAGACAGGAAATAAAATCAAAATCCATGTATTTTGGTGTCCTTTAAATGAGAAAGTATAGATAATATCAGTTTAAGGATAATCTCTGAGAAGGCTCAGCCTCCGTTGCCTCCTCTGAGGAGCCGCCACTGATTGAAAGTCGAGATATTCTGAAAAAATATTTTTTAAGCGATTCTTTGAATCACCCTGTATTCTCAGAACAAGATGAATATTCTGATCGACGAGGCTATATAGGAGAATTGGAAATTCATCTCAAATTCTCATTTACAGAAATATCATCAAAAAAATATACCAGTTTTAAATTATCAACCTGATTGCAAAAAAGTCGAGATTGTTTCAAGACATCACATCCCTCTTCAGAATTATGAAGGAAGAAATGATCTGTGTTATCATCCAAACGATTGAGATACGATCAAAGACAACATAGCACACATTGCTATATTCATTTACGTATACAAATTGGAGCGTGTATAGAACTTTGGAAATCACCCTGTGAGATAGGCGAATCAGTCTCAACTAGTTAAAATTTTCTACACATGGCCGTAGAAATGTTCTTGTGAACAGTTTTGCAATGCAATGTATATGCCTAGGTATTTTATATCGGATACTTTATGGATTGAGGTTAAGGTCCCATTATTTTGAATAGTGAGGGAGTCATATCCTGGTAGGTATCGTAGGTAAGATGTGAAGGGGAAAAAGTTTGTCTTGCTGGAGTTTATAGTTAGAAGACGACTGTTAAACCAGTTTGCTATTTTTTTTAAAATCAGTTTCAGCTAATTTTTTTATGGTTTTCCAATTGTCAGCATTATAAATTACTGCTGGGTCATCAGCAAAACTGACTGCATCTCCTTCAATATCAAATTGGAATAGATCATTTATATACAGTGTGACCCACTTCTAATGGAACCACACCTGTATCTTACGTAATCGTTGGGTAAGGATCCTGAAATTTGCTGGAGCGAGAGATATACCAAAAATGCACTCTATGACCAAGTGGGGTCATCTTCAGTGATATACACTGCTCGCCAACAGCCATGAAACTACCCCAATTTCCGGAAAATGATATTAGGAGTCAAAATAGGTCGAAAATCACTTCAGATTTGGAATCAGGACGCCCAATTTACTATCTATTCAAATTTTACCTGGAAAATTTTCAGTTCGGAAAAATGAAATTTTGTCGCATTTTTTATGGAAGCACCACGTATCTCACGTAATTATTGAGGTAGGGTTCTGAAATTTGCCGGAGGAAGAGAAAGTCCAAAGATAAAGTCAATTACGTGAGATACGGGGGTGCTTCCATAAAAAATGCGACAAAATTTCATTTCTCCGTACTGAAAATTTTCCAGGAAAAAATTGAATAGTTAGTAAATTGGGCGTCCTGATTCCAAATCTGAAGTGATTTTCGACCTATTTTGACTCCTTATATAATTTTCCGTAAATTGGGGTAGTTTCATGGCTATTGGCGAGCAGTGTATATCACTGAAGATGACCCCACTTGGTCGTAGAGTGCATTTTTGGTATATCTCTCGCTCCAGCAAATTTCAGGATCCTTACCCAACGATTACGTAAGATACAGGGGTGGTTCCATTAGAAGTGGGTCACACTGTAGATGTTGAATAAGAGAGGCCCTACAACAACATCTTCAGTGGTGCTGAAACTGTTATTAATCTGCACCATTTGTTTTCTTTGTTTCAAGTAATTTTCTATTGAGAACTTTGAACATGAATTGATTCAAAAAAATTTAGTTTTACCATGAAAGATGCGTGCCTTTTTCAAAATAGAGGACCCTCTGTAGGTCTTCTGTAAAATTATTGGTCTACTATGGAATTCCTGGTCTTGGAAATATGATAAATAAAGTTTTGAGTGCTCTGGCTGGTCAAATAGAGGAAGACTTCTGTCCAAATCAGGAGGGTTGGCAATCATAAATATCATTTAAAATAAGGTTGTGTACATGTACATGTGGATCGCTGACATAAATTCTATCTAGACCACTATGTCATATCTCAGCAACCTGAAAATCTTTGATAAATTGATCAACTGAAAATGCTTCTGTGCAATGCTCAGGAACTCCCAACCAAACTGTAGTTCATGACAGCAAGTCTTGTTGCTGCATTAGCAGCAGACTTGGGTCGAATACTAAAATCCGGTATTCGAATACGAATCCTGAATACTGTACTCTAAATTGTATTTGAATACTCAAGATTCGAATACAAAGAAAAAAAGTATTCGAATACCACTGTATTCGAATACCTGGATTCATTCACATATGAATATTTTATGAATATTCCAACTGAAAAAAAAACATTGCACATAAAGCTCCTTTACATTTAACCCCCAGCAAACATCGAAAGGCGGTAGAAAGCCGGGCCCATGGCGAGAACGGCGGGCAAATGTCGATGCCGGCATGCCTCGAAAGGTCCTCCATATAATTTCGAAGGATTATATGACGGAGGCAGAATGTACACATACTTATGATGGGCCTCTGTTTCCCAGCCGCTAGTTTTCCGCTGTATATGTATCCAAGTCCAAGGGCCATCAACATTTCAACGGAGTGTGCCGTCATCACTCACTCAACGTTGGCATCCCTCGCTCGCGTTTTTATTTCGATCATTTTGCAGTGGTAACAATGATTCAGTATGGCGTATATTGATTTCTTTGTTTATGTTGTTTCAACAATCTCAACAGAGATTTTAGTACTGTGTTCAGTTCGTGTTTGGTTTTCTAGTGGATTTTTATACGAAATGGAAGGATATTACAGAGTGAGTGAGGAACAAACATATATACAAACTTGCACAGCTAAATAATTCCCCTATTTTAGATAATACTTTTACAAACACCATTGGACAAACAGATGCAATAATAGTTTGGACATGTTTAGCGGATACACAAGAATCTAATAATATAATAATATGAGGACTTTGAGGATGCATGAGCTTTCATTACATATGAATCATAAATCTATTTTCAAAACGGAAATCAAAGAGTACCTACTTGAAGAAACAGTTATATTTCAAGAATTACTGTAGGTATGTATAATGTTGCATGTTTTGTAGAGAATGAAATCATTCAATCTTTCAGCTACAAAATCAACAACCAGAAGCCCATCAATCACAGATATTGATGAAGAAATCACACAATGATCCAGACTATGATATAAATTTCTTCATGGTATATGATATCTCACTCCCAGGCAACACTCATATCAATATGATAAAGATTGAGGTTCTCCATATCTGGGAATTGTTTTCTTGTGGATTGAACTCAATTGTTGACAATAACTTGATCAATATAATAACTGATTACCTACATACATAACTTTCAAATTATGAGGTAGGTACATAGGTGATGTAATTTTTGACCTAGAGTTAGCAACTTTTTGAAACAAGTGAAGAAACAAATATCTATCCTGCATGATGAAACACAAATACCTATTATTGTAAATTGTAGGTACCTTTTCATAATGAGTATACAGCAAGTGATATGTAGAACTAAAATTAAGATGTTTGATGTTTCCATAGTTGTGATATGTATTGTTGGAGATCATGGCAATAATATATACACATGGATATTTTCAGTTCTTGTTTTTGTATGGGGTATTCATACTGCTAGTTTCCTGGAAATAACTGTGATATCAGGATGCTACCTCAGAGATTTTTATGTAATTATTCAACAACTTCAGGTAAGGAGTGAATTCCACATTTCTGTTATACCCAGAGACGATTCACAAAAAACTGGGAGACCTCAATTCTGTTTTTTGAAGTTCCACATTTTTCAACCAGTTTGAAAATAAAGAGAGTGATGAAGATCTGAGTGAAAATAAGATACTTTGCTTTCCAAGTCGTGATATAAACTGGGATACCTTTCAAAAAACTTATTTTCACTGAGATATATGCATTACCCTGTATATTTTTTGACACTAGTTGAAAAATAGGACATCAAAAAACAGAATACCATGAATATTGAATTCATTCAACCCCGTTAACCAACGGCCCTGAAAAACTCCTCTATCGGGGGAATAAAAATACTCAAGCGGCCAATTAATGGCAGTCTCTGAAAAGTCTCAATCGGGCCGAAGATGTGCCATGAATGCGGTACATTTGAGTACTTGCTTCTGCCCACCAGAAGCCCTGCAATGTAATAAGCGGCATACTGATGGCTCTAGAGAGGCGGTCGGCTGTCGGCCGCCGGGACACGGGCTAGCCGGCCCAATTTAGTTGTACAATAGAGGACCGCTGTTACCGCTCGCCGGCAAGTTTCATTGTACCTTTAGAGGGCCGCAAAAATCATGTTTGCTGGGCCATTTCATATCCAAAGTCAAAACTTATATTTTAAAAGATGCCTTCTGTTCCATTGAGGAGTATCTACTGATTTTAATATGTAAATGTATTCGACTATATATATTTTGATATTTTGATATTTGTCTTACTATGTATTGATACCATCAGTATCTCACCTAATAAGCTTTGTCTTATTATTTGTATTTTTTTTTCAATATTTCATATCAATGGGCTTATATCACAAAAAAATGTTATTTCATAATTCGATAGAACTCACCCAAACTAGCTCACTACCGCAAACTGTTTCTTGCTGTGAGCTCCCTACGTTTTATAGAAAATTATTGAAATCCCCGATTTTTCGGACCTCTGAAAACGAAGCGATGATGTGACGTCAAAACCCTAATACTGAAACAAGACTATTCCAGACAGAGATGAATGATACATGATTTCTGACAGAGTGAATTAGCGGGAGATCACAGTTGAAAGAATTAATGTATCAGTTACCTCAGTCTCCGTCAGGCGTTTGGTATTTTCTTTAAACTATGGCGAGATGAGGTTTCTACGTCATAAGAGCGTCCGTTTTCAGAAGGTACTATTATTTATGTCTAAAAATAAAACATTCCAGTTAATTTTTCGATCGAATTATGTCGTCAATCATTATTTATGTATAAAAGGATCATTATAAATATGGTTTGAGTTAAAAGTTCTACCAAGGTGTACACGCCCATTGTAACATTGTTTCTCTCTTTTTTATATATCTGACCTGTAAAAGCACTTTAGTGTAATACTTTGCCAATAATAAACTAAACTAAACTATATAACATGTATCAGGAAATAAACCAGTCAGTTGCTATATAGATCTCCACGACTAAAGTTGTATTTTTTCCCGTCACAGAAAAAACGTTATTTTTTCGTATGTTAACGTCTACTTGGAGGTCTACGTACAGTGATTACTTCAACTCTTTAATATCTCTACAACATGGAACAAGTGTTCCAGAATCGGACTGTTATTTTTGGGAATATTCATATTTTGAACTAATTGTTTACGTTATGTGTTATATAGACTATAATTTAATCGTTTTCAGGATCCTAAAAGTACCATAAGACAACAAGCTGTTATATCCTTACATCGTCTGCAAATGCCTGATAATCCGGAAGATCCTATTATGTCCGGGCTGATTCATCTGATGAACTCCGATTGTTTCGCGAAGGTGAGTGTCCGGTTCGTTCTTTTTTTCTGTTTCCTTATTGAATTTGTCTAATTTTTATTTCTACTTCTTTTATCGCCACACTCTACTTGAACCACATATTAATATTGTTTTTAGTAAGGGTATAGTTTTTAACCTGTAGATGTGTCATTTTGTACCTCAAGAGGAAAAAAGTATACAGGGTCCTGCATCTTGCCCACCGTCAACTATAACTCATTCATTAGTATTAGTGGTATTTTCTCATTTTGTTGAGTTCATAATATGTCTCATACGGTGCATATCAGGAAAATATTTTTGGTTGGTTGGTCCTAAAAAAGTATAACTTCAAAATTATATATTTTTTAAATGGCATGCCCTTGCACATTTTTGAAAGAATGAAATATGATGGTGGATTTAATCTCTGGCGTAAGCAACCCGGGGCTATGCGGGCCTTCCGAGAACAGTGCGTGAGTCTATTTCCGTCTATTTCGCAAACGATAGTCTCCTTACAGTCGTAACAGTATTAGACCGGCAGGTAGTGACAGTTAGAGCTCTGCGCGGGCCAGATTTTTGAGGCCCGCCTCGACCCGCATGTTTATGAAATGGAACCCGACCCGCAGCAACCCGCACAGCATAAAATGTAACGCAGGCTCGCGCGGTCCACAGTTGACAAAATTTCAGCCCGACCCGCGGCATGACCCTCATGTTTACTCAAACTCGGCCCGCGTAGCTCACTCGGGCCGAGTGGCCCACTCAGCCCGTGTGGCTCACTGGGCCCGCGTAGCTCACTCGGCCTGCGTAGCTCATTCGGCCCGCGTGGCTCATTCGGCCCGCATGGATCACTCGGCCCGCGTGGCTTACTCGGCCAACGTGGCTCAATCAGCCCGCGTAACCCACTTATGGAAAGAAACTTCAAACATATTTTGACCTAAGGAAAAAAATCCCACCCTGAATTTTCACTCGATATCAATGATAATATGCTGATGTGTTTGAAGTGTTAATAAGCAGTGAAATTTATTGAGATCAATTAAATTGAATGATTGAATGCTATATCTTCATGTAATTCATCAATTGGAAGATACTTACCTCTAGATCATTCGATTGTAATATTTTCCTAAGGGAGTTACTCGAGATTCGGCAACATGGGGACAATAAAAACGAATGCGATTTGTATGAATATATTGCTCTTACGCTCTCATCAAAATTAATAAAATTAACTAAAGACTCATTATTCATGACCACAGTCACAGGCTATTGGGATTCGACTGATTTGAGGATCCCAAGGAAACCGAGTTCATTTTACAAACGCATGGGCGTCTGTATTGCTCAGAGTATCACGTCATTTCGAATGTGGGATTCTGTTACTAGGAAATGAAGACTCACAACCCACAACACTCCCGCAATCCACAGGGCCTGCGGGACCCGCACGGTCCGCGAAACCCGCACGCCCCGCGGAACCCTCACGGTCAGCGATACCCGAACGGTCCGCGGAACTCGCACTTCCGCGGGACCCGCACGGTCCGCCGATTTCATTTTTATGAATCCGCCTGCCCCGCACTTCTTATGAATCGGCCCGTCCCGCCCCGCACGCTACATTCTTCAGGCCGTGGCGGCCCGACCCGCGGTGCGGATCGAATCGGGCCTAAGCCCGCGCGGGTTGGCCCGGCCCGTGCAGAGCTCTATGACAGATTATCAGATGTGATTTCACCCAGTCTGCCATCTGGAGGGTATTCTTTCGTGTATATTTTGATGTTAATAAATGATGCATGGAATAATCCTCCCGGGATTTTCATACAATAAAGTTAATTAACAATTCAACTAGGACTTACTTACTCAATCCTATGCCTTTATATCGTTAGGTGTCAGGCGTATCGAGTTGTGGCTTTCTCCTCCATATATCTACATGTTTTCCTATCTTGTGTCAGTTCCTTAATTTCTTCCCATATTATGTCTTTTCTTTCAGCTCCCTCTCTGATTCCATCATTCCATCTTCTTCTAGGTCTTCCTTTACTGTTTTTTCCCTGCACTCGCGCTTCGTATACCCTTTTCCTTAGTCTGTTGTCTGGCATTCGACACACATGGCCAAATCATCTTAGCTGTCCTTCTATTATTCTATCGTTTATAGGTTCAATCTGTAGATTTTGTCTGAATGTTCGATTTCTCATTCTGTCTCTTCTTGTTTTGTTTTCTATTTTTCTCAGAAATCTCATCTCCATTGCAATTATCCGTGATTTATGTTTTTCTGTTAGAGTCCATGTCTCGCTGCTGTACATCATTGTTGGGTGTATTATCTTCTTGACTACTGTTGTTTTTATGTTTTTCGGTATTTCTTTCTTTCCAAAGAAAGTTGTCCCCAGTATGTCGTTTATTTCTCCATCCATTTTTCCATTATTGTCTATTACTGATCCCAGGTATTTGAAGTTATTCATTTGTTCTATTTGGATTCCGATTAAGTGTATGGTATGCTCTTTGTTTGATTTGGATATTATCATGCTCATCGTCTTATTTAAATTGATATTCATGTTTATTTTTGTCAATTCTTCATTCAAAATTTCTAAGTTATGTTGTAGGATTTCCTCTGAATCTGCTGTTATGGCCATATCATCTGCAAACATCAGCTCATTGATTTCAATTTGTTGCATTTTCCGGTACCCTACTTTGATTGTTTTCACTTTCTTCTTCGCTTCTTCCAAAGCTTCCTTTAATACGGTCGAGAACAATAATGGACTCAGCACACATCCTTGTTTTACTCCGATATTTGTTGTAAATTCTTTATATTCTTCGTTGTTGTTTCTTACTATGTTCTGATTTTCTCTGTACATATCCGTAATTATTTCTATTATTCTGTAAATTTTTTTTTCTTCAGCGTTGTCCATATGTCTTCTCGATTTATTCTATCAATGGCTTCCTCCAGATCTATAAAGCGTATATGAATATCTCTGTTCTTTTGGATTAGTTTTTCGCTTACTCGTCTTATCATAAACAGTAAGCCTTGGGTGCGTCTTCCTTTCCTAAATCCGCATTGTGTTTCTTCAATTGTCCTATCTAATTCTTTTCTTATTTTTTTTTTCCTAAATTCTGGTCAATTCAAATGAAATGAAATGGTTACAAACATAAAGAAAGTCAATTTAATTTTCTATATGCCACGCAGAACATCCTCATTCCACTGAACTATAACCCTACAAATCTTGTCCTTAAGGTTCTGCGCCGACGCAGTAGAACCAAGGTATGAAAAGAATGTCCATGATAATCGAAATTGCTTACAATCGCAAACGTATGTCGTTGATTAGGTGTGCTCCCATCAGGAGAGGCTTAGATATTTTTGTGCCCATCATCTGCCACGCTTTTATTATTGTTTGTTTTCATATGGTTTTTATTTCCATTGTTCCATTGTTCCTGAGCGTGTCTTTCATAGATTCGTGTTTGTGTCCTGGTATTTGGATGGTATTTTGTTTTTTTTTTTATATTCTTGAGTTGTGATCGTGATTTTGGTGACTTCTCATATTTAAAATACTATTATTAGACAATATGGTTCACATAGATGTGAATTCATACCAGTATATAGCTGATGATATAAATAAAGTAGGTAGGTACCTACTTATTATGCCTGGTTTATAGATTCAATTGAAATTAGGAATTAAAAATCAACAAGTACTAAGTATTTTGTGTTCAAATCAACATTTAATGACAGTCTTCAAAAAATGTAAATTCACATAGTATCATACATTATAATTCAAAGCTTTGCAAAATAACGCCAAAGCATTTTGTGTTCAAATGTCAACATTTGATGACAGTCTCCGAAAAATGTAAATTCACACACTGATATTCATTCTACATACTTCAATGGAGAAGAAATAATCGTTCATTGGCAAGACCGGCCCTGGTTTCAATATAAGTGCGCATGCTCACAACCTTAAATCCGCCATGTCTGCGCGAGCGTATTATTGATATCATGCATCGGTATTCCATTTGTAAGGTTATAGTTCAGTGAACGATTCGCAAAGATCGATGCATATAGATATCGGCAGGATGTAATGTACTCCACTATGTCGTTACGAACCAAAATTGATTTTTGCAACACTTTCCACGCTTTTTTTATGTAAATAATGAGTCTGTGCGTTGTTTGAAATTGTTGAATTTTAGAACTCATTTCAAACGAAACGTCAAGGCCGCGATACGTCGAATAAATGGTGACGTCAGTTGTTATGCTGTTTCGTTATTGGTCAGATAATCTTCCATTTCCAATCATGAAGCAAGGTTGTCAAGTCACCAATTATAATCAAGCTATCAAAAAGATGTAAGGTTAGGGTCCTGTCGTTGAATAAAACATAATAGGAGGAACCCATGATATTATAGTTCATTCTTGACTTCTTCGAGCAAACAACATGTCCACATATTTCTTATTCTCCATAACGATATATCATGTAAATGTTGGAGACCTGGCAACATTTTTCTGAATGCTGAGCACTGACAAGACCACGCCCACAAGTCGTGCGCCGTATTGTCACGTTCACCGATTCAAATGTCCTCTAGTGTGAATAAATATAATTATTATTTACACAAATTTATCATAAGCAATAAGCCACAAATCATGAGGGAACATTTTGACACAATTGAATTTTCATTGCTAATTAGGAATATTACCAATACTTAATTGATTGAGAATTTATGATTTATAGAATAACTAATATTTCTGTAGTTCCCAACCGTATTTCAACACATGGCAACTGTGCTATGGTCTGCCCCCGTGGCATTATTGATAATTTTAGCATATAAACTGGGCGTCAATTGAAACGTTGATAGTGAAATTTCGCATCAAGTTTGACTTCTCGTAATTTCTAAAATATTGAACGAATTTTGAATTACCGCCCAGATTCTGAATGCCTTTTTCATC
Source organism: Phaedon cochleariae (assembly GCA_918026855.4). Taxonomy (NCBI): domain Eukaryota; kingdom Metazoa; phylum Arthropoda; class Insecta; order Coleoptera; family Chrysomelidae; genus Phaedon; species Phaedon cochleariae. The sequence continues at coordinate 11,883,342 of OU896719.1, read as the reverse complement.
GTCTTTCGAACCGTTCCTTACAGCTTCTTCTAAATTGATCAGGACCCGTGATACAGGGTGAAACAAAGTTTCGTGCATTTTGAAAAAAATTCCTAAGCCCCCCCATTTTGTCAGAAGACCACGATGCTCATATTTTATTCGGGCATTTCATAAATAGCAACCATACCTCGGGACGTTTTCGAGTTTCTGCCAAAAACTACTGTGGTTTCCGTGGGTGACCAAATTTCAAGTCATTCGATCTTGCGGTTGATTTTTCACAGGGGGGGACATTTTAGCTGGGACACGGTGTATATTCCAAACTTGCGAACCAAAATCATCGTCTACGTCTTGAACTACAAACTTTTCGCGCTTTTGAAACAAAGCAGATGTAGATTGATGGAAATAAATTCAGAACATGAATTGCTTGCTGAATGATGTCAACACAGTTGTTGAAAATGATGTTTTATCTAGCAAAATTTCAAGCTGTGGAATGTTTAGTTCCTAAAATATCGTTAGTGAAGTATTTTTCACGCATACAGTAATGTTTACCTCAAAACTTCAGATTTCTTCTTCGGTTGGATGGCCTGAGCTGCTAGGTCTATCAGCCAAGTTCAATAATTTTAGATTGGCACTAAAAAGTTCACACAAGTCTAACTAAAGTTCTGATACACTAAGAAAGGGATCAATTCTTGCAGGTACTACTAAGCAGTCTTGTTTGTTGTTTGATGCTAAGAGGATGATTTTGTCGACTGACATGTTGGTGAAGAGAATGTCATGCAATGAAAGTGGATAGGTCCTATGCTTGTGTATTTTGGAGGAGTTAAGCAGGACACTAATATTGTGTTGGTTATTAGGACATGCAAAAAGGATATGGAAGACATTACCAGGGGACCCACATTCACAATTGGGGGTATCTTGTATTCTGAGTCTATGCATGTGAGAGGGGATGAGACAGTGATTGCTTGCGCTTTCTTATTATATTAGTTATCTGACCCCTTGAAAGACTTCTGAGCTTTGTAAACCAAGGCTTCTCCTGTGGTCTCTATACAGAGCAGGCATAGGTTTTTCCTTTAACCTGGCCAAGAACAGCGTATTTCTCGTTCCAGTTATATCGAATGTTCTCCTTGAGAATTGGTTGTACTTCCGAGTAGTCCAGTTTTGGATATTTTGTTGGTGGTAATCTCCTAGCAATATTGGCAAATGCGTCTGCTGCTTCGTTCCCTCTTGTTTTGGAATGACCTGGTACCCATGCCAGTTGTATGTCTTTTCCTTCTTCCTGTAGCTGGTTTATCAGAGTATCTTGCTTTCAGTGAAATTGATCATAAACAAAGTCCAGTGCGCTTTAGAGCACCATATCGTATGGTGCGCTCTGTGCTATACTGGAGAAGTGCTGCACGCTACCGGGTGCTGAAATTTGGTACAGTTATATTAGCAACCATTTCGGATTTGATCACCTAACAATCCAATATGGTGAACTCCCGTTTTTTTGGAAATGCCAGCAACTTCATTTTTTCAAATGAAAGACCCTGTATATTTCCACATATTCAAGTACAACTGGTCAAAACAAGTGCAATCTTTATGTCAAATGTCATTTTTTTGGACATGCGCATACAAATTCGGCTCTGCCGGGAAGCCTAGGTTTCGCAAGAAGTATCTAATTAATATAATATAAACTACTCAACACTAATTTCGTCGCACACCAAAATGTCGCCCCTGTTATAATGTGAATAACTTTTTTCAGTTTAGAACAATTTGAATTTGGTTCACACTGTTCGATAGCCCAGTCCTTCAGCTATAATCTCGTACTTCATTGAAACAAAAGGGTATCCACATAAAATCTCTACATGGTGTTTTCCGACACTGTGCAAAATTTCGGAATATTCAAAAGGCTCTCAAATGGTGAAAAAAATTTTTTTGTCTACTTCGACAACAGAGGCATGAGGATGATCTCATTACCTCGAGATGTTTCGCGAATCAACTTCCTATCTCTCTTATTTACAGAGTGATCTCAAAAAATCAACTTTTTGGTTTTGCAGCCATTACTTTTTTCCACGTCAACCGATTTTTGAAATCTTAGGCTCATTGTGAAGATAAAACTTCAGATGAAGAGATCTGAATATCAGAATTGACTCAAGATGGCTATCAAAGATCTAGAGTTTTCTTGAAAGTGAGCCAAATCTGGAACGCCCTCCGAATCTCGGTTGGGAGGAGAATTGAATGAAAATCAACTTGTTCTCGGAAGAACAATTCATTCTGGATGCGTCCATAGTTTCCTCGCTCTCAGTACTCAAGAATGTGCGTGAGAAAACACAATTGAAACATGTTCTTGCAAAAACATCAGAACATTTCTCCTCTGTAATGCATGGCCCGTAACCAACGTTACAAGAATCACAGTAAGTGACTGACAAGTCAGGTTAGACGTCGTTTTCGAATCATAAACAGATTTTGATAGTTTCGATGCCGCATCTGACGCTCGACCAGTTGGAACTGATTCCACAAATGAGGAAACAAGGGTTATCTTCCCTCCAAATCGCGGATCTGCTAAACACGACAGTCCGATCCATTCAAAGGGCTAATCTCCGATACGAATTGTTTGGTTATTACTGTCGATTCGTTCGGCTCATTACTGCGACTGTTTTCGTGAAACTTTCACCATTTTTGAAATGCGTTTTTACAATAAATAAACGTTGTTCGCTTGAATACTTTTCCATATTCTTAAATCGCATGTTATGTACGTGACAACTGTTAAAAAAATCACTTCATTGAAGAAATCAAAATCCGTTGCTCTTGTTGGTACACCATTTATGATGAGCCTCAGCTGATCGGGTTTGTCAATCACTCATTGTGATTCTTGTAACGTTGGTTACGGGGGGCCATGCATTACAGAGGAGAAATGATCTGATGTTTTTGCAAGAACATGTTTCAATTGTGTTTTCTCACGCACAATTCTTGACTACTGAGAGCGAGGAAAATATGGACGCATCTAGAATGAATTGTTTTTCCGAGAACAAGTTGATTTTCATTCAATTCTCCTCCCAACCTAGATTCGAAGGGCGTTCCAGATTTGGGTCACTCTCAAGAAAACTCTAGATCTTTGATAGCCATCTTGAGTCAATTCTGATATTCAGATCTCTCCATCTGAAGTTTTATCTTCAAAATGAGCCTAAGATTTCCAAAATCGGTTGACGTGGAAAAAAGTTATGGCTGCAAAACCAAAAAGTTGATTTTTTGAGATCACTCTGTAAATAAGAGAGATAGGAAGTTGATTCGCGAAATATCTGGAGGTAATGAGATCATCTTCATGCCTCTGTTGTCGAAGTTGAGAAAAAACATTTTATCACCATTTGAGAGCCTTTTGAATATTCCGAAATTTCGCACAGTGTCGGAAAACACCATGTAGAGATTTTATGTGAATACCCTTTTGTTTCAATGAAGTACGAGATTATAGCTGAAGGACTGGGCTATCGAACAGTGTGAACCAAATTCAAATTGTTCTGAACTGAAAAAAGTTATTCACATTATAACAGGGGCGACATTTTGGTGTGCGACGAAATTAGTGTTGAGTAGTTTATATATCACATATAATAATCCTTCAAGTAGAACTTGAAAAATCCATGGCTCACTAGCAAAAATTCATCATAATGTAACGTTTTAATATTTTTCAGCATTTCTGGAAACCCTGTGTACGAAGTATTATTTATTATTTTGAAGATAAAAAATAGCTAATTCAATGTAATAATGAAATACAGGGTGTTCCATTGAAAATATATGTTTGTGTAGTAGTGTAGTCCAGAGCCAAACCCCTACAAAAATGTTTGAGTACGCCACTAAATTCTGCACAACATTCTCTGTTAGACATAGTTCCTAGGCCAACATTATTAATTATAACTACGTAGATCTAGAAGGGGTCCAAAGAGTATGAATTATCAAAATCGCCCTATATTTCATAAATGGAATAGTATATTCTTCAACGAGCGTATAATGATATCAGTTATTCCCGAGGATATGATTCCGAAAGGAGCCGTAGGCGAGTTTCGGAATTATCCGAGAGAATAATAGCTATTATACGCGAGTAGAAGACTATACGTTCTCTACGACTATACGATAGACAGAAATTTAATGTAATCTAATTATTATTTATGAAAATAATATACTTGATGCATGAATTTTAATGATATGATGATACAATTGACAGGAATCTTTAATATTCAACGAACTCAATGATGAAACAACACAATAATTATTAGGTCAGTAAATTATGTTTCTCGTACTTAGTGACTAAATTTTTAGTGATATTCTCACAATTCGTGAAATTTTACTGTTGGTGTTGCATTTAAATCAACACTGACATTTTTATTCATATTGCTAGTTGATGTTTTTTGTGTGATGGAACTCTTATTTGATGATGATGAACATTTTTCGATTCATTGAAGAATTCGAATCTGCCGTTTTTTTTTATTCAACATGGAATCTTCTAGAAATTCTTCTGCCACCGATGTGCTCTTCCAGCCACCATGTCTTTTCAATGCTGTTATACCTTCAACTGCATTGACAAGCAGAGCAATGCCCGGTGTACATCTCGGGATTTGGTAGCTTCAAAAATGTAACTATTTGTTTTCCCATTGCTGCAAACTTATTAATTCCAATTTTCTAAAGAGTACATTTTCCTTTTTGTTAATTCTTGAAAAAATTGGAAATCCCAACATATGCTGCTCGTATATCAATGTACTTTTTACAAAATTGATAAAATTTCCCGGTTACAGTGAACCTCCTTACAATTTTTGTTTTGGTCTCAGGAATAGTTATCATCCATGGATATCCAAGATCTTGAATATCTTCAATATTCATAGAGTACATTTCTATGGAACGGCAAGCCTCCATTATATCCTCCAGATATCAAAGTTAAATCTTAAAAGACTCTATAAGTCAATCTGACATTCGCGAAAGTCAAGCCGTGACGTGACCCGTAAAATGAGCAGAGCCTTCTTGAGAAATTTGTTTGGTAGATTTGCTGGTTTTTCATTAGTCTAACCTTTTCAGTTGCTGTGGATCCTGAAAATTCTGAATCTGTGATTGGTTGAGTGCCGTTGAATAATGAGTTGGGATCCACGGTGTCTTGGAATCATCTTCATTCATCGATTACTAACCTATATGTAATCAATGTAGAATACGATAGTCGTAGAGAAACAGTTATACAAAATTTGATTATTCTATCTTGAGTTTCACAAAAAAATAGGCAAGAAACGTGAAAGCTTCAAGACTCTATCATCAATAAGAACCTGTCAGACTCAACCAAAATGGAATGCCCTGTACAATCTCATTGATTCTCTCTATTTCTGCATGTAGGTAAGGCAGTTATGCATCGAGAAAATAGCTGCTAGCAAAGAGGTTATTGGGCATATTATCAACAGAACGAGAGACACAGATCCGAACGTTAGGTTGGCAGCTTTCAAACGACTCTCGGCGTTCGCAGGTTCATTAAAAGTGAGTAAAATTGAATTATACAGGGTATTTCAAAATTCGGTATCAAGATATCAGGGGCTTATTTTTCAGGTCAAAGTAGTATATTTTAGCTCCAGGTTGTGTTGTCTCCCGACGCGTAGCGGAGAAAAATTTTATTATTAACATTCATTTAGTCACAATTAAGAAAAATATCATTCGAACTCGAATATCTCGAGATCGACCTTTTGGAATTCAAAAAACTATCCACTGCTAGTTTCAAAATTGAATTACCTTTGCAATGATGTATAACACGACCCTTATTCCCTATTCGAATTATTGAAAGGGTTGCTCTGGGGAGTAGAGGTTCGAAGCATGGATTATCTATTCCGCGTCAAAAGGTGTCCCCTTCCATATGAAAATCGACCTGTTTCGTCATTTTTTAGAAAATAATAATTCTGGAAGATATCGAGGGTGGATAGTCTTCCCTTTCGCGACGGAAAACGCATATATGCGTATTTCACTGAAGCATCTGATACACGGGAGCCACATATTTTCAATCGACCGGAGAAGTGTTCTAACGACGGGAACCGCGCGCTATCGTCTCATCCCTTCCATTTTCATCGTCTTTAGATGGTTTTGGTCGGGAATTCTCATACACTTCTGGCGTTGTCTATGATCGGATAGCAACACATGTTACAACGACGGGAAGCGGGTGGAAGCGGCCTCCCTCCACTAGGCATTCTGTATTGTGTTCACTGTTTACTGATATCATCATTTTTATTATTAAATTATAAATTAAAATGAGTTTTTTTCATTATGTATCATTGCGAAATATTTTCTGAAAATGGGCTCAAACAACGGGACCCGCATAAATGCGAACGCGCTTTCGAACCCCGTTGTGGCGGCTCACGCGCGCCAAACGAACCCCGTCGCGAAAAGGTTAAATGGACCATTCGGTATAAAATTTTCGAGACAAAATTCATAGACTCACTGATATTAATTGAATGGCTAACAAGAGATCGATCAATTATTATGAACTTCTAATTTCTTATGAGTTCATCTGGCAACTGTGTAAGAATGCACCTCTGTCATTTTGTCAGACGTAGACTTGAGACAGGGCCGGATTAGTTTTAGTTTTTTAGTGTTTGCTTTGCGTTTGAGGTCTTTCGTTAGTGAATTTGTACAGTACTCATTTGATTCGACTTTCATTGACTGATTTGTGTACAGTGTTTTGAAAATGAATGATTTGGTGTCAAGAAATCCAGGAATGTGTTACTTCAGGTAATGATGGAAATAGGTAGATGGTGTGCGTAGTCGGCCATTTTTACGTATTGAAAAACTTAAGAAAAATCACTCGACCGCCTACTATGATTTCTCTACGACACATCGAGCGAGACGGTGATTCTACATTTTTCCGCTAGATGGTAATGCTGCAATTGCTGCTGTGACTAGTGGAAAAAAATGGCAAATGGCAGTTTAGGTACACGGAACATATGTATGAGTGGGATTATTTAACTCTGAATTCGAAAAATCTGCGGCAATTTGGCAATGTCGCCATCTATTAGAAGATCGACGGAACCATTGCTCTCGCTGGTCTCGAGAGATCGAGTAAAATTTCTGAAACAAAAGCGCATCAGTAATTACACCATATCTTACTTCCATCATTCTTCAGGTGAATTTATATCGTCAACAAGCTTTGTGCTATTATTTTTTTTTTCTATAGCTATAATACGAAATGGCTCTTGTTTTACTGTGTTCGATAAATCAAGGTACTTTGTATGCCATCAATGTTATTTCCGTATCTGATATCACAATGACTTTCATTGTATTATTATTTCACTATATCTCATCTCCTATGAAATGTCAAATTTCAAGCCATGACAGCCCTGTCTAGAAATTCAATGAAATCATAAACGAAGCCCGAAATCGAAACTCCCTAAGAGTGCCTTTGTTTCTGAATTGAACAGGGAATTCGGGAAAATATCTCGATTCTGAAAAAAGTTCAGTGGTTTAATAAATAGGGCGGCCGAAGTAAAACTACTCGACTGGGCAATTTTCACAAAACTTAGTTAGGTCAAACAACGATCAGGGCCATTTGAAATAAATAATGACAGCGTACGCAGCGCCCACTAGATGTTACATGAAAATTAACATGAGATTATGATTTCCCACGCCAAGTTTATCTAGACCTTTTTCTCAAACGAAATAGAGTCATGGCAGTTTTTCTAGATCTTAGAAAAGCATTCGATGTTGTAGAGCATAAACAATCACTAAACAAACTGAGTATTATTGGCATCAAGAATTAAACACTGGATTTATTTACTAGCTACCTAAATATCCGATGGCACTATACAACTATAAATGGAATATTTAGTAAAAGGGTCCTGGTAACCAGTGGTGTACCCCAGGGGAGTGTCATTGGTCCAACCCTATTTCTCATATATATTAATGATCTGTGTAGCAATGACTTCAACGGGAAAATAACTCTGTTTGCTGATGATCTGCACTTTTCTACTCAGGAACACCCAAACAAATTTTCCAGCTAGCTCAACAGGATCTGAATTGCATAAGTGAGTGGACAGCAAAAAACAATATTCTCCTAAATCAAACTAAATGCAACTATATGATTTTCAATGGTGATGTGGAAAACAATTTCCAATTAAGCATTAACAGTGAGAAAATAAACGAAGTTGAATGTGCCAAATATCTAGGTTTGATCTTGGATAATAAGTTATCGTTTGAAAAACATATCTCTAAACTATGCACAAAACTGAACTATCTATGCTATCACTTGAAACATAGTGCCATGAGGTTCAACAAAAAACAAAATACCAAATTTACTATTCACATGTGTATTCACATCTGACTTACTTAGCTACTTTTTGGGGACAAGCAAAACAAGATATTGATAGACTACAAATAGTCCAGAATAAAATAGTTGAAACTTTATTTCATTTTTCCATATAGGACAACCACAACAATGCTTCACAAAGATCTAAACATTTTGAAAGTCCCTGATATAGTTAAACTGGATAGTATCAAAATTATTTATAGAATCCATATACGTATTAATAATCAATACGGATAATCTCTATCTGTTTCCATAGCGAAACATGAAGCCGATTTTTGAAGACAAATGACTATCCATAAGGAAACCTTTTGAAACGATCAGACACATACTGCTTTGATTGAAAGGCTAGTAAACGTCATTGTCCACCGAAACGCATGTCTTTGATGACTACTATAATAGCGCATGGCGCATGCGTATCATGCCACCAAATCCTTATGGATATTCATTTGTTTCATATTTTTGGCTTCATCCTGGCACCCGTTATGATCCGTATTGTTTATTAATACGTATATGATAGAATCAAAAACAACCTAACTGAAACAGAAGTCAACCTAACACAAAATTGTGATATACATTATTACAACACGAGAACAAATCAACAATTCCACATACTACCTAGTGCATCTAATGTTGGAAAAAAAAGAGCTACATTTCAAGCTCTACAATGGTATCTCTTCCTACATGCACATGCACATATAATAATTGTACATATGTTTATATTCATTATGGATCTTGTTATCTCTTAGAGTATTCAAATAAATTTAAAAAAAAAATCTCTCAGGAATACTTCACTTGAATATTTCAACGTACATATGTTACACCCTGTACATGGTGATGATCTACTTAGGCCACACATTATAAGTTTTCCAATTTTCAGTTGAATAAAAAACATGAAAATTTGTATACTTGGTTTATTCAAGTAACTAATAAAAAGTACAGGGTGATCGTTCATATTTTGTGGATAGTACTAGAAAATGTAAAAAAGCATTATATACCTTGAAACTTTACATGATCTGATAATTTTAAATGGAACACCCTGTATTTTTATCATTCTAATCGATAGAGCTCTTTCTTCTGATTTCAAATATACAGGGTTTCCCTAGAAGGTCTTCACAAAAAGTTACCACATATTCCTCAGACTAAAACAATTTGTTAAAAGGAAACTTACCTCAGTACAATGTTGTGTAACATGCAAAAACTCAGGGAGTAAGGATTATCGAATTGAGTTGAGATGTTACCCCTGAGGTTGCTGCTATTGATCTGCCTGAAATTCACTACGTAATTTGAATTTCATCATAAGTTTTTGCTACAAAATTAGTATTTTTAGTGCCTTGTTCTATACAGTAGGAATTAGACACTGGTAGCTCAGCAGGACTCTGGGGTGGGTACGTTAGGTACAGTAAAAAAAATACCTTTATTTTTCTACCAAAATATCACCTTTAATATTCTGAAAAGGAATTCCATACTCTTGTATGTGATTTCAACACAGCTATTATGGCAAAACATACATATAGCATATTGACATATAGACTGACCAAAACGAGGACCAAAATCAACTCTCTGGTTCAGTAGATGGCAATGAATTTGACTCAAGGTACATAAAAATGACTGGTTGAAATCAACTCTTCAAAACAGCCTACAATTATATCAAATTCATGTGTGAAATATAGGTGATACTTACCGCAGTGCACATTGGTTTCCAGGTGTGAAAATCAGACAAAGATATCAAAATATGGTATTAAACTATGAATAGGTCAAAGCTTATGTGATATTAACCCATTAGGACTGAGTAAATTTTAAGTAGGCTGGTAGGTAGTAATACTTGGTGGAAGTTATCCAGTACTAGTTTGGGTGCTAGACGGCTCTGAAGTTACAATTTTCAAATCGTTCTTGCTTCATAATTTTGAACGGCTCATGAGACTTCACTTCAATTTGGTACGTTGGGCTATAAAACCCATATCATGATTATGATGAATATCATTCCATGGGCGTTGAATTTGATTTTTTTCAGTAAATAAACATCTGAAACTTCAACGCCAATGGAAAGAAAGGGGTTTATATATGAAATCTAGGATGCTTAACTTGTTTACTACAAAAAAGGTTCACTTGATAAAATTCGATCACCCTCATGGTTTCGACAAAATTTAAATTTTAGCAATTCAAAGCATCAGTCAACTCGAACGACATACGTACGTATACGATGAAATGAATTGAAAAGTGCTATCAGATATTTTTTGTTTATTTTTTGTACCGAGTAAGCCAGAGCCGTCTAGCGCCCAAACTTAAAAACTTTGTAGAGAGTGTGCTTGTATCCATTCGTTTTGTCGTATAAATCTTTGTATATACGTAGAAATTATGAACATTTTGAACAATTTTTGTGAAAGTTTTGGTGTTGACTGATGCTTTGAACTACTAAAATTGAAATTTTGTGGAAATCATGAGGGTAATCGGATTTTATCAGGAGTATCTTTTTTTTGTAGTAAACAAGCTATGCAATCTAAATTTAATATTGAAACCACTTTCTTTCCATTGGCGTTGAAGTTTCAGATGTCTATTCACTGAAAAAATCAAGTTCTACGCCCATGGAATGATATTCATCATAATCCTTGTATGGGTCACAAAGAGAGAGAAACTCAATTACCACACTATTTCATCAAATGAACGAAAAATGGTTGATTACGAGAGAAAAACAACTACTTTCCTGGCTATATGCCACACAGAACATTGAATTACATCCTCTCAATATCAATGCAACGATTCGTAAATACGAATAAGGTTGCAAATGTTTCTTCCCTTGATGCTGAACTGTGCTTGAATTGTTTAGGAACGCATGGACCGTCTGAGGACCGGTTAGACGCTTTTGGCTCTCATCATTTTAGAGTTGTTCCCCAGATAGCATTCTTGACCGCTATCTGGTGCGAACCTGACCCAAAGTTAACGCATCTGAGCATTTGATACCCATGATAAGGTTGCAAATGTTTCTTCCCTTGATGCTGAACTGTGCTTGAATTGTTTAGGAACGCATGGACCATCTGTAGACCGGTTAGAAGCTTTTGGCTCTCATCAGTTTAGAGTTGTTCCCCAGATAGCATTCTTGACCGCTATCTGGTGCGAACCTGACCCAAAGTTAACGCATCTGAGCATTTGATACCCATGAGGCGTTCAACGTCTGCGAATTGAACGCGAACGCCGAACGCCATCTGGGAAGGAAAGAAACACTACAAAACAAAATCCCATTTCAGATGAAATGAAATGAAGAGTTTGACTGTTTGAAAATGAAACGAAGACGCTTGCACTTTTGAGTACATCTGGAATATACAGGAAACTATATAGCCATTTCACAATATCCGCAAAGCCGAGAGAACGAAGTTTCTCTAATAATTTATTGAATAACTCGATGGAGGTTTGTGTAAGGTATAGGAAATGTCTAGAGGTAACTCATCCTAATATTAAATTTTTTTTATATGGTGTCAAAAAATAGTAGATGCCATTCAAAAAAGTCAATTTTTCGGCGATTTTTCAATGTGACATTTGAAAATCGCCCGCGCCCATGTGGTACCGGGTGACACGTTATAAAGTACCACCCCCTATAACTCTTTTATTTTTGACAGTAGAAAAAAAATAAAAAAACAGCCTTACAGGGGATTTTTTTTCCTCCTCGAATCAACTGATATATTTTTAGTATATCAAAGGATATACAGGGAGCAGGAAAAAGTGCAAAAATTTTAAATGGATCGCCCTATATATTTTCGCCCCATTAGATAGACCTTTCGAAGCGCTTTCCGAAAATACCCCACTCAATACATTTATCTTCAGTATTTCTCATAATATAGACGTTTGAACCTGAAAAAAGTGTTTATCGATTTTCAAATGATTTTTGAGAGTATGGTATGACAGTGAATCTAGGTAATTAATAAATCGTTATGACATTCAATTCTCATTGACAGTAGGTAATCGCTAAAACTCAGAATTGTAATATTAATTTAATTTCCGAAAATTAACAAAAACAAAATAACAAATTTATTGATCACAACTAATATTTCCACCCTCGTTCTGAACACATTCTTCCTAGCAAGTCTGTAAATGGTTTATAGCATTTTCTATAAAATGGGCATGTCTTTCATTCAGCATATTCACTTCATGTCTAATGAAATATTTGATATCATCAGCATTGTTCAGATCCCGTTGATAAATTTTATTCTTGATATATCCCCAAAGAAAATTATCCATTGGTGTAAGATCTGGGCTGTTTGAAGGCCATGCGATAGTCCCATTCCGACCAATCCACTCTCCATGATTTGTATCTAGAAAATGTTTCACTCGTTGTATAACGTGAGGTGGAGCCCCGTCATGCTGATACACTATTCTTTGATATCGTCTCAAAGGTAAATTTTCCAATATTTCAGTTACTCTGTCTTCCAAAAATTCATAATATGATTGACCAGTCAACGTAGTTTCAAAAAAGAATGGGCCTAATATTTTATGGTCAAGTATTCCACACCAAACATTAACAGTTTGTCGACCTTGCCAACGCACTTCTCTTGCGAAATGTGGATTTTCGGATGCCCAGTATCTGAAATTCTGTCTATTAGGCAGCCCGCTTGTAGAAAAACTTGATTCATCCGTCCATAATATATGTTTGAAGAAGTTTCTATCATCATTCAATCTATTCAACATCAAGTTGCAAAAATTCAGTCTTTGATTTCTATGAATTTCTGTCAATTTTTGTACCGTATGGAATTTATAAGGTCTGAATTTATATTTTTTCAAAACTCTACGGATACTCTCCCTTGAATTTTTATGTGGTCCGAAACGTGCGCTTAATTCTTTTGCCGAAATCCTCAATGACTTTTTCGGATTTTCTATATGATTCAGTAAGGTATTTAATTCATGATTTTCGTTATTTCCACATGTCCTTTTTTTTCGTTGTAAATTGCAAGTCCTTCTAAACTTCAGGTAAATGTTCTTGATGGTTCGCCTTGATGGAATATTACCATTCGGAAAACGCAATTCATAGCCACGTCTTGCAGCGGATGCGTTTTGATTATTTTCTATGAATAAAGTTACTATTTCTTGCTTTTCTTCATTTGAATACACCATGATTCAAGAAAAACTCACTTACAGAGGAAATTAACAAGAAGTGATGAAGGGATTAATCTTCACTAGAAATGACAATGAAATGTCATAACAAACCTTCATTATTGTTGCAGTTACTCATGGTTACCTCATGGCATACTATCTACAATCATAGAACAGTTATTCAATCATAAATCAATCAAAACGACTTTCAGGTTCAAACGTCTATATTATGAGAAATACTGAAGATAAATGTATTGAGTGGGGTATTTTCGGAAAGCGTTTCGAAAGGTCTATCTAATGGGGCGAAAATATATAGGGCGTTCCATTTAAAATTTTTGCACTTTTTCCTGCTCCCTGTATATCCTTTGATATACTAAAAATATATCAGTTGATTCGAGGAGGAAAAAAAATCCCCTGTAAGGCTGTTTTTTTATTTTTTTTCTACTGTCAAAAATAAAAGAGTTATAGGGGGTGGTACTTTATAACGTGTCACCCGGTACAAAATGGTACCATCGATGGGACAGCCTAGACTTCCAGCTGGCTGTTTCACAAATATGGAGCTCTAATTTCGAACGGTTTGTGAGATACAAATGCTTTTGTAAACTACTACAACTGTAATTATTCTCAGAAAAATCAACATCTCTCGAAAAATAGTTTTCAACCCAACTGCAAGTTTGAAAACTTTTAATGTATGGTCTACGTAAATCTACTTTTATATAACTCTTACCCATGTTTCCGTAGACTCACTCCCATGAGTAGAGTGAGAGTATGGTCACCTGATCAGAAATATATCGTCAAATTCTACTGAGAGTAGCTGTTAAGAACTTTTTTGTGAAGGTATGCAAAATAACAAATGTCAAGTGTCATGAAACTCACAGGTTTTCAGGTTTCGTTTCATGAGGATAATCATCATGTCATGGAAACCATCCATTCTCTAAGTGGTCCAGTATTTTTCAAATGGAGAAAAGACACTCGAAGTCGGCCGGCTACAGAATTTAATATAATAACCACCAACGTGTGTGACTATAGCTTCGGCACTACCTCCATCTTCAGACACGATGAAATAGAAAGTACCTAGAAAATTACAAAGATCGTACAATTTGGTAACTTTCAAATGAATGATTGTCATTCTAAAAAAATGTGCATTCTGAGTTTGAAATTGTCAATATTGTCATGTCAAATGTTAATATCGTGCGACAGGCAAATCCACTGCCAGAACAGATATTCCTCGGATGAGATCATCAACTTCAATGGAAAAGCACCTTCCAGTCCGAGACAGTAGCAATCGGTGATGCTCGTCGGCCTCAATGGGCTCAAGGACAGGTATGACAGAATATATCAACGATGACGAGAAAGCAGAAGAATCATGGAATATACAGTGTGTCCACCTTAAGGACTTACCACCCCTGTAAAATTGTTATTATCTGACCGATTTCAAGAAACTTTTTTTTGTTGGATAGGTATTTGAAATGCCCATCCAACGAGAGAGTGATTTTACTCATGAACTTTAATCGTGGCCAACTGCGACCAACTTTATTGACCCATATTTGAGAAAGTACTATTAGGGATTTTTTTTCACAAAAAACAATGATGGATTCTGAATCACGATCACTTGAAAAACACCTTTACTGATTTTTATCATCATAAAACACAGGGTGTCCGAAAAACCGAATTATGTTTTTTTTTTAATAGGTGATCAGAAAATGTAGTATTGTGGTATTTTTGAGAAGAATTGATGACACATTATTATTGAGGATCACTTTGAACATATCTGTACAGATTTTCATCATTTAAAAATACGATGTGTATGAGAAAACAATTAAAACGAAAAAGTAGGCAATATTTTTTCATCAACTCAAAAATATATTAATTTGATTTTACGAACACCCTGTGTTTAATGATGATGAAAATCGGTACAGGTATGTTCCAAGTGATCCTGATTCATTTTTTTATTTTGAGTGAAGAATTATCAGGATGAAAAATATTGCTTACCTATCCTTTTTAATTTTTTTCTCAGACACATTGTATATTCAAATGACGAAAATTGGTACAGGTATATTTTTTGAAATAATCCTCAATGATAATTTATGATTATTTCTTTCTAGAAAAACCACAGAACTACATTTGCTGATCACCTATTTGAAGAAAATGATGATTCGTTTTTTCAGACACCCTGTGTTTTATGATGATGAAAATCGGTACAGGTATATTTCGAGTGGTACTGATTCAGAATCCATCATCAAGTTTCGTGGAAAAAAATCCCTAATAGTACTTTCTGGAATATGGGTCATTGAAATTTGTCGCAGTTGGCCACGATAACAGTCCAAGAATTAGATCACTTTCTTGTTAGATGTGCATTTCAAATACCTATCCAACAAAAAAAATTTTTTTGAAATTGGTCGGATAATAACGATAATACAGGGGTGGTAAGTCCTTAAGGTGGACACACTGTATATTTGCAAATGAACAACTCGAAAATAATAGATGATTTCGTCGGTCAGTTGAAAACTATCTTAAAATGTTCTTTCTGTGGTTACTGCTCGGTAACCTTCGATTGCTGCTGGGATTTGTCGCTGCTATTAACGCAAAGCACCGGTCATATGAGGCTATCACAATGTATGGACTCTTTTACGCGTGAGGACGCATACGATACACCAACTTGTTCCAGTGTAAGGACCGTAGAAAATGTACGATAACTTCGTCATTTTATAAGTTTTCAAAGGTGTTGGTCATTCATTCGAAACGTTTTATGTCTTCGGAACGTTTCTCAGACAAAGTCAACGTCACTATAAATTTTCCGCTCGATTTGATTTAAATTTTCCGCTCGATTGGATTTGAACAGCTACGTCGCCGACCAGCTTGCTACAATCTCTACCCGCTGTCCAACCACAGAGGCTTCATATACAGTAGGCACTAAACCGCTCACTGTGAACATTCCTACTCCGACACTTGGCACGATTTCAATGACTCTCGTATTTCTCCCTAATAAGGAATACGCATGATTTTTTGTTTAATCGAAATTATATTCCTTCTTCCTCATAATAACATTGGATATCATTCATTTATCTCAAATTTGCTTGTGACTCTAAAAAATTTCATTTAAATGAGGCTAAATATGAAGTCACAGGAAAACGGGTTAGTGGCCATCACTAATATTATGACGTCATAGTATTAGGCCGCACAGCCATAGACTAGCGCGACAGAATGACAAGATTCAGATTGAAAAAAAAAAAGAAGAAGAAGAGGTAGGTGAAGAAAACTTGAACGCCAGAAATTTGAAATTTGAGAATGGAAAATGATAATGTTTATACCAAATACTGTTTAGTGCCGCAATGCCTTTCATCAACAAAAGTATCACCAGGAAAAATATTCCTTTCATTGCCAGTGGGATCGAGTGATAAAAATCAAGAGAAAAGAAAATTATGGTTGCAAGCCATAAATAGAAATGATTTATCCGAGAAAACCAGAGGATTTGTTTGTGAAGACCATTTCGAAGTGAGTAGGTATACGTTCAAGTATGTCCTAGTGAAACCCATTATACAGGGTGTAACTGAATAAGTGTAAAACATTTAAGGAGATGATTCCTCATCGAAAAAAAGATAGGATCTTTCATATAAAGAAACTTCATTGGAGCATCCCTTGTTAAGATACAGCCCCTTAAAGGGGGTACATAAAATTTGTATAACAATTTTTTTCACAAACACTGAAAAAGTTACAATATTGAAATTAACCTGACGTTTTGTACTACCAAAAAGACACTTAGCCAGTAATTTATTTGGTTTACCCCATGGTTGTAAGGGGTGAAAAACGCAACCCCTAAAATTTATTTCCAATGTAACTTTTTGTCTTATTATTTGTTTACCATTCAAAAATTTATTTCTGATAGCCTGTTTCATTCTAAACAAAAAATGTCTCTTGGGTTTTTTGCCCAAAATAAACCAGTAAGCAGCAAAACATTATTTTACGAACAACTACAGAGATACATCGTCATAAATGCGAAAATACGAAACTAATCTATCTAGTAGGTCGCTATTAGCGATAGTGACAATTAAATTGGTATGACGCTGTCAGGTTAATTTCAATATTGTAACTTTTTCAGTGCTTGTGAAAAAAATTGTTATACAAATTTTATGTACCCCCTTTAAGGGGCTGTATCTTAACAAGGGATGCTCCAATGAAGTTTCTTTATATGAAAGATCCTATCTTTTTTTCGATGAGGAATCACCTCCTTAAATGTTTTACACTTATTCAGTTACACCCTGTATATCAATGATTATGTTCCTCATGTTATTAGGAGAATAATATAATATGTGATTTCGTTTTCAGCTTGAAGAAGATATGGAAAACTATATTAAATATAAATTGATAGGTGGTAATATATATTTGAAACAACATGCAAAAAGAAGTCCTGTTTGATCATTCTTATTGTAGATATTTGCTTATTATTCAGTTAGTATTATTCAGAATATTGAGATCATTTAATTAAGATAGATTATAGAAACTACAAGCTCAGATAATCATAGCCTCACTTTCTCTTCTTATATTATTTTCAATCATTCGGACATGAATGTTTGACATGACAAATAAAAACAGCCACATCCAGTCGGAAATCATCGCTGCAGTTCGGCTGTTGGTCGGAAAGTTGCAAATATTATGATTTTCAATCAGAAATTATTAAATATTCGGTGCTTAATAATGTTTTTCGGATGTATAATTCGACATCTATACATATGAGTAATGGAACAAAAATATATTCCAGTGTAAAATTTTCACACGCGTATACCCTATTATCGAGATCCCTTGTACGTGCAAAAATTATATACTTCATATATATGTGATTGTTAAAAAAATCACCACTCTCATTTTTACTTTTCTATGTGTTTCCTTTTGATGGTTTGACCTACTGCAGATGCTCCTTTGAGTAGATTTTTATAAAAATGTTATAATTTTATCGATGTTGAACTAAGTTTTAGTCAACTTCTTCTGGCTCATCAGCCGTTCCAAATTTTATGAGTACATAGCTGGACTTATGTTTCAATAAGTGACCTGATATTTTTTAAGTTTAGGAACTTTTGTTTCCATAAGAGGTATGTCCTTTCCCAGCAACCATATTGTAATGGGACAATCACCTTCCGCCTCATTCCTTTCATTATCAGAGTCAATATACTAATTGTAGATTATAAATATATAGGTTTGTTCGCGTTCCAAATTATTCAAACGATCCTAGGATTGCGTAGATTCCGGTGCGCATCAAATTCAATAAGAGATGACATAAACGAAAAAGCGTGTTCCCTGGTTTTTCCCGTTCGAAAATAAAGTGACAAATGTCATGTGTCGCGTGAATCGAGGTGATATTTAGAGTTATGTGCATTATTTATTGTCCACCACATCGCGCCACTGAAACGTGTGGTCAGAGATGGTAGAACTGATGAATATATATCTCATTTTCGTGTGATTTGGCCCCTTCCTACGATATCTTCTTCTCCGTCACTATAAGAATTGGTCGTAGAGTTCCACATTGAGAGTGAAAAAACGTCTGCTCAAGTAATTCCACAACTTGAGATTATCTGTACTTGTTCAGATATTTTACATCATTTTTTTTTCGAATACTTTTTATTAAACAGGCAACAGCATTTAGGGTTATCTGGCAAAATTTTGGAATTTTTCACTCTGACATTTACCTCACGTTTTAGTAGCGCCAACTGGTGAGACTGAAAATGTTAGTTATCAGTAGATTAACCTAGACAGATGGTTCGAAAACCCCTCTTGGAGTTGGAGTCGGTGTGTTCAGCAGGAAACTGAAGTCGGATGAAATCTCTGTCAATCTCGGTAAGTATGCTACAATTATTCCGGCGGAGGTATTCGCAATTGAATTGTGTGCTAGAGAGTTGACGAATAGACCTCTAGTAAACAAAAACATCAGTATTGTATCAGACATTCAGGCTGCCCTTAAAGCACTGAGCTCCAGCAAGATAAATTCCATTATTATATGGAACTTCAGTGAATCCCTAGAATGCCTGGGTGCAAACAACAGAGTTACTTGGCTGTGGGTGCCTGGACACCAGGGAGTGGTGGGCAACGAGAAAGCCGACATCCTCGCCAAACAGGGAACCGAATCTGTGTTCATAGGACCAGAACCATACTTTGAGATCACCGCAAGTGCGGCCAAAACCATTCGAAGGCGTTTCTGCCCACACCATCGAAAAAATATAACCAGGCAGATCCTAGAATGGCAGGGGTTTTGTTGTGTGGAAGAGGAAACGGCTGAAAACATATTTTGTTTATGCTCTTGCTTAGAGAGACTGAGGTTCGACATATTTGGCTTTACCAACTTAGAACCTATCGATTTCAGACAAATCTCACCTAATTCAACCATGGACTTTGTGAAAAGATGTGGATTGTACAGTGAACTGTAACCTCTAGGGGTGGGCCACAATAGACCCATAGGGGGTCGCAGTGGATTAACCTAGAAAAAACCTAAAAATTTTGAACTGAATCAGGGGACCTGAATATAAATTATATCCACTAAAATACTATACCTACCTACACCTATCCACTCACTTGAAGTAATATCAGAATCATTTATCTGAGTACAGATTTTTGTTGTCTACTACAAGTATCCATGTTCAAGAATATTTATTCATCATCTCAACTTGAACATTAAGTTGAAGATGATGAGCTGAAGCTTAATAAGTCCATTATTTGATATTGTTGATCGATTCATCAAATAATTAGATCCTTTATTTAGTTCGAAAGTGTCTCAAAACTTCAAAAGCTCAGAGAATCTAAATCTGGGGCATAGACGCATGCGCATCCAAAATTATTCATGACAGTCTTGAATAGTTCTTGCTCAAAGGCTCGTACTGCTTTGGACCGATTCGAAACTGTCCCAAACTAGTTCGTCTAAAACGAAAACACAGAACCTGTTAGGTACAAAACAGTCCTGGGAAAACTGGACACTTTTGTGATACTGCGTATGCTTCTCATGGTTTCGGACTGCTAATTTGGTGAACGCGAACAAACCTTATGTATATAATTTGTTTTTGGGCATGTTTCAATAATAAAGCAACTCGTGAATACTACTGCTATTTATTTCTTTCTTTGCCGGCATATACTTGAACAGTGGTTACGTTATAAGCACAAACGAATAAAGATGTTGACTATAAACTTGCTAATAGCCGACTGCCCGAAAGAATACGTTTTAAAAATAGGTCGGGGTAATGCACTAGCCAGGATGACAAGTCCACCAGTTGCGTCTTATCAGGAAAGTCTTAACATCATGTACAGCTCGACCACTCTAGCTTGGCCCCTGAGATGCGCAAACGATAAACAGAGATGGTTAGTGTGCGACAAAGTTCTACTACGTCTTTTTATTGGGAAGTACAATCTTACTGTACTGTTCTAACCGATGTTCACTGAACTAATCCCTCGACAATAATAAGCCCCACTCCGCCGACTGGTCTACTGCGCATCCAATTCTCACAGGTCAAGCTAGAATGGTCAAGCTGTACGCATGTACATACGCGCCACGCGGTACTACATCCTCTAATTCGTGCATAGTTGCGCCATCTACCAATTAACCAATAAACTGCAAGATCATCCTTGTTGGAGAAATGTATTTGCGGTAGTCTAGGTAATCATCTGACGTTGCGATGACATGAAAACTACGGAAAAACATTCCAAACTCCTGGCTTAGATTGAAAGTTAGACATGTTTTCCTGTAGTTTTCATGTCATCGCAATGTCAGATGATTACCTTGACTACCGCTATAGGAATCTATTGGTATGAATCATCAGTATTGGATGTTTAGTTTTTTTGCGCCATTCCACCAACAGTTTGAAAATTGGTGTAGGAGATAAAGTTCTAGAACGAAGCCAAAGCTGAAGACGATCTTACTCTGTTCTAAAAGACTTTCTAAAACTGTATAATAGTACCTTTGGGTATAGCAATTACCAGCGACTGATCAAGAGTTCTGATCGGCCTAGGCTAATGATGAGGACGCGTCCCCGCCAGGTCTGTTACGGTCGACCTAAAAAGTAATAGGTATATTAGTTTTGACTTTGTTAACTAATGTGAAAATTTCAACATGGTTCATACTACCTATAAACGTTTTCAGATCGATCTGCAAGCGGAACTAACGTTGTCCTTTAATCTGCACGACATTCAACCTAAGGGTGGCAAACCATTTTTTAAGCTGACCGAGTACATATAGGCAGCACCTCACGCATTATACGACCAAAATCATTACAAGTGACTGCAGGCTATCAAGTAGAAAACTAAATCCATGTCGTGTTTGGCCGCATAACTTGTATTGGCTTAGTTGTTTCTATAGACAACTTAGTTGTTGCAGCCATTGACCATGAGCGTGGTGATTTAGTGTGTGAAGTTGCTTCGACTTCAAGTATTTTTTTAATATTCACACTTATGTTGTTATATTTGAAAAAGACAAGATGCATCATACCAGTCAAACATTTTTGCAACTGATTAATTTTTTATTCGAAGATTATAGTAATTAAGTAATTATAATTAGCGTTTACGCAAGTGCTTTAGCGTTTGCTTTAGCTTTTGCAAATCTTCCCACAGTTTTTCCAAATTTAATAGTTTAATCAATTTCTATGTACATTAGCGAGAGCGCTGCAAGTTTTTGCTGGCGGTGTGTGGAACGCAAGTAATAATTTTTTACTCTTAAGTGCTGAAACAGACATATTTTAAAAACTGCGGCAAATGGACGCATTCTTCTGTAATGGTTTCTTCTAAATCAGGGCCATCTAGTTGTTTTAACTCCTTTGCTTTGCTTTTAATAATTTCACTATTTCCATAAGAAACCAAACTTTGTGTTTACTGTATTACAAATAATTTGCTGGTTTTTCAAGTGCACTTTAAGACAATCAATAGCTGTATAATAATTATCAAAGATATATGATCGTCTCCCTTCTAACCCAATGTTCTTTGTTTTAACTTCAGCGCGCCCTTCCTGATGGTTGATCAGGCCCTGGCAATTACGAAAACATTTCGTTTTTGTGACCTGGTCAACTTACAGTTAGTTGAAGGATCACCCTGTATAGCTGGAAAATGAATGAATCAATAAAGAATGAGTGGATTGTTGTAATTCAGAGTTATTTCTACGGCCTAATGGTTTCCAACACGGACAGAACCTCATAGAATTTACCCTGAGATTTTTGTACCACCATAATATTGTTGAGATTCAAGTACTTTGTGATTTTCTAGGTACTTTCTTTCTCATTGTGTCTGAAGGTGCCCGTAGTGGTGAAACTATAGTCACATACGTTGAGTATTATTATATTGCGGTCGACCGACTTCAAGTGCAATTTTTTTCTCTATTGGATAATCATCATTATGATACGTAATTCGAGAAATGAAATTCACTCACCGACAAACAAACGGCCAGCAAAAAATTCAGAGGAATTGATCGCCCTGTAGCTTCTTTAATTTTTCTCCGATTCTGGGGAAATTTCGACCAAATCGTAGATTTATGTTCTCAATGCTTTGTGGCAAAGAAGAGTGGTTAGACTTGTTTTTCTCTGTATAATGATCAAGTCATCAGTTTTCTTGGGGAACTAAAATTCAGGTCAACATTTCGACACATAAATATTCAATTTGGTAGGAACATCACTAAAATAGAACGAGAGTTAAAAAAAGTTATAGGTCCTGTTTTTTGCCGGTGAGTGTATATTCCAACACTACAACTTTGTCAGAGAAAGTGCCTTCCTATTAAATGTAAACATCAGTATCTCAGTAAATTGATACTACAGTGGAGTCCATGTTATCCATATGAATGTGGGTTTCATATAAAATCCATCAGATATTGATTCGAAACATAAACAATCTCGACCATAACTGTCAGAGTACATCAATATTCTAATCAAATGAAGGGTAGGCAGAGCTCACTCTGAGTTTTTGAGAGGGTGATCTGGCAATAGCTCTCATCTACTGTTATACTAACTATACCGAAGAAGATGATCATTGGCGTCTAATCATAAACTGCTTGTAGATAGGTGCTTTCGTTTTAGATGAGTGATAAATTACAATATGTTTCTTCAGATATGACATTTCTTCAGTACATGCATATGAACCTATGAAACGTGGTGCAGCATAGATATCAATTTTGAACAAATAGTCACATAGGAGCATTTGCCAGATCACTCGACTCTAAACTGTTGAAGTAAATTTATGAACGCTTCTAAGTAAGCTATCAGTACTCAGAGTAATTTTAAGAACGCACCCCATAGACCAATGTCATAAATGACACACTAATGATAGCGTTTACAGGCAATTCGCATGATATTTTGGTTTTTTTTAGAATATGCCCTGGGGCTGGCTTTTTACACAACTCATTTGCAATGACGAACGATTCACTTGCGGTTTTTGGCATCTATTTTGTCGATTTATGTTATGTAATGTTATGTAGCGGGGACTAGGTTGAAGTTGCAAACATCTAGGATCTAGGAAGTCAAGAAGACGGCTAAACTTGGCCTACCTGGTATTCCTTTTATGGTCTCTCCAACTTGTAGCAGGTCTTCTGGGGTTGCAACCACCGTCCTCCACGGGGGAATGAGTGGACTGTATGTTGGTGGGAGATAGCACACTAGGGGTTACTCACGAGAGAGGAGATTACGAGTCACCAAAAATGGGGTTTGGCACGTCAAACAATGTATATTTTCAAATACATGCGCGTATACCGGAGAGTCAATTGGTACTGCCGGATATCTATTCGATATCTTCGCGATAGGCCGGTCTGAATCGCCGAGTCTTGACTTCCACAAAAAAAAAGTCAAGCCCAGCATAAACAAAATAATGTTTGAAACTGAAGGGATTCCCAATGAAGGACAGTAATTGAACCTAGATATTTTTGATACCTTATAAAATAAACTATAACTATATATTATCAACATAACTAATATACAGGGCGATAATTTACGCGTGGCGTAAACATACCCCACCTCAAAATACATAGTATTTTAGGCAAGTTGAGCAGAAGGTAAAACGCAAAGTTTCACAAGGGGCCTCTTGAACTCCCCTTGAGCTGTCCGAACAGTTGCCATTCGGATTGTTCCATCCGCTCCAGGATGTACTTTTACTACCTTTCCTAACCGCCAATGGGGAGGCGATGTTGATTAATTTCTTATCAACATCAATTCGCCAATTTGTAATGGGGTTTCATTCTTCAGCCATTTCGTACGTTGTTGAAGTGTATTTAGATACTCATCGTACCAACGCCTCCAAATATCTTGGTGTAGACGCTGTAATAGTTGCCATCGATTTAGATGGCTCATTTTCAGATGAGTTAAATCGGGTTCAGGTAGGGTAGTGAGAGGCTCAAGGGTCAGAAAGTGACCAGGTGTCAAAACGGACAAGTCTGAGGGGTCAGAACTCTGAGCACATAGAGGGCGAGAGTTGAGAATAGCCTCAATTTGAACGAGGAGGGTATTAAATTCCTCGTAGGTTAAAACTTGACTGCCCACAACTCTGTATAAATGAGTTTTCACGGATTTAATGCCCGCTTCACTGAGTCCATTGAAATGGGGGCTAGAGGGAGCATGAAAAGAAAAACAAATTTTTTCCCTTTCGGAAGCTTCTTTCATGTGCTGCGAAAGGACCTTTTTCGCTCCGACGAAATTGGTCCCGCAGTCGGAGGTAATACGGTTACATCGACCACGACGACCGATGAAACGGCGTAAGGCCGCGAGAAATGCTTCGGTAGGAAGCTCTGAAGCCAATTCCAAATGAATTGCTTTCGTGGCAAAGCAAACAAATAGGCAAATATAGGCTTTCTGCGATTTGGTGCCACGACTTTTACTTAAGGTAACATTGAAAGGGCCTCCATAATCCACTCCAACGCATTGGAAAGGCTTGATCTGATTGACCCTTAAAGTAGATAAATCACCCATAAAGGGTTGAAGCGGGACTGGATGAGCCCTAAAACACTTCAAACACTGCGAAAGCACCTGTCGTATAGCTCTCTTTGGAGAAAGAATCCAGAAATGCTGAACAAGTAAAAAATGCAAAGTTTGGAGCCCAGGGTGCAGGTTTTCAGTGTGAAAAGATTGAATAATGAGGAAAGTCAAACGACTCTTTCGGGGTAAAAGAGCGGGATGTTTACGGTCATAAGATAAGCCCGAATGTGACAAACGACCACCCACTCTCAGTAGACCGTCATCTCCAATGAAGGGGTTCAATTTTCTGAATGGTTTAGAAAGCGGAGAATTACTTTCTAAATTAGAGATTTCTTGCTGGAACTCTAAATGTTGAGTTCTTTTTACTAACACTAATAAAGCCGAATGTAGCTCAGCTTGAGAGAAAGAACCCCGTCTCTCATCGTGAGGATTTTTCAAATTATTTATAAAACGTAAACAATACGCCACTATGCGTTTTATTTTATTGAGGGAAGAAAACTTTTCTAGAAGAGATCGTATCCAACGAAACGAATGAACTCAAGACAATCGTTTTTTCCTCCTGAGCTGCTTCTGGAGAGGGGACAATACTGAGAGGAGCAGGCCATTTTTCACATGGAAGTACAAAGAACCAGGGGCCGGTGAACCACAGAGGGTGCTCTACTAATTCCGAGGGGAGTAAGCCTCGCGATGCACAGTCAGCGGGGTTTTCAGCACTGCGAACATGATGCCAGAGTCCAGGAGATATTTGATCTTGAATTTGACTCACTTTATTACTAACGAAAGTATGCCACCGGTGAGCTGAGGATTTTATCCATTGAAGAGTGGTCATTGAATCAGACCACGCAAAAATACGCTGAAACTTGATTCGTGTGGAGTAAGTATCCAAAATGAACCTCATCAGCTTTGCCAAAAGTGCAGCAGCACAAAGTTCCAGACGGGGCACAGACAAAGTTCTTAGAGGAGCCACTTTTGACTTGCCGGCAATGAGAAAAGTTTGGAATTCATTTTCTGAATGCAAGACTCGAATGTACACGACTGCGGCGTAGCCACGTTCGGAACTATCTGCAAAACCGTGGAGTTCAGAATACTGAGAGGATGTTGGGAAATACCGAGATATAGTTAATTTAGAGAGGAGTGGTAATTCCATCTGAAAGTGCGTTCACTTTTCAACAACGTTTGAGGGTGGAGTTTCGTCCCATTCCAGACCTAAACTCCAGATATATTGCATCAAATGTTAAGCTGAAAACACAACGGGGGTAACAAAACCAAGGGGGTCAAACACCCTGGCAATCTGAGATAAAATTGTTCGTTTAGTGCATACTTTGTCCAGGGGTATGACATTATACGAGAAATAATCTTGAGAGGGAAACCACTTTAATCCTAGAATTTTTATTACACAATCTTGAGAGTCGAAAGAATGGTCCTGTTGACATTCTTCGCGAGGAAATTTTTCCAAAAGGCTGGGGTGATTACTTGCCCACTTGCGGAGCTTGAAGCCACCCCTACCGAGCAACTGAATTAACTGACATTGTAGTTCATTGGCATCTGCTAACGTGCTAGATCCAGTGACGAGATCATCAACATAAATATCAGTCGTCAATACTGATGAGGCTAAGGGGAAATCCTTTCCTTCATCTTGGGCTAGCTGACAGAGGGTCCTTATCGCGAGAAAGGGTGATGAGTTCACTCCAAAAGTGACGGTGTTGAGCCGATAATCGCGCACCTCCTCGGAAGGTGAAAATCGCCACAGAATGCGTTGATAATCTCGGTGACATTCATTTACGAGTATTTGACGATACATACCTTTGATGTCAGCCGTAAATACATAAAGATGTGTACGAAAATTCAGCAAGAGGGCTACAATATCTTGTTGGAGTTTTTTTCCAACAAGTAAATGATCATTTAAAGAAAGACCCGAGGATGAGCGAGAGCTAGCATTGAAAACAACCCTCAATTTTGTAGTCGAGCTATTTGGGTTGATCACACAATGGTGAGGAATATAACAAACTTGTGGTGAAGATTGTATAGAGGGCACAAGTTCCATATGATTGCTATCCAGATAATCTCTCATGAACTTGCAATATTCTAAATACAGCGGAGGATCTTTTGTTAAGCGACGTTCCAATGAGTTTAGTAATCGAAGAGCGCGTTTACGAGTGTCTTGGAAGTGAGGTTCAATATCATCTTTGAACGGGAGGGATACCACATATCTGCCAGTAGGGGTACGAAAATGAGTTTTATTGAAATTATCCTCACATTGGATTTCTTCAGCTGAACAAATCTTGGCTTGTGGACTTTCTTCGACTGTCCAAAACTGTTTAAGAGTAGTGTCTAAATCACAGCAGGTCATCAGAGAGGTTAATGGGGAGAGTTTTGGGATCGACGACATTTTTCCCATTAGGATCCATCCAAATATGGTATTGAAAGCGATGGGATTTTCTTTAAGACCAACCACTTGTCCATTCCTTAAAATCAAGGAGAAAATGTCAGCTCCTAGGAGCATATCAATGGGGCCAGATACATTGAAACTGTTATCAGCGAGTTTGAGATTGGCTATATATGACCATTCTGCAATAGAGAAAGTGTATGCTGGCATATCCGCACATATTCGGGGAAGCACTGCGGCTTCCACGGTAAAAACGGGAATTGGTGAATGGAGCGGAGCGATATGGCAAGTAACAACATTTGAAGCTACAGACTGCATCTGATCTAACCCATTAATGGAAAGGGGAAGATTCGATTTTTTCAAACCTAACCTATGACAGCATTTCTCAGTAATGAAGCTGACTTGACTTGCAGAATCCAAGAGAACTCTTATAGTTTGAAAATTGTTACGAATATCCAGCACTTGGAGTTGAACCGTAGAGAGGAGTACCGTTGAGGAGGTGGGCAGAACATTTGTCATGGATGTAATTTGAATTTCAGGGATTATAGCCGAACTTTCCGAGGAGGTTTCCGCATTGCTAGACTGAGCAATGTGAGGCTGAGGCACATCAGAGGAGTTAGAACCGAAATGTAGTAATGTGTGGTGACAGGAACTATTACAGATCCTACAATGGGAGGCAGAGTTACAATGTCTCGCAGTATGTTCGGAACCCAGACAGTGGGTACACCAATTATTTTGTTTTACTAGGTCGTACCTCTCTTTTGGAGATTTAGCAGAGAACGTAGGGCATTGGTAAATTGTGTGTAGAGCTTTACATAGGGCACATCGATTAACATTCGACTTAGTCTCTACCAAAAGAGAGGACGAAGAAAATGGAGGCGCAAATTTATTCAATGTTACAGGTTTCTTATTTTGTATATTTGAATTGTATTTCATACTACTTTTGACCAATCCCATTGAATCGAATGCTTTACATTGCTTACTCAGAAACTCATAAAGACTTTCATAAGTTGGCACGTCTGAAGATGAATTGTCCAACTCGAAACGTTTTAGAGATTCTGAATCAATCTTTTTATTCAATAAATGAAACCGGGAATTGTAAATTTTTCAGAGCTTGTAAATTATCACTAAATATGTCTAATAAATGTCTCAGATTACGGGAAGCTTCTGAGGTTATCTTTTGAGCATTAACTATTTCTCCCCAATAAAAGTTGGCTAATAATCTTTTATTTTGGAATCGAGATGTCAGTGTATTATATGCTATTGAGTAGTTGTTATTGGTGAGCGGGAGATTTTTGAGTGAAGAAAGAGCTTCTCCCGACACAACTGATAAGAGGTATTGGAACTTTTCTATGTTCGATAAGGAATCGTTTTCGTGAATCAATGAATTAAATAAATCTATAAACGTCGGCCAAGCTTTCAAATCCCCATTGAAATTAGGAACATTCAATTTCGGCAGCCTGACACTTGAGACTTTTGGGAAAGTAAGTTGATTCGCTTCGAAGAGATCATAACAAATAGTTTTAATGCGAAAATATTCATCGTCGGCATCTTTCCGAAACTCATTTTCTTCCTCCAAAATCCCCGCTGCTTCCTCTTGGACACATAACAACTGAATAATTGAGTTATGACATGAGTTAAATTCCGCATAGATATTTTCTAATTCAGAGAACCGGACTTTGAGGGAACTGTGTTGTGACTGATCATCTAAAGCAGCGATAGCTAATTCAAAAGTTTCATGAATTCTATTGCGATGAATTTCTCTAGCAGCGCGGTACTGCTTGAGTTGTTTTGCCGCCATAATAATGAAAATATTCACTTTAGCGGCTTCGGCTACACAGCTATCAACAGAACGAGAGAAACCCGAAAGAAATGGATGTTGACAAACTAATCCTACGATATTTCAATCGGTTTATCAGAGAACTACGTATTACTTTATCGATAAACGTGTGAAACAATTGCACTGAAAAAAAAAGTACAATATATTTCGCACGAGAAAACATAAAATTGTCAAAATATCTCCGAGAGCGGCTAGAAAAACATCCGTAACAACTGTTCAAAAACGGAGAACCCACGAGACACAAAAACTGGTATATCGACCACGTCGATACCTGAAATGATTTAGTGAATTGATTTTCAGAGCTAAATTTGCTTTGAAAATATTGAAATATTTTCATTGAGAATACCCCCAGTCTACTCGATCCGGCTCGAAGGACCAAAAATGTTATGTAATGTTAGGTAGCGGGGACTAGGTTGAAGTTGCAAACATCTAGGAAGTCAAGAAGACGGCTAAACTTGGCCTACCTGGTATTCCTTTTATGGTCTCTCCAACTTGTAGCAGGTCTTCTGGGGTTGCAACCACCGTCCTCCACGGGGGAATGAGTGGACTGTATGTTGGTGGGAGATAGCACACTAGGGGTTACTCACGAGAGAGGAGATTACGAGTCACCAAAAATGGGGTTTGGCACGTCAAACAATGTATATTTTTAAATACATGCGCGTATACCGAAGAGTCAATTGGTATAATGTTTTCAGATAAAAAAAACTGAAGGGATTCCCAATGAAGGACAGTAATTGAACCTAGATATTTTTGATACCTTATAAAATAAACTATAACTATATATTATCAACATAACTAATATACAGGGCGATAATTTACGCGTGGCGTAAACTATTTAAAAGGTAGCACGATGATGTTGTTTCGCGTTCACATCACCGCTGAGAGAGATAGGGGAGGTTAACTTATCGTGTTATATTTTTTCATCATTGCAAATGTGAACTAAAACTGCTGAAATAGAGCTTTTTCTGTGACTAAAAAGAAGTTTGAAATTTCATCTCTGTTGACAGGTTATAAAATGTCACTTTTCATAAATATATACACTGTTGATGGCTTTTGTTGTGCTATAGTTCCCAAAAATAAGCAAATAACACCGTCTCCGAGAAAGAACTGCAAGTCCTTTAATCTTCCATTAGACTTCGCGATTACGTAAATTACTGAACAACCACTTAATTTGCAGTTTTTTTTTTTACTTCAAAAGAATGATAAAGATGTGTCATTCCTCTTAATTCCATGTCGATAATCTTGTGATTCCAATATTATGTAATATCGTCTCAATATTGATTTGTCATTTTTCCTGTCACAGAAAGAAAATAGTGTATTATACCCGAGAAAAATATTGCATTTTATCTCACGGTTTTTCGTCTCCCTCCGCTACACGTCGGGAGAAAACACAACCTAGAGCTAAAATCTACTAGTTTTTAACCTCGTATAACAAGTAACTACTTATATTGATTTTTTTTAGATTTCCGAGAAACGACAAATTCTCCATTGTGGATTCTTCGATGAATCTGATAAAGTGAAAGAATTCATGAATACCGTACTAATAAAATCTTGGCTTGAACATTACAACAATAACATACTGGCTTTCATGAAATCTCTAAGATTGGATGCTGATGAGAAAGATATTGAAAATACGGTGTCATTATTTGAAAGTATCCTAGCAGTAATTTTCAAGTAAGTTTTGCTTTTTTATGTTGATTAAGAGTTTTTTATGTAAATTCTTCCTTCACAATTCAAAGCTGGAATTATATTCTATTCAATTTCAGTTTACGTGGATTTGATAATGAAGTATGTATGTCATATTTTTCAGTGTGGCCATTAGAGGGTGCTTACCAATGCACTTTTTATGGTTTAGAATGGCCATAACTATTTTCTTAGTGTAGTTTTCCTCTTTTTTTCTCGAGGTGATGTCTGAATATTTTCAAGCAAAAAAGGTACACTTGAGAAACGTTGTTTTCGAGATATTTCCATTTTTAGTGTTCGAAGCTGCGCACCGGAATATTTCAATTATTTTAAATACAAAATTTTTGTGGATGTAATTTGGTTAGTGAATGAGCAGTGCAAAAATGGAATTTTCAAAATACTTTTTTGGAGTCGTGTACTTGTCGATTTTAATTTTTTACCACCCTGTTAAATCGACTTATTTTGACCTCAGGACTATGTGCTAAGATTTTGTACAGACCTTTGATCATTTCGTCTAGTCGACTGGTATCATTGTTTGTGAATAACTACACATAATCCAATACTTGAAATGGAGTGTTTAGAGTTAAAGAAGGTGAATAACTATTTCTTTTAACTACTTTGAATACTAAGAACGTAATAGCGATGTCTATGAAACTCCTTGCAACTTATTCAATATATGTATTTTTAGAAATTCTGAGAATTATATTATTACAAAGAAGAGAAACTCAAAAGTCATTATCACAATAGTTCATAAAGAAAATGGTAGATAACGAGAAAACAACTACTTTCCTGGCTAAATGCCACGCAGTATATTGGATAACATACTCCCGAAATATATGCAATAATTTGTATAGACGAATAAAACCGCAAGTGTTTTCTTCCTAAATGCCGAGCTGCGCCTAAGTGATCCAGGAACGTGTGACTACCTGCAGATGTTTCGAGCTGTTGGCTCTTTTATTGGTCTATACGAATTATTCTATAGATTTCGGGAGGATGATATCCAATACTGTCTGTAGGTTAATCGAGTAGGTGGTCCATTTATTTTACTTGATTATTTGGGATTTTCTCTTCGTTTCTATAAAATGAAAATATCAGTATTATTTCAATATATGTGTAGTAGGATAAATCAGATGACTTGTCCCAAATTGTCACTGCGCTTGACAATGATTTCTATCAGGTAGCCTAAGAGAAAAATTCAATAGCTTGTCAGTGACACTTTGTTTGGAAAAATGTTTGAAGAGAAGAAATATACATATATTGGAAAAACATCGAATTTTCACTCATCTTTGAACGTTTCAGGAACGAATCTGCTGCCGTTCTCAACATGAAAATGCGAAATATTTTTCTTCGAAAATGTTTTTCTTATAGTTTGACACCTCTCAGTAACATACTGATTTGAGCATATGGATGAGTGATGATGTCAGTATACAAATTAGTTACAGGATGTTTTTATCAATTGATGTTGAATCTACCATTTTCATGTTCAGTTTTCAGTAGTGAATACCTACTTCGTTAAAAACTCCGAAAACAACATGATTGAATATTCGACTACACCTTCAAATTCATTAGAATAATCGTAATCTGAAGGCCACCCGACATTCAATGGTATTTCAGAAAACAATCATATTTCAGCAAGAGGTATGACAGTTCTTGAAAATTTAAAACCATTACGAGGAAACACATTGTGCGACATGTTTTTGACCCCAGAAAAAATACAAAAAATGTTTTGCCTCAACGGAGCCCTTTGAAATATTTCACAGCATTATGTATCATCTTGTAGTTACTCTAGTATCTCATTCTGAAGCGCTGCAATGAATTACGCAAACAAAACAAGAACTATCAAGAAATTAGATCATGTTCATTGATCGCAAATTTCCAATTTTACGTTCCGAATGTTGACCAGTTTAGTTCCCACAGTATGACCAAGATAAGGTTGCACAGCATGGGGATATCAAAAACGTGAGGAGATACGAATTCAGTTGAATGGAGAAAAGTTGCGCATTCAGAGGGTCATGCAGATTGTAGATTATATATGGATCGTATAGGCTGGCAGACCTCTCGATCACTGCAACCTAGATCAATTATCAAGTTTTTGTACTCTTACCCCCTAGTCTTCTGATGAAGCCTAGAATTATCCTGACGGTTGAATTTTCCACCTCAGCAGTCGTGAGATAGAACCTGTTCTAGGTGTTTCAGCCTTTGGCGGACTAAAACTTTACTTGAGCAGAGTGCGTTTTCCACGGCTTCGATCGCATTGTTGCAAAAGCGGCAAGTGTCAGTCTTCACCAGACCCATATTTTTGAGGTAGTACCTCAGAGGGCAGTGCCCTGTGAGTAAGCCTGTGATAAGCTTTAGCTCTGGTTTCCAGAGACTCAGTAGCTCTTTGGCTCGGTTTTGTGTATGGTTGATGAACATTTTCGCTTGTCGTTAACCTGGAGTTGCTTTCCAGTAGGAGAACTTTTCAATGTCTTCCCATTTCTTGAGTTCTACCTTTAGGTGATATTTGCTTGTCCCACAGAAAGGCTCAGGACCAAAGAGTGCAGATTCTGAACCTTTCCTTGCAAGGCGATCCGCTACCCCTTTCCTTTGATTTCTTCATACCCTGAAACCCACATAAGTGTGACTTTGTTGTCCTTTTCCAGTTGCATGAGTGTTTCAAAGCACTCCCTTGTAATCTTTGAGGTAAAAACTAATGATTTTAGGGCTTTTAGTGCGGCTTGGCTGTATAAGCAGATATATAATAATATGTTGGCACCCCTCAGACCTTTGCTCAGGCATCTTCAGAGGTTCATACCAAATGCCTTCGAAAGCTTTCAAAATTGTTTTTCAATTATATCGAAAAAAGTAAATTTCTGGAAAATCTATTTTATTTTTTCCACGTTACTGTTAGAGATAAAGAAAAACTGAAAATACTTTTCCATATCAACTTTTGATGAGACAACGTCATCATCTTTTTTTTTTTCAAATACATTCCTGATTATGTGTTCACAGATTCTGAAACTTTTTTTCATCCTGAATTCAACCATGTATCATACACGGTAGTTTGAATGAAAGAGGAAATAACATCAGTTCCACTTATTTCTGATTATTCGGTGTTGAACAATGATGTAGTTAAATAAATACAAAAAGCTCAAAGTCGTTTCCACACAATGTTCATAAAATGAACAACAATGGTAGATTTCGGGAAAAAACAACTACTTTCTCGGCTGATGCCACGCAGAACATTGAATGACATACTGATACAAGTGATTATTTCCTAAATGACTATTGATTTTGATTCAGCAAGGCCACGCTAGACACCTACAGACCGGTTTCGAGCTCTTTGACTCTCATCAGTGCAGGGAAGTCCACAGTCAGCAGTCCTAAGACCGCCGACTAAGCGTAGCCTCGAAATAAAACAAATCAAGTCGGCATTTTATTCCCTCAGATGCGTTCTTCATAGACAATATGAGAGCAACGCCATCTGAGTAGAAAAGAAGGAAATGAGCACTCCAAAACCAAAATTCCCGTACGGGAGTGGCTGGTTGCCCGACTGGCGTAATTTCAAGTACGAAATAGCCACAATGCTCAAAGTGGAATGAAATGTTGAATGAATTCAAAAAGCTCAAAGGCAGTTCCACGCAAAATGTTCATAAAATGAACAACAATGGTTGATTTCGGGAGAAAAAAAACTACTTTCCTGGCCAATGCCACCCAGAACATTGAATTACATCCTCCGGAAATGTATGCATCGACTCATGTAAACGAATACTGATACAAGTGATTCTTCCCTGAATGACTATTGATTTCGATTTAGCCAGGCCACGCCAGACACCTACAGACTGGTTTCGAGCTCTTTGACTCTCATCAGTGCAGGGCAATCTCCAGCCAGCAATCCTAAGACCGCCGACTAAGCGTAGCCTACAGAAATCGAATTGGCATTATACAGGGTGGGCCACCAGTAACGCCTCGGTCTCTAGAAGGTTAACCACTTATCTTCTTGGAATTCTTCCTCCCTAGGAAGATGCATGTCAACATGGGCTACCATTTAAAATTATTTCGAAACATACAGGGTGTCCCCAAAAACCATAAAACACTGAAGGTAAACTTTTTTTTATCGAACACCCTATATATTATTTCATTTTGAGATTCTCCCTGATGAGCTGATTTCAACGACCCATCATACTTGGGGTCTAGCAGTTATAATTACTGAAATATAGGGTGTGAAAAATCGAGATTTTCCAAGTTCAAGAATTTTTTGTGTCGAAACTATTCATAATTGGTCAAAACGGCTCACATGTCCCTATCTCAACTTTTGATTAACTATCTACTGATATTTAATTGGGACATATACCGGGTGATCAAGATTCTGAATTCTGCACCACCCTGTATTTGTTTCAATTAAATGTCAGTAGATAGTTGATCAAAAGTTGAGATAGGGACATGTGAGCCGTTTTGACCAATTATGAATGGTTTAGACACAAAAAATTCTTGAACTTGGAAAATCTCGATTTCTCACACCCTATATCTCAGTAATTATAACTGCTAGACCCCAAGTATGATGGATTGTTGAAATCAGCTCACCAGGGAGAATCTCAAAATGAAATAATGTCACAACAAAAGAGGTGGACGATATAAATAGAGATGGTTAATCCATCCATATAGATATATATCGATTTATAAGGGGTCACAATAAAATAGATGGTGTTTCCACCATGTCACAACAAAAGTGTTGGGTTTCCACCATGTTACGATATAATCGGTGGTTATCCATCCACATTGATTTATAAGGGGTAATGCTTGGCTTAATAGTTTGCGAGAGGTAATATTCAAATAGGCACTAATAGTTTAGGGATAACTGAAAGTATGAGAGTATATTCAAACGTAACAATATTTATTGCAGCATGAAACAAGACCAAATAACAACTTACATCATAATGACCATTTCGACGAGCTCTTGTCAAGTCAAGAGTAGCCCCAGACCAGACTAACTTCGGAACCCTCACATCCAATATTTATATACATCATTTTATCAGAAATGCACGTTCCTCATGAGAGTTCCTTGGTCAGTTTTCATAGTTCAATGTCAATTGATGATTTGAATAATTTTATGTTTATAAAACCCTCATGGTTACAAATTACTAATATACTGTATGTTCTACTCGTGACATGACCCCTCTCTCCGAGAAAACTGGACCCCAGTTTTGAAATTACTACCTAACTTAAATATATCGAGGAGAACATTTAAAATTCATTTACATATACAAACAATTTCAGAAAAAAATATCCACAAACATCAAAATTTAGTGTCTACCATGCACACTCACACCTTTACTAAGTCTGGCACTGGCTATTCAACTAAAGCATTTCAATCAGACTCTTCTCGGTGAGACTTCTTGCAGCTTGGGGGTAGGGAATGATGATTGGGAATTGCATCATCCAATCATCATGGGAATTCCGGCAGGATCCTTTTGGACTCGAAGGTATCCGTGTCCTGGGCATCGGGATGAAATCTGTTGGACTTTGAGATTTCCTAGACTGTCCTTCGAGGTAGTTGTCAGCTGAACGAAGGGAACTGCTGGCTGTTGGTAGTTGCTGTCATGACGGCACATCTTGGTCCAGTCGTCTCAATGCAGCTAGTTGACTGACGGCTGATCAGGCATCTCGAGGGACGAATTTCGTGGACTTCCAACGTCACACTTCGAGGAGCTATCCACAACTTGTAACATCCTCATTTGTCTCCTCTTCGTTCCTGGGCTACCCAGCAGCTACCATCGAATCATGCTGTACCTTCAAACAGTCCTTCTTTGTCGATATGGCTGCGTACCCCTGGGTGTCTGAGTCGATTATGCGTGTTGTTTTCCCGTGCTCAGTGTGGGTGCATTGTTTTGTGTGGTTTCGTTGAAACATGTGGAAAATAGATTGTCAAATACCTCCTTACTATATTTATATCAAAATGGGGAATTTTTTGATAACTCTATATATTATTAAATGAATAGTTTAAATTACCTATACTATAATGTGATTAGCCTATTGTGAGATCTATCATATATATATATATATATATATATATATATATATATATATATACCTACTTCATCTGAACTCCATAAATATGGATCCCAGTTCCTGATTCTTATTGATTTATTTTATATATTTGTTGATATTCAATTAAATCATACGTGTTTCGAGCAATCGATTATGCCTACTCAAACTATTTTATTTCCAAAAAATCATAAATGAATACCTAATATTTTGAAACTTATCATAAATGTTCGATTTTCATATCAATATATCTATTTACACGTGCTTTCATGCGTTATGTCACCATTTTTCCAAATAATGATTCATTATAGTAGGCAGGTATTCACCTATAAAACCAACCATTAAATCAAAAACAAATTCCTAACATTGTATACCTCTATATATCAAATTACACTCGAGGTTCAAGTTCATGATTATTTACATTAGCGAGTTTGTCAAAATGCCTGCTATATAATTTTATCATGACTAGTAACCTAGTAAGCAATATTAGAATATGAAATTTGCTGAAAAGTTTCCGTTCATTTTAGGGAAATTTGATAATCGTAACTACTTTCTTTAAAAATCAATAACCAATTCATGGAAAGTAGTTTCTTAATTGAAAAATTTGAAGATTGATTGAATGAACAAAAAAGTAATTATACGTTACCTATACCTACTTGCATATTTCCTATTTATGTGAAATTATGAAAAATTGTTCGATAGGTTTCCATTTGATTTAAAATCTCAATGGATTTGAATAATTTTTCTGTAATATGAAATCTCTCTCAAACACGAGATTAAAATGAATTGATGCCAATAATGCCAATTGAACATTTTTCACATATCAACAGGTGAATTGAAAATAATGGTTGAACAAGAAATAATTAGAGTCATGTAAAAAAAAACCAACGTGCCTTTTCATTGAAAAATTTCATTAAAAAAAATTACCTTTTTGATAAAAAGTTAATCAAAACTGTTATCATGTTATTTCATACATATTGATCATTTTTGACATTCCAGGTCCAATCCGTAAGATTTAAAAAGATATTCATCTGACAACTCATTATTGGCAACTTGAATAAACTGATGAACCGTCCGAGAATTGGTACTTTCATGTACTTTGGGCAATATTTTGACTCAAGGGCCCTTGAGATTATTTTTTGTTTAATATGAAATATTATCAGAACTTTATTCGATTTATTTATTTATCTTTGGTGTAACCGCTTTCACAAATATATTGGCGTTTATTCAATTTAAAAAAAAAATCTTCATTGCCTTATTTACGTTATCTCGATAACTTCAATGTTCATGATAAAAAATTGGGAAATATTTCGTGATATTTTACCAATTAAACATTATTGAACTGATTGAAAATACTCCTGTTGAATACCGCATGCTCATTCCTCCAATTTTGTTAGAACTATAGACCGTACATTTCTATCTCTAACAACTCGCAATTATTTTCCATTTTCGGAAAATCATCCCCGGGGGTAAATATCATTATAATCATCTTCATAATTCATAAATATACATAATCATCATATACGAGCTCATTATTCCACATTAAATCATCATTTTTTCATGTCCTATCAATTCGAGGACAAAATATCTTCAGTAAGGTTAATCCTTCATGCCTTAGTGTGGCACATCTTCCAGGATTCCCTCCTATTTTCTGTTATAGTGCACACTTTCAACTATAACACTTCGTACTTTTTAGAATGTCAACCAAACAGCTACTTCTCTGGATGTGGTTTGGCTAGGACCACGAGAGACGCTGTGATTATTCTGTACGGAAACGGTTAACGCTTGTAACCAAGTAACAATCTCTTCATTGAGAGTTTACATACACATCAGTATTCTTGAGCTCAATTAATTCATTTCATATCATATATCCATAACATAATAATATCATATTTGCGTATAATTCATTTCAGGAGGAATGACAAAAAATGGTAAACGATACAAACGTTTAAGAGTATTTTCAATATTTGAATGGTCATATATATACTGACTAAGATATTTTGAATCGAAACATTCTCAACTATTACTTGAATTACTAATTATTCGCTTTCGCACCAGTATCGAAATTTATTATGATTAATGTCGAGCATGTCGAGAATTTGTTATTATTGTTTTCATTTCGTATTGTTATAAAATTATAGGCACGTTGTGAATGACTTATTATATTCTCAATTGAGTGTTCATGGCATTGGCATTGCATTTATCGAATGATTTTATTGACTGAAAATAAAAATATTTGAAATTATCTTGATTTGAGAAATAAAAAACTGGCAAGAATGAGATATAGGAAAAACTTGTTCCCAAATTCAAATAGAAAATCACGAGTAGAGAACAAAAAATAACAAAGTTCAGAGATAAGCTCCAAACTTTGTGAGTCTGGTCCGGTGCTTCATATCATGTCTTTGAATAGAAATGGAATGATTGTTATTCAACTTTTCAAACTTAATGGTATTTAAAATATTGAGAAAAATTAGGGTTTATAATTTAAATGACTTTCTTACTTTGTTATCACCCATAATTCATGCTGCTATACTTAATTACTTTCAAATAAACCATTCTACTAGTGCCTTTGTATGAAATATAAAATTGACATAAATCGATGTATGCAAAAAAAAATTGATGAGTCCATTATGAGGAATGAGACTCAAGGAAAGAAGCTTAGGCGCCTCCACCATGTCACAACAAAAGAGTGGGAGGCGAGAGGTATTATTAATATAGGCACTAATAGTTTAGGGGTAACTGAAAGTATAGGACACTATATTCAAACATAACAATATATATTATAGCATGAAACATTATGGGTGAAATGATTATAAATATGAAACAACAACAATGAATATAAAGACAGAATAACAACTTACATTATAACGACCATCACGACGAGCTCTTGTCAAGTCAAGAGTAGCCCCAGACCAGACTAACTTCGGAACCCTTACTTCCAATATTTATATACATCATTTTATTAGAAATGCACGTTTCTCATGATTGTTCCTTGGTCAGTTTTTATAATTCAATGTCAAAGGATGATTTGATTTACTTTATGTTTATAAAACCCTCATGGTTCGAAATTACTGATATACCGTATGTTCTACTCGTGACAATAATATATAGTTCAACTTCAGTGTTTTGTGATTTTTGGGGACATCCTGTATGTTTCAAAATAATTTCAAATGGTAGCCTATGTTGATATGCAACTTCCTAGAGAGGAAGAATTCCAAGAAGATAAGTGGTTAGCCTTCTAGAGACCGAGGCGTTACTGGTGGCCCACCCTGTACATTGAAATTTTTTTGTTTTTTTCAGAATTAAATAACTACTCCATCAATATTTGACACTGAATGATCAGAAATGAGTTAAACTGACGGTATTTTCCCTTTGGAATATCGAAAGAAACATTGTATATGGCTCAAACTACAGTTCTCAACACACTAAATGGACCACTCATAATTTGACTCTATTTCGAAGACCTGTATCTTTTGAAAAATTGACCGATCTTCATGCGGTTTTCGATATCAGATGTGATGTTTCAGCGGCTTCGAAGAGAGCTGGAACACTCTGAAAAAGTCCGCAGAACAAAACTTACACAGGGTGTAAAGTGGAACCATCACACTATGGTCTACATTTCCAATGCTGCCAGAACTCGAGAATTTTTTTTCTGATCAAAAGTCGTGATTTTTCCTCAATTGGCCATTGGAACAAAAATTCGATTTTTTTCGAAAGTCTTGCATATCTTGAGTTTTTTTCTCTAGAACTCCACTTGAGCTGACTATTGGAAAGAACTGTTCTCATTTTTTGTGGAGGACAATAAAAGATGAAAAAAGCACTATTGTGGAATATACAGGATGATAAGAAAATAGGATAAAATCTCATTTCAGTAAAAAAAATCAAAAATGTTGACTAAAATCATGGCCTATTCGATTCAGTTTATTTAGAAATGGCATCCTCGATATCCATTATTTATATTGGGCTATTGGACTCGAGACGTTTTAGAAAATTCGCCTCTAATTGAAATACAGGATGAAAATTTTCAATTCAAACCTGTTTCCTGATATCGATGATTCGTATCAACTGATTTCCAATATTTATTGCCCAAGTATGAGACACAAAGTATTGTTGTTCAATATACTGAGTGTTTCACAACTTTTCTGACAAATAACGAACTGTAGAAAAAAATAATGTTAGAAGAATGTGGTGACCAGCATTATCTCCAGATCAGAATTGGATTGAACATGTGTGGAGCCGAATGAAACTTAACCTATCGAGAAGGCGAGAGGCACCCCAAAATAATGACAACCTTATTCAAGCTGTATCAGAAGAATGGGAGGCAATATCAATAGACTTCATCAACAACCTCATAAAATCTATGCCAAACCGATTTCATGAGGTTTTGTTGAATCGGGGAGGCCCTTCCAAGTACCGAAATTTAGGATATAGGACTTTCTAGTTGGATCTTCATAATGCTGAAGAATTCACTAATATCATATTTCGCCAATAGAGCCCATTTCGAATAGTTTTAGTGAATATAAAGTGTTATGAATTTAATTTTCCAACTCGTTTTACTTCTATAAATTTTTTATGTAATAGACTCTTTATGTAATATCGTAGTTGTGGTTGAAATTTGTCAGAAAAGTTGTGAACCACTCAGTATATTGAACAACGATACTCTGTGTCTCATTCTTGGGCAATAAATATTGGAAATCAGTTGATAAGAATCATCGATATCAGGAAACAAGTTTGAATTGATAATTTTCATTCTGTATTTCAATTGGAGGCGAATTTTCGTAAACTTCTCGAGGTAATAGTCGAATATAAATAATGGATATCGAGAAGGCCCTTTCTGAATATACTGAATCGAATGTGCCATGGTTTTAGTCACCTTTTTTTTGTGACTGTCCTATTTTCTTATCATCCTGTATATTCCACAATAGTGCTTTTTTCGTTTTTCATTGTCCTCCACGAAACATGAGAACAGTTCTTCCCAATAGTCAGCTCAAGTGGAGTTCTAGAGAAAAAATTCAAGAAATGCAAGACTTTCGAAAAAAAATATCGAATTTTTGTTCCAATGGCCAATTAAGGAAAAATCACGAAAACATCCCGAGATGAGGTCCCAGTGTATCATAATATGACTGACTTTTGATCAGAAAAAAAGTTTTCGAGTTCTGGCAGCATTGGAGATGTAGACCATAGTGTAATGGTTCCACTTTACACCCTGTGTAAGTTTTGTTCTGCGGACTTTTTCAGAGAATTCCAGCTCTCTTCGAAGCCGATGAAACATCACATGTGATATCGAAAACCGCATGAAGATCGGTCAATTTTTTCAAAAAATACAGGTCTTCGAAATAGAGTCAAATTATGAGTGGTCGATTTAGTGTGTGGAGAACTGTAGGTCAAAACATATTC
Organism: Phaedon cochleariae; assembly: GCA_918026855.4. Lineage (NCBI taxonomy): Eukaryota > Metazoa > Arthropoda > Insecta > Coleoptera > Chrysomelidae > Phaedon > Phaedon cochleariae. Next base: position 11,840,746 of record OU896719.1, on the reverse strand, counting down.
AAACCACATGGTGTAATTCAGAATTAACAAAAAGCTATTAGAATCTGTGAACACATAATCAGGACCGTATTAAAAAGAAGTTGATGATGGTTCTCCGAATACGGAACGTCGCGTAGAGAAATCGATATAACCACCTTAAATACCATCAAAAGTATTTTCAGTTCTTCTGTATCTAATAAAAAAGTAGAATAAAAATAAAATGGATTTTCAAGAAATTTCACATTTTTCGATATAACTAAAAAACTAGGGAGAGATAATTAGACATAGCCCTCAGAAAGAGTTAGCCGCAGACACGTGTTTCGTGCTTCTCATCAGTACGGTGAAAAAATTGCAAAAGATGACAACACTTGGTGGAAGACAAAACAACAAATCGAGGGAGTCGACAAATAGAAGTACAATTGTGGTTTGGTCAGCAGACTCTGCATTTTCAGGGCTACAACTAACGTCACCATGGAGGCATCTATAGCTACTTGCGTGACATCCGATTTCAAGAGCAGAATTAAGATGGAAAGAATATGGTTTGCTTAAAACAGTTCTCTCAATATTCCTTCCATCTCAACTGAAAAACTATAAACAATTTTGAAAATTTTCGGTGTCTGTTGGTATGAACCTCGGAATGCACAACTTTTTTCCCACTCTACCAAATTTGTATCTGTCTCCCGTTTCCGAGATCGCCCATGGTGTGTAACCTTATTGGTCACACTATAATTTTTAATTGATACTGGATAATGACATATTTGATTTTGATTTGACAGAGACAAGATATTGACAGAACTGACTAAAGTTTTGCCTTTGAACGAGAAACGGTTGATTTCAGTGGAGAATTTGAATTGGGAAGTGGTCAGTTACTGGCGAATCTACGTGCAATTTTTAAACCAAAATGAAGAATTCGACGCGGAACTCGAGAAAGTCGTACCAGAGATGATTTATTTCTGCAAATATATAAAAGAGTGAGTATATTATACGTATATATACAGGGTGAGGCAATTGTGCATCAAAGTACGATTGCTCGGGTCCTATGAATAGCTAGAAATAATAAATCAGGAATCTGAATTTTCAACTTCATTCTCGCTTCAATTATCCTAATCAGAAATGTATGTATCTATCAAACCATTATTCATTCACTTGTGTTCACGCACTAAAGGAAATTCCTATAAGTTTCGAAGAACATCGTGCGTGACTAGAGAGGATAGGGAGAGGACTTTTTTATGGTATTGAAATTCTTTCAAGTATTGGAATAATTTAATCCCCAACTACTTTAATATCAGATAATGAAAGATATTCTTGGCACACATACAGTGTGACCCATTTAAGATGGAAGCACCCTTATAAAACTCACATTTTTCAACCGATTGGAATGATTTTTTTTTTGTTAGGTAGATATTCAAAAAGTCTATTAGGACACCAAATATCATGAATAAATCTCCATTTCCAGGGCCAACTAATCTGATTTTTCAAGGTCAAAAATCTAAAAAAATCACTAGCGATTTTTTTTGAAAAAATCTGACAACACCACTGGATTTGTGACATTTTCAAATGGGTAACATGTAAATTACGTTGAAATGCGTCAATCAATAAAAAAGTTATAAAGGAATGAAATTTGAAAAATATGCCGTTTAATCAACCCACCAATTCATGTTCAGGAATTTTATGAAAATTCTGTATACTCCACTGGATTCAGGATGTCTTGAAATATTACTGATCACAGTTTCATCGAAATCTGTTCAGTAATAAAAATTGATGGGTTGATTAAACGGCATATTTTTCAAATTTCATTCCTTTATAACTTTTTTATTGATTGACGCATTTCAACGTAATTTACATGTTACTCATTTGAAAATGTCACAAATCCAGTGGTGTAGTCAGATTTTTTCTAAAAAAATCGCTAGTAATTTTTTTAGATTTTTGACCTTGAAAAATCTGATTAGTTGGCCCTGGAAATGGAGATTTATTCATGATATTTGGTGTCCTAATAGACTTTTTGAATATCTACCTAACAAAAAAAAAATCATTCCAATCGGTTGAAAAATGTAAGTTTTATAAGGGTGCTTCCATCTTAAATGGGTCACACTGTATATAAGTAGCTATAATTTTTGTAGAGAGTAGGCTTAGGAATGAAAAAGTGTAGGTTGGCTCTGACTCAGACAAGAAATGTGTTTTTCCAGCATCATGGATACTCTGTACATTTTGCTCCTTATAATTTGACCCCTACCTACACCTTCAACTTTGCGAGGTGGAAATTAACTTCAAATATGAAAGTTGTAAGGTTGCATATCCGTACTATCTTTTGGCACTCCTCAAGCAAACAGATGCGAATAGCAAAATGAAAATAAGGAGCCCAAAGCAGCTTTTTTTTTTAATGAAACATCTTGTATATTTTCAACTCTAGTGAAAGATCAATTTCTTCTGTTGACGATAGTTATTTTTGTATCTTGCGCACGAGTAGCAAACAATATTTTTCTACTAACGTCAAAAAATATAGTTCTAAAGTAGTAATATGCTTAGCTCAACATGAAAAATATTAATATTTGGTAGAAGTCCATAGTTTCTCAAAGTAGAGTGAAGTATTAACTACTAAATAATACTCCAAGTCATCTCGACGACATTTTAATATGATCAACAGATCAATTTTTTTTTGTCAATGGCACTTTCTCGTTCTGGATCCAACGCCCCATAAGTCGAAACTTGTGCGGGGTTAGGAAAGCATACATTTACAAACATCCATGGCCTAACTGGGATTCGAACCCATGCCTCGTTAGGAGTCCCCATACGAACTCAGCGCCTTCGCACTCAATACAATACAATACAATACAATACGTTTATTTTCCATTAGACATTTTTACATGTATAGGAATCGTCAGATTGAAGCGTTAAAACTAGACAGTTTGAGACAGAGACATAAGATAAAATGATAATATTTAGATATTACAGAGACAGAAACAAAAAGACTAGGCTGCCGAAAAATATTCTTCTAAAGTATAGGGATTCATTTCCAGTAGGAATTGCTTCAAGTTCGTTTTGAAATGACTTTTTTCAAGTTTTTCAATCGACTGGGAAGTTTATTGAAAACTTTGAGTCCAAAGTAATTGGGAGAGTTACGTGTAATCTCATATTTACACATTGGAATGTGATAATTGTCGCACTGTCTTGTACTTATACCATGTTTATTCCTATTAGTAATGAATTTTTCTTTGTTCAAAAATACATAAACACATAATTCAAATACAAAAACACCAATGACAGTTAAAATGTTAAGGCTATTAAAAATATTTCGGCAAGATTGTTGACTAGGTATGCCTGCTATTATTCTTATAATCCTTTTCTGTACAATAAAAACATCCGGTGATAGAGTAGAGTTACCCCAAAAATTTATTCCATAGCTCTCGACCACCGGGCCGTAGGGTACATGTTTCGGACATATAGGTACCGGGTGTCCCATTTTAAACTTTATCCTCATACTTATCAAAACTTACAATCACGTCATGGGGATGAAAAAAGGTAAGGTACATCTTAAAATCGTAATGTTGATGGGTTTCATTGTATTTTTGGGGAACCCAACAAACCCCAAATAGTTCGTTATGTTAGCACAAGAATATTGCTAATCTGGCTACCAGCATGAAATTCGGTACACATGTTGATGAATATATAGAAAACAAAAAACCATCGGGACACACTCTGTATCTGGAATATTTCAGCCGCCATTTTTCAATATAGCGACCGAAAGCTGGATTTTTGCTAATATCTCCAGAACGGTGGGAAATATCGGGAATGTTCAAATTGATGAAATATAGAAGATAGTAAGGCGGACATTTTTTGTTCGAAACATTTTTTTGTCAGACGAATCAAAAATTCAATAATCGAAATATTAAAATTCAATTTTTCAAGGTTTCTCAAGAAAAAATCAAAATGGAAACATTCAGGCTAAGATTAGCCACAGAAATCATGATCATGTGTTATCTGTATGATGAACTCTTTCTTGAGGATTCAATCCGAAGGTACTATGACGTAAAATGACGGTCAATTATTTTAATCTAAATAAAATCATATATCAATCATGTTGTAGGCTTGATGTTTAATTAGGTTCGATTAGATCAGTAAGAATCTTGGTGAACTAACTAATACAACAGTATTACAAATAATGTTTATTGAGTACACTGTCCATCACACGTGCATAGAGCAGTACACTGCAAATCAAATCTATTGCATTTGCAGTTCCTAATACACATTGTTTTGCATCTGCAGCTGATCAATTCTGAACATTCATCAGATGCTTGTGGCAAAATTGTTTTTTCGTTTTATCTTGACATTCCAGATTTGACGACTTCCATCCCCAGTTAGTTGCATTTGCAATTCCAGGGTGTGAAAAATTGAGTGAGAGATCTACCGGGTAAGGCATTCATATTGAGACAATATTATATCTCGGTTCGACTCGATTATTTCGAAAGACATTTCAGACAAATAATGTAAGGCCAATGATTTCCAATCCATTTTCTATAAAAAAAATCGACTTTCGCTCTAAAGGCCCCACTTCCGGTCTAGTACAATATTTCTCAGTTTTTTTTTTCGAAATAATCGAATACAAGCGAGATATAATTTTGCCTCAAGATAAATGCGCCACCCGGTATATTGTAGAGTCAAAAAAGATCTTCTATATTTCTAGATGAACACGTGTGTAAGGAGGATTTTTATGAATAGGAAGGGATACTTGGTAACGGGGTAATTGTTGGTATTACAAGAAATTGTTTCAGACAAAAAATGTCCGCCTTGTAATGTTCTTTATTTCATAAGTTACACCTATTCCAAAATTTTGCATCGTTCTTGAGATATCAGCAAAAATCTAGTTTTCGGCCGCTATTTTAGAAAATGGCGGACGAAATATTCCAGACCCAGCTTGTGTCTCGATGGTTTTTTGTTTCCTATATATTTCTCATCATGTATGCCAAATTTCATGCTGGTAGCCAGAATAGCAATATTCTTATACTTTTTTGAACCAACCCAACGCACTAAAAGTGGGACAAATGTATCAGGGAGGGTAACTAACCGAGGACCACCACTGGGCGGATTATATGTATAATATATGTGTTCAAAACATGTACCTTAATTTGATTTGTTGATCATATTAAATGTCGTCGAGACTTCGAGTATTATTTAATTAGTAGTTGAAAAATAAGGTTGAATTAGCTTAACATTATTGTGAAACACAGTCCACTCGCCCATTATAATTGTTGGATCATACGGTTTCATCGTGATGTGCGGAGAATAATAACTGTATTACGGGCTGTATCGTGGACTAAAATCTTTCATCCCAGCTTTCATCAAACCAGTGCATTTCTATGGGATATAAAAAATCACAAGCATTATCCACTATTCAACTATGGAACGAAGCTGATATACAGGGTGGCCCACGGTCGATGGTACCTTAGCCGTATACGGAAAACGGTACATTGGATTATCCTGAAAATTTGGTTACTCTAATAAGCGTTTGTGATCTAACGATTCAAAATATTTTCAGCGAAGCAGCGTTGCCACTTTTACCAAAAAGTAGCATCATCTTTGTTATTTCAAATGGAACAACCTGTATTTTATTGCGTTTTCAGATTCTTCTCGAAGAGCTGATTTCGTCAATGTATCACACTTGGGGTCTAGCAGGAATTATTACAGAGATATAGGGTGTTCAAAATCGAGATCTTTCAATTTCAGGAATTTTTTGTGTCGAAACTATTCATTATCGATCAAAACGGCTTACATGTCCCTATCTTAACTTTTCATTCACTATCTACTGACATTTAATTGGAACAGATACAGGGTGATCAAAATTCTGAATCTTGGACCATCCTTTATTTTTTCCCATCAAATGTCGGTAGATAGTTGATCAAAAGTTAATATAGGGACATGTAAGCCGTTTTGACCAATGATGAATAGTTTCGACACAAAAAAATCCTAAAGTTGAAAAATCTCGATTTTGAACAACCTATATCTCTGTAATAATTCCTGCTAGACCCCAGATGCATTGATGAATTCAGATCTTCGAGAAGAATCTAAAAACGCAATAAAATACAGGGTGTTCCATTTGAAATAACAAAGATGATGCTACTTTTTGGTAAAAGTGGCAACGCTGCTTCGCTGAAAATATTTTGAATCGTTAGATCACAAACGCTTATTAAAGTAACCAAATTTTCAGGATAATCCAATGTACCGTTTTCCGTATACGTCTAAGGTACCATCGACCGTGGGCCACCCAGTATTCGTCATATACTCGATCGACTCTACTCTTCAAGCAAAATGATCCAACAATCAACACTCCACAAATGGCGATAGAAGGCTACACCACGAGCAATAGAAGCTATTCCAGGAGTAGGTACAGTTTTCTCAGAGTGAACAATAATGTGAACATTGAAAACCAACCCTAAACAATATTTTAATCTAGGTAGGGCATAGCTCTTTTTGTGCTACAATTTATAGCCATCAGAATCATGTGCATTTGATCCATATAATGAGAACCAGCATTGGGAGATATCAATTTTATTGAAAGAAGCTCTCCTTTAAACCAAGAAATGATTCCTCTCCAAAAAGCACCATGCAGCAAGATAACTTCGAGGCTTTGAGGATTGTTTACAGCACCATAGGCATATTATATTGCAACCCTTCAACTCCACAGTCATATTATATTGCAAACCCTCAACTCCCACTACTCCACATGTGGTGTTCCACTGCAATGACATCAAGTTTTCATTATCCTTTGTTTGTGAATTGTATCCATATTACAGGTTTCATAATATGAATATACTTAATATACTTACAGTTGAGGTAGATGGTATCCTAGACTAATTTTGCATCTTGGTATTCATTTAAATCTTTTAAAATTGTTTTTTTTTACCATATTGATGAATTCTTTGAATAATTTGGACTTCCACAGCATAAAACGTTCTTCAAATGACATAGGATTTTTGTAAGTGTATGCAGGTAAGTTTAATTCGTCTAACTTTGACAATCGATAGCAAAAATCAAAATATTAGATAGGTATTTTTCTGTTTTGTCATGGAGAAACTTGTTTTCATTAAATTAAAGTTTACATACATTTTTGATTTTTCTTTTCCATCTTTGTTGAAACAACACCTGACGATCTGAAATTCACTGATCACTTCTCTATCGGCAATATGAACAGTCCTTATCAATAGAATACACTGGGTGTTATTCTTTTTCGAGCCCTGTGACATGAAACTCATTAGATTTTTTTATTAGGACACTAGTAGTGGATTGAACCTAATGATAAATCATTATTATTTCTTCACCACAATTTGTGTTTTTCATGTGTTTCAATATCTTTCGTGTCTGTGAATCATTTAATATTCAATTCGAATCATAATTTGATCTAAGATAAACATTCATGTTAAAAAACTGTAATGCATAGTATAACATCATTTTTAATAACAAGGAAACCTAGGATGATATCAGAACAAATAAAGCGCAGATAGCAAGGTGAATAAATGAGGATCTTTTTTCATCAGCTATAATTCACCATTGGCGTCGCTATGGAAAAATTTGTACGGTTCCATATCAGTGGCTATGAAAAAAATAACACCCATTGTAGCCAAGTCCCCTCTATTGATAAGGACTGTTTATATTGCAGATAGAAAAGTGCTCAACAAATTTCAAATCGCTAGATTTGGTTTCAACAGAGATGAAAAATAAAAACAAAAAATTTATGCGAACTTTAACACTCCGTATAATGAAAACTAGTGTCTCCACGGAAAATACGTGTATAATATTCTAATTTTTGCTATCGATTTAAACCTGAGCATTGAGTTGAACCTGAGTATACAGAGTGAGTCAGAAATGTGCACCGGGCTTTTTGGAGGTGATAGTACATTGAAAAATAAATATAGTTTGATGAATTAACTAATGGCCCAAAATGTATATTAAGGGAGATATATCTCTCCAAAGTTGAGAGTAAAGAGACACTAAAAACACGGTATGGGCAAAGAGGAGAGGGGAAAGAGATTCCACTTGGAGTATTTATGAATGAAATAGTGAAACTTAGATGATGACCTTGAAATAACCCAACTGAATGAACTGGCACGATGGGTTACGCTCCGCTCATTGGTTGGAAGCAGGTTGAAGTATTGATTTTTTGAAACTGACATACATATTGAAGGCGCGCTTACAACATACAAGTAAGCGATCCGCGTTCAGCGTATCAAATCCTCATTGGTGGATAGATTGACAGCCGTCGCGTAAATGTATGTTCACCCAATCACAACACGATTCTACAAAATTAGGTGGACATTGTGAATCTACCTTAGAATAGTTTATTTACAAGTGTCAATGGAATAATAGAAATTAATAATAATTTATTTTGACTTGCCAATGAATCAGAAACTTAAGCAGGACATGAGGATATTTTGTTTTTGTGAAAGATAAATCATCATTTACCTATGTGCAATGTGGAATTTCTCTTTGTAATTTTAGGTTAGGAACAAATTTCAGGATATCTTCTAAATGAACATCTTCAATTCATCTTATTTTTCCATAAGCTGATGAATCATTCTGCTCAGTCTTACTGAAGGAAATAAAATGAATCATTTAAGAAATTCCTTGAAATTATTTCCTTCAGTATTCAAGGTAGGTTTGCACATATGAAATAAAAATAACCATCATTTCGAATGAAGATTTTAATCAAATCAATAACAAAATAAATCAGTAAAATGTAGGAAATAGTTTTCAATATACCACATTTATTTTCTTGATTAATTTGATTTTTCTTGGTGTGATAGCTGAAAGTTGCTTTTCTGTCTGCACTTGAGAATCAGACTTCTGCACAAGTGTCTGTGTTCCTGTGTCCACCATATCTGTTTCTGTTTGGGTACCAATGCTTCTTGCTCTTGTGTCCATCCCATCTTCAGAGCTATCATCTATTTCCATAAAATGACCTACTTCTATATTTTCATCACTAAAATATGAATGCTCCTCATGTATGGAGCCTGATAAAAATACCTATAAGATCAAGTGTAAGTATGTAAAATACAATAAAATCAGGACCATTTTACCACCAAGTTTAGTATAGGAACAGCATTTTCTTTCAGTTTGTGCTTTTCTATCAAATGATCCTCAAAATGTAGACTGCAAATTCTCATGCTTCCATACAATTTCATAGGATCAGTAGCCCTGATCAATTCATCATTGCACGCCAGTTGCCATGAATTCATTCTCACTTCTTGGGTCCTAGGATTAGGGAACCTAAAAAATCTCAATGGTGTATGTTGATTATTATCTAAGTACTTACTCTTGCAGTCTTTGACTGCACATTTTAGTCCTCCAGGTCTCCCCATTGCCAAGTTTATCTACAAAAATATATCATTTCTACCTCAGCAACCCTAGACACTAGAAAAAATCAAATATACCTACACTTATACCACAATATTTTGAGGATATGTAGAATGATAACAAGAAACGAAAAATGATGATGATTCCACTGAAACTTAGCAGAAAAACACAAGTCTATGAAAATAATAATCGCTTTTGTGCAGATTAAATCCACTTTTGTCACTGTTGAAAAATTTGCCAAATCTCTGAGAAGAAATTAGTTGACAAACAGTAAACATACAGCTGACATCTGATCGTAGTAAAAATTCAAGGTCATTTGTCAGTTTTCCCGCGCATTTGAAGTGGAGCTTCTTGGTGACTAACCTATATTCTTTGGTATGGGCTTCCGGAATATTTCTTCATTGCAGGAGAATTGATAAATATAGTATAGACGGAAAAATTTTGTAACATTAACCATCGTTAATCGCCCTCATTGATACACTAGTCGGTTAAATAACTATTAATGGCCTTCAAACTTTATTATTGAACTTTCCATATTTTCGTTTTTTTGCGCATGCATAGTTTATGAACATCTAACTTTTCATTAATCTTCTCCCTGACGATATTATTTCATTTACAGGTATTATGTCAACGCACCCAATGAAATAACAGCAATTGAATTCATGGAACATCAGTTCATATTGAAGCAATTATTTCTGATGACGTCAACGTATGACTTCAGTGATCCGACGAATAGAAAATGTCTGAATTCGTTGGTCACCAATATTTTGGAAAATGTCGTACTCACTTCTGACGTCATCAATGTCATAATCGGCAACTTGGAACATTCCATTCCCAAGAGTGACCAGAGGACGCAATTTGTCAGCGAAATGATTTCGGACATTCTCTATCCCATCAGCTCAGAGGAATCTCGGGAGAAAATACGAGAAAACGAATTTCAGGTATTTGGGATTTCTTGGGAAATTCAGGGGAAATAGGAGTTTTTGACATGTAATGACAAATACTGAAATGCCACAATTATAGAACACAGGCATGATCGACGATATCATAGATAGATAAATGGTTTATTTATTGAAATTTTTGTTCTTAAATTGTTCAATCCGTCATTCGGTTGCCCCCTCACGAGCAACCCTCAGAAGTCTTCGAGAGACTTGATCGAGCAAGAAATGACGGGGGCATTACCTTCTAACATATGAACGATCCCAAACACTTTCTTAGGCCTTCAGAAAAATTTCCGCAGCAGGAAATTGAACTCAAGCCGGCAAGCGAACGCGGATTAGAATACTGACACTTCTACAACGAGGCTAACTGCCCACTGCATTCAAAACAGGTTGAACCTATGGGTTGAATGTAATGGCATGTATACAGTGCAAAATTCAAGGAAAAATATACATAACTTCTAGCATGACATTATAGAATAGAATAAAATAGAATTTATTTATACCAGCGACAAAAATCACATTTTTGTATAGTACAAGTCAAACTTCCTTAAATAATTCATAATAATAAATAATAATAAGTTAAACGAAGAATATTTTGAGATTTGAATTATCAATGTTTTATGTCTTCTCCGAATGATGCGCTTCGGTGCGGCTTACAGATTTTGAAAATGGCGCATTTGCATAGAAACTGCAGGAAAATCCGAAAAAACCTACATTGCCACTATTTTTGATTAAAAACACTGAAAATTCATTCTCTCTCGATTCAACATGCATACACCATTAGTTGGTGAATATAAGTGGGAGATTATTATTTTGAAGGGCACAGCAGCAACTCATTTTTTTTCTCACGATATGTTTAAAAGCTATGAAGTTCAAGTTTTGGAGATGATCTGGCAGTGAGTTATAATATTGTACACATTTGTAAAAACAACCTTTTTCATATAATGTTGTTTTATGGGAAAAGCAAAATACTTCTCTTCGTCATGTGTTATGTTTATGATCGAAAATATATTGTCTGAATAATGATTTATTCTGTTGAACATAGCAAATACACAGGAATATAAATATTGCAAGAATAGTTAAAAAGCCTAATTTCTTGAAAAAACCTCTACAAGTCATTGTACCTAAGGTTTGAAATTATCCTACCTGCCCTCTTTTGGACCGTGAAGACATCTTGATTCGTGATCCTCCCCAAAATAAAATGCCGTAATTCATTATGGAATAAAAATGACCTTAATAAGCTGTAAATAGAATGTTGTGATGTACAACTTTCTTGAGTTCTTTGAGCAAAAAACAAACACTGCTTAGTTTTCCACAGAGTACCGATATATGATCTGTCCAGCACAAATGACACCTAAAAATTTCCTTGATTCACAGTAAGAAACGTCCACTTCCTGAATATTGATTTCCTTTGGATACAAAATATTATTTCTGCTATGTCTAAGTAGTGAACAGTTTTTTTTTTGTATTCAGTAACAAGTTGTTATTTTTGAACCACCCTGCTATGTCTGAAGTAACATCAACTGTCTTTCGTTTGAGATCTTCATAATCTTTATCAGCAACTAAGATAGTTGTGTCATCCGTGTAATTTGTTAAAAAAGTAGATGTATTAACAATAATACTTGGTAAATCATTGATGTACAATAAAAATAGCACAGGACCAAGGACACTGCCCTGTGGAACGCCTATTGTGATATTTTTTCTTCTGATTTGCAATCCACAGAATTATCTCTGATGCTCACTCTCTGTTTTGCGATTGGTTAGATAAGATGTGAACCATTTGTTTGCAATATCACGAAAACCCGTTTTTCCAACTTTTGTAAGAGAATAAAATGGTTCACACAATCAAAAGCCTTCGATAAGTCCAGAAATATACCATGGGCCAAATATCCATCATCTAAATATTCAAGTAATTTTGTAATGAAACTGAAAATTGTTGTTGTTGATTTATTTTTCTGAAAACCATGTTGATTTTTCAGGAGAATATTATTCAAGTTCAGAAAAGGGAGCAATCTTCTGCACATCAATATTTCAAATAATTTTGCAAAACTGGATAGCAAACTTATAGGTCTATAATTTTTTAACATGAGAGGATCTCCTTTTCTAAATAACGGTTTAACAACTGCGATTTTCAGTTTTTCTGTAAAGACTCCATGTTTGAATGACTCATTTATTATAAAAGTGATAGGTTCTTCTATATATCTGCTGATTCTTTTATTTATTTTATTTATTTATTTATTTATTTATCTGATGGCATGTCATAATGACAACGTTATGTCACTCAATTTTGATGACATAAGGAAGCTCATTATGGGACTAAGTACAGCTCACTCACCTACTAATATTTGAAACTACACAATACTTACTCCTTTAAAAATAGTTGTCATTGTGACATGTCGAAAATGCAGTTTTTAATTTTTCGAAAATGTATTGATATAAATGCCATCAGATAAAATTTTGTATGTAATACGAATCATAAACAATCATTATGGCACACGCCGTGTTATCGGACTCGGCTACACCTCGCCCGATAACATTCACGACTTGTACCATAATGATCGTCTTTATGATCCTTATTACATAAATAACTATTATTTATTTATTTCAGTTATTGCATTACATTCTCTTCTTCATTGATACATTTCATACAAATAATATATAAAGTATAATTAATTTTCTAGTAGGAATGACATGAATGATCTGACAGTAATTCCTGGTATAAGATCATTCATGAAGTATTATCGACTGCTGTATAATTGAAATTACAAATAGTGAACAAAACTTATTCATTAAGATACAGTCATATTATAGTTACATTACTTATACCGTCGTCTCCAGATGAAGTTTTATTCTTCAAGCCATTGATTACTTCTAGAACTTCATTTGTAGTTTTATCACTCAAGAAAATAGAATTACAACTATCAAAATTAACATTTTCAGGAGTACCGCCAACCAGATTAGAGGCTATTTTAATAAAGAAGTCGTTAAAAATTTCACTAGCATGCATTGCAGATGTTATCATATTCTTATTCCAGATAGTTTTTGATTTATTATCTGTTTCTGTGATTTTTTTCCCATAGTCATTCTTCTTTTCAGTTAATATCAAGTTGGAATAAAAAGTGTTATAGTCATTAAACATTTTCTTTGAAATTTGATTTTGTTGGTAGAGCTCCTAGAGAAGAAGAAGTGTTTCTTTGGCATCACATATATTTTTTGAAATCCAATTTGGTTTCGTATTCGATTGAATTTTGAACTTTCTCATAGGAAATGCTGAATTAAAGTGATTCAGTAGACTTGAAATGAAGTTGTACTTATCATCAACAGAAGTTGCTTCATAAACAGATAACCAAGTTTCATTTGTCAACTTTTCATTACATTTCTCATAATTAGACTTGCTAAACACTCTTCTATATTCATAAATTTTTTCATGATATTTATCTTTATGAATTTTTATATACTGAGCAAAATGATCAGAGATATTGGTGCTAAGAACACTCATATCAAAATTTAAGTAACTTGAAATGTAAATGTTGCCAACATATCTACAGTCATGCACAAAAACGTAGTAATATACAGGGTGCCACTGAACATACTTACTACATACAGGTGAACAACTAAGAACGGCAGTCATCAATCATTCTTCCAACTTTGACCGTTACTATCTTGCGTTAGCGAAAAGCTATCATGTTGCGGTTTTCGTTGGTATGTTGGGATTCAATTTCTCTATTTCATCGTGCAATAAATAATTTGCATACCATTAAATTTTATTTATTGTTTCAAGTCATCCATTGATACTCTAGATCACGCCCTCTAGCAGCAACGGTGATATGAATATGGAAACAATCCAAATCACAGTTGATAGAACAGGAAGAGGCCTTTACAAATATGCCCAAGATTCTTGAATTCTGTTGAAGATAACCAGAGTCACAGACGTTTAGAAAAAAAAACAAAGGAATTTATCAAGGATCAAACAATACACCACTAAATACGGTGAAAATTTTAATTTTCTCTTTACTCATAGCCGTTACACCACCTAGCGGTAAATGATGGTATAAAAAACTTTTCTCATGCTACTTATGATGGCCCTTTTGAGGTTTATGAACGATATACTTCACAGTTAATATTAACGGAAAAATATTTCCATAGATAGATTGAAACCAGCTCATTACGAATCAGCATAGTTCATGTGTAAAAACACTTATACTCAATTTGATTGTTTACACATTTCTTCTGTTCAATATAATGTGTGTATTCCTTTTTTTTGTGACAACACTTTGTAGGTTCATGATTGCCCCAACACTTTGTAGGTTGATGATTGCTATAACGATTTGGGGACTTTGTTAAATAATCAATTTTGAATGATATTCGATCATGTCAATATATATTTCGATTAGCTAATAAAGTACTATTATTCTGTACATTTGCTTGTGTGAATTATTTAGATCTTTTATAGTTATGTGAGAAATGGAAACTTTTATTTGTGTAGTCTTGTGATTCGAGAGAGATTTTCAGCAGGTATTCGTTCAATAAAGTATGTTGCACTACTTAAAATACATGACATTCGCAAAATAGAAATGGACCAATTTGGGGTTACCTTAGTTTGCATGTCATTGTCAGTAGTAAAATAAATATTGCAAATTAAGTTCCCACTAAGCAAATTTGGAAGCTATGATGATGCAAGGTTGTAGCAATTACTGAAACGGACGTTCAGCAATATTGCAAATGTGAATTTGTGAATGTAGCATTCCATCAATGTCACAGTAACATGTTATATTGCTGCAACGCTACATTCTCAATCTTGACCTTTGCGATATTGCTGAACGTCCGTTTCGGTAATTGCTTCAACATTGCATCAACATATCTTTGAACTTTGCTTAGTGAGTGGAGTGAATATGATGTTCACAAAGTACTACTGGTACTGGTACTGGTGTGGGACGTTTCCACGTCAGCAACTAGTCCCCAATGGGACCTTTTTGCAAACCCCAAGTGTTTTCAATGACTGATGTGGTTCGCTCAAGAGAGCTGGCTAACATCCTTTTCAGGCACCGCCCATCAGCTCTCTTTTCAGAGTTTTTCAGCTGTGTTTTGTAGGCTAGTAATGTACTCACTACCATATGCGCAGTGGCAGGCCTGCTAACTATCATCGTTAACCCCCGACACCGAGGTCTACTTAAGCAGCTGGCCCGCTCTCACGCTCAGCTGGTAGTTTTCCACACCCACCTACATACACCGTCCTACTTCTCCTTTGATGCTCACAACCACATCATCATATCTTTCTGCGTGTTCTGTGTAGGTATTGTTACTTACTCCATGCGCCACTTTAGGAGCAGCACTGTTAATTGGAACGCAACAGCGAATCGTGCAGGACTATCCCCAGCCGATGCTCCGAAACTTTACAATATTTAATTCGTGAATAAAAATGTTCACAAAGTAAGTATTTGAGATGTATGTATTGCAGTCGATTTATCTACTTACATGTGTTTATGAAAGAAAAAAAGCTGGATGTATCTGCGAATAATTGATCTACCAAGTAGGAAAAATTGAACATAAATGTGCTTTGAGTGAGGCTTTCATTCCTACTGTAACTTTTCACTTCTGGGTATAAAATGCAACTGAATTCAATCTCGAAGTTGAGAGAAAATCTTTCAATGACACGCACTGATTGAAATTATCATTTTCTGTGAAATACAGTTGAGAAAACTTTCCTAAATAACTTGTGAATCGGAGCAATAATGATTTAACATACTCTACTAAAGAATTCAAACATGAAAAAAATCCACAAGAGGGTGTATCGCTTATTTTGAATCGCCTATAGTAATGGACCTTCTATTGAGCCTTGAGGCATGCCTGAAGAAGGTCTGAATTCCTCCGACTTCTCATTCAACGAGAAACGTTTCAGCTTAAATAAACCAGTTTCTTGATTTCGCCGTAAAGATCAACTTGGATATTTATATTTTTGAAATACTTATATTGTATTTCTTGAAATATTTTCAAACACGGTGACATGGATTTTCAATTGAAATTCTCTTCATGGTTTCTTATAACCTTCAAACAAACAACTTCAGTGACATTTTGGTGCAATATATTGGAGAAATAATTATAATAATGATGATAAGGACAAGTAAATTACAATGAACAACTTTGCAGAAGATATTCAGTCATGAGTAGTGACAATTATTTTTTCTTCAGATTTCCCAATTGACTGTGAAATTGAATCAGCTGAGAGTGTCTCTGGAGGAAGCGGTTCAACGAGAAGATTACATGGAAGCTGAACAAATAAAAAACATGATCGGCGATGCGAACGCTTCTCTGGCGAACCTCAAACAAGAGGAACCGGCGCAGCTACGTCAAGAGAAGAAAACGGATCTCGTGACCACCATCAAATGTTTGGATATCACAGCGGCGATATTGCTGTCTCCTAAAATAAACAGGTAAAAAAAAAATAGTTTTATATACAGGGTGTTCCACAGGTAAAGGGAAATATTTCAGTGGTACATAGGTGTCACCAAGGTGGTTCTGAAAATATCATATTTGATAGGTCTGAGAGTCTTCATAACGGAGATACAGGGCGATTTATCGATTTCGAATAATTATTCATTCGTCTATAAGTATTGAACTACCCGGTATATTTTCCCCAAGTTTGGTATGGATCTAAAACTTGGGACATTAAATTTATTCACATATCAGGCGGAGCGAAAATCCAAATTCGGCGTCAGGAAAAATTTACATTTATTCGATATATTAAAATAACACACTGTATGTATTAACTAACAAAGTTCATCGAAGGAATCGTGAAGAGGTGGAGAATTTGAATTGGACTTGATGCTTTTTGTTTTTCCGCCACTAATTTGCATCGTAACAATTATAAACAGAAAGTTAAAAGTAGGTATGTCAAATTGAAGAGTATTGAAATTATAAAACCCGTTTCAATTATGATTATTCGATATATTTTAGTTGAATGATCGTTCGAAAGAACTTACTAAGTCTCACTGTTTTTATAACAGAGATACAGGATGAATTATCGGTTTAGAATGATTATTTACTCGTCCATAAGTATCGAACTACCCAGTAATATTTTCTCAAATTTGGTATGGAGCTTACTTAGGACCTTAGATTCGTTGACCTATCAGGCGGAATTAAAATACAGGTTCAGCTTCAGAAAAAGTCTCACAGAATAGAATAGAATAGAATAGAATAGCGTTTATTGACCACATTACATACATAAGTACATTTGAAGTCATTTAAAAACATAGTTAGTTGAGATCAAAATTAATAAAATACATCAGCACATCACAGTAAAAATACAGCACGACAGAAATTCAATTAAAATTCAAATATTGATTGACACTATAAAAACAATGCTCCAAGAGGAACCCTCTAGAGAATCTGTAGAATTCGTTGAGGGACATATTTTTTATTTGTTTGTCTTTGAACATATTATTCAATTTGTTGTAGATATTCAGATCAGATTTATTGTTTTGAGTTATACAGAATAATCATATACTCGTCCATAAGTATTAAACTAGGCAGTAATATATTCTCAAATTTGGTATACGGAGCTTACTTGGCACGTTGGATTCATTGACCTATCGGGCGGAATGGAAAATACAGGTTAGGCTTCAAGAAAAATGTATACTCATTCGAAATATAAAATTTGATAATTAACAAAGTTCATCAAAACAATAATCGTGAACGGGAGAAAAAACTGAATTGAATTTGATACTTTTAGCGATCATTCAACTAGAAGATATCAAATAATTATAATTCGATCATTCACCCTGTATCCCTGTTATAAATACCTACTGTGAGACTTTTCCTGAAGCTGAACCTGTATTTCCATTCCGCCTGACAGGTCAATGAATCCAACTTCCCAAGTAAGGTCAATACCAAATTTTGAGAAAATATTACTGGGTAATTCAATACTTATGGACGTGTGAACAATAACTGATAATTCACCCTGTATCTCCGTTATAAAGACTGTGATACATAGTAAGTTATTTCGAGAGATCATTTAACTTAAATATATCAAATAATCATAATTAGAACTGGTTTCATAATTTTAATATTCTTCAAATTGACATACTTTCAACTTTCTGTTTATGATTCTTACGATGAGAATTGGTGCCGGGAGAATAAAAAGCATCAAATCCAATTCAGTTTCTCCTCCTCTTCACGATTCCTTCGATGAATTCTGTTAATTATTACATACAGTGTGTTATTTTAATATTTCGAATAAATGTGAATTTTTCCTGAAGCCGAACCTGGACTTTCACACCGCCCGATAGGTGAATAAATTCAACATCCCAAGTATAAGCTCCATACCAAATTGGAGGAAAATATACTGGGTAATTCGATACTTATGAACGAATGAATAATCTTTTGAAAAGGAATATTCTCAGATAAATTATGAACATACAAATTCATTTCCACGCCCTGTATGATGAATGTCAATTTATCATACACCCAAAAGAATGAATAATCATTCGAAATCGATAAATCGCCATGTATCTCCGTTATGGAGATTCTAAGACCTATCAAATATCGTATTTTCAGAACCACCTTGGTGACCTCTATGTACCATTGAAATATTTCCCTTTACCTGTGAAACACCCTGTATATATTATAAGTTCAAAACGATTGTTTTTTCCACAATCACATTTCAATGAGAGCTAACATTATTCACCAAAACGCGCCACTGAAACGTGAGGTTAGGGTTGGTAGTACTGAATCTCATCGTTTGTGGAGTTTTTAATAATATGTTCGCTATCAACCGTTTCAAGTTATACCGGTACATCCTATTTTAATGTGAATATTATGCCTATTTTCCGTAAATGAATGAGATATCAAACCATTCCACAGGTAATTCCAATTCTTCAGGTTTGAAAAGTAGGATATAAAAGTTAGGCAACCCAATGGAAATCCCTATAATGTTCGAAGAACATCGTGCTTACCTAGGGAGGATAGGGAGAGGAGGTAGGTGTTGAAAAAAATTCAACTCGGGGATTATGAGTTCTTGGAAATACTTTCTTAGGCATTGAATTCCCGTTAAATGGATAGACGTTTCGGGACCGAATCTGCGCCAAAGATAAGTGAAAATTCGATATTTATTCAATACATCTATATTTCTTTCCTTCAAAAATTTTTGCAAACAAATTGTCACTGACAAGCTACTGGATTTTTCTTTTAGATTCCCTGATACAAAAATTTGTTCTGATTTGTCCCACTACAAATATATTGAAATAATGCGAATATTTTTATTTTATAGAAACGAAGAGAGAAAATCCCAAAGAAGTAAGTAAAATGAATGTACCACCTCCGCGATTAACCTACAGACAGTATTACTTAAAATGTTTACATCAATGAAAACAATGTTTATTAAAGATAAGGAGATACTCATCTTTGTCTAACACATCGTTTCTGGTATTAATTTGTCTTTCTCTAACACATTATTCAGTCCGAAGTACCTTCTACATAATTGAATTGCTCTTATTCTAAATGCATTATTGGTTATATGAAACCAAAAATGATAATTAAGCGATTGTTTATTATTTAATGAAATAATATTAATGAATCATGAAAACACAATTTAATCAATATGAAAAAATACCGAACATCAAGTTTTCTTGGCCCAAAATATTTCCGTTTGCTTTTAAGCATTCATTTGCTTTTTCTAAAACTCTTCTCACAGACCTTTCAACAAATCGCCTTTGTTAAGATCAAAAAGCGGTTATAATTTGCTGCCGCAGTTTTTCTATGGAGACAATGGAGCCGTTTTTGTAAATGGTGTTTTTTATGGCGCCCCAGAGAAAAAATCAAGTGGCGGTTTGAGAAAATGCAAATAAATGCCTAAACGCATACGGAAATATTCACTATGAAAGAAAACTTGATGTTCTGAATTTTTTTCATATTGGATTTTATTTGTTTGATTAAATTGTGTTTTTATCATTCATAAATATTATTTCATTAAATAATAAAAAATTGTTTTATTTTCATTTAAAGTTTGGTATAACAAATAACACATTTTGAATATGAGCAATGCAATGGGCTTATATCACAAAAAAATTTTATTTCATAATTCGATTGAACTCACCCAAACTAGCTCACCACCGCAAACCGTTTCTTGCTATGAGCTCCCTACGTTTTATAAAAAACTATTGAAATCCCCGATTTTTCGGACCTCTGAAAACGAGGCGATGATGTGACGTCAAAACCCTAATACTGAAACAAGACTATTCCAGACAGAGATGAATGATACATACATGATTTCTCACAAAGCACCAAGATTGGTGAATCGGCAAGTCGATTTTTGGGACATAGATGATAAGAACAAGAAGAAGATCAATTCTAACCTATATTAAGTTTCTGCAACTTTCGAATATTAAATTGAAATATTTCGACAAAAGTATGATTGAGAAATGTTCTGTGCCTAATTGCAATTAAAAAAACATCATTTAGCTGGGAATTTTGAGAACAAATCTTGCCCCTCACTGGGTAAACACAATATTATAGTAGTAGTTTTGCTTTGCAGAAATTCATATGGAAATTGCTTGAAGAATGAATGATCCATCTCCTAGAAGAACATTCAGGGGGAGATGCAAGCAGTATCTAGTCTTGGGAATAACATTGTTTCATACCAATCGATCATATTGTTGCATAGGTAAACATATCGATCAGTGACAGATTTAATGAGGATTCTTCCTCGGAATCTCCATATGATGGGTATTCTGATGTTAAATATCCTTTCAGGTGAACAATTTTCCAATGCAACTATAATAGGTACAAGCAATGAAAATTGAATGAATATTGTGGAACTTACCTTTCAGATTTTCTATTCCTCATTTCAGCACTGAGGAACTGTGGAGATTTTCTAGTATGTTAGAGACATAAAAATAATTAACCATTTCCAAATCAATTTTCGGTAGATTATTTGATGAGCCTTTTACAAATCCTGATTCAACGTTCATGTTTATATTCAATATATCAATAATATTAATATGTACTAATATGATATAAAGCAAGATTTGGAGGTTAATTTCATTACGTGTCTTCTCTTCTCATTTTAGACGACATAAATAACTTCGGAATCGGAATTCGAGACTCGATGCAAATGCAGCTCCATGTGAAACGAGTCAACAAAGCAATGTTGCTGCGTTCATGAAATATATTGGATTATTGTGAAATTGTCATGGTGCAAATGGTTTTGAGATTGAGACATTTCGTTGTTTAGAGATTGTTTATATTCTAATGATTCAACCTACCATCGACGAGTTGAATATATTTTTCTGCAGTAGTGGTAGTTGATGTCAAAAGATATTTCAATATCGATTTCGATCTCTCGGATATTTTGTTTAGATGATATGGCAACAGTGATAAGTGTCACACATGGGTCACTCTATGGGTCACGCTCATTGGTTCCAGGCGAGATGAGGTTTCTACGTCATAAAGAGGGTCCGTTTTCAGCAGGTACTATTATTTATGTCCAAGAATAAAACATTCCAGTTAATTATTAGATGGAATTATGTCGTCAATCGTTATTTATGTATAAAAGGATCATTATAAACATGGTTTGAGTTGAAAGTTCTACTAAGGTGTACACGCCCATTATGTAGGAGGTACTTCGCACTGAATAATGTGTTAGACAAAGATATATTGATACCAAAAACGCTGTGTTAGACAAAGATGAGTATCTTCATAACTTCTATAAACATTTTTTCAATTAAAGTAAACATTTTAAGTAATGTTTGGATACACCATCATATCAAGGAAATCGAAAATTATCGAAACATGAAATGAAAAATCCACATCCGTATTTGAAATAATAAAGTTGATGATGACCGCTTGAAGAAGAAACGTCACATTTTCAATTTGACAGTTTCATGAGTAATGTGTTAGACAAAGATAAATTAATACCAAAAACGCTGTGTTAGACAAAGATGAGTATCTCCATACCTATTTTCAACAATTTTTTCACCGAAGTAAACATTTTATAAATTATTTTTTGGTACACCATTATATCAAGTATATCGAAAATTATCGAAAAATTAAATAAAAAACCCAGGTACCTATTTAAAAAAACAAAGTTGATGATGGCCGCTCGAATGAGAAACGTCGGATTTCCAATTTGACAATTCCATTTTGTAGAGGAGGAAAAGTGGTCATGATGAAGTGACATTCATTTTGAAATATCTCTTCCAATAAACTGAGCTATAAATAAAAACGATTCTGCATATTTTTCGGGTATCTCTGGAAGTGATAGAAATTTTTCCAATTTCAAAGCAGCATTTGAGCATGAAATGATGCAATTTTGTCCCAATTTAACCCACTCTGTATCTCAATGTTCTGCGTGGTATTAGCCAGGAAAGTAGTTGTTTTCTTCCGAAATCTACTATTGTTCATTTTATGAACTTTGTGTGGAAATGACTGAGCTTTTCGTATTTATTTACCATTTCATTCCACTTTGAGCATTGTGACAGAGATGTATAGAAATTTAACTGGCTCCCTATTGAAGGTCTTTTGCAAGTTTCTCGATGGCGCCTACTCTGATAAACCTTTGATAAACATACTTGACGTGGGTAAATCTCGCTAAGCTCATCCTGGTTACAATCCATATTTACAGGAAACATATTACCGACCGATAAATATTTGGATACGTATAGGATTTGGATCAGAGCAGTGAACTGATTCCTGATCAAAGGATCGAAATGTCAATATGTCAAAAATATTCTTGAGCTGAAAATAGCTATTTATTATACAAGGGAAAAAAGTTGTAGATTTTGGCTCCAGGTTGTGTTGTCTCCCGACGCGTAGCGGAGGGAGACAAAAAACCGTGAGCTAAAATCTAATATTTTTCCCGTGTATAATACACTATTTTTTCCTGTGACTGAATAAAGGACAAATGAATATTGAGAAGATATTACATCATTTTGAAATCTGAAAATTATCGACGTGTTTTCTGTCAGTCTAATTCTGTGATTTGATTTCAAAAAATTGCGAATTTAGTGATTGTTTATTAATATACGTAACCGCGAAGTCGAATGGAAGAAAAAAGAGGACTTGCAGTTCTTTCTCGGAGACGGTATTATTGACTCATTTTTCGGAACTATAGCACAACAAAAGCCATCAACAGTGTATATATATGTGATATATATCCGGGAAAAAAGCACTCACTTTTTTCCCACGGGAAAAAAGTAATTTATGAAAAGTGACATTTTATAACCTGCCAACAGAGATGAAATGCCGAACTTTTTTCCCGTCACAGAAAAAAATGGTTATTTCTGAGATTGGGGTCAAGTGTTCGTTAGGGACTTGTTCCGTAGTTTCTAAATTTTGTGTATAATACCTTATCCACCATAGAAAAAAAGGAAATCTCTGTTCTACAACAGAATTATTTCAGTGATTTGAAATATTAGCGTGAACTGGTGTGAATAAAATTCTAAGGTGAGTACCAGTTACCATATCTGCCTATCATGATTTTCGATATTGGTCTATTTCAATAGTTGATACATTCTTTGTTCTGGTTCTTCAAAGAGGAAATTCATCAGATTTCATGCTTTAAATAGGTTCATGTCATGAAAGAAGTGAAGCTTATTAGAATCGGCTACAAAAAAGATTTCTTGCTTCTATTTCAAATTGAAATTTGAATGAAAATGTTGAGCACAGTCTTTATTCGACCACAGAACAATGATGGAAATAGATTCATCCCTCACAGAACCAAGGTTCTGAACGATTTTCCGATTATGGCGCCTCTATCGCAAATACCTGAACCCCACGTCCAAAACTCGCTTGCAATTGTTCCATATCGAGAGTTAGTCTGACGAAACAATTGAAGAGTGAGCCCACCAGTTATATTTCTATACATCTCTATTGTGACTATTTCGTAGTTGAAATCACGCCAGTCGGGCAACCAGCCACTCCCGTATGGGAATTTCAGTTTTGGAGTGATTCTTTCCTCTGTTCTACTCAGATGGTGTTACTTTCATCTTGTCGATGAAAGACGTCTCGGGGGAAATATAATGCCAACTTGATTTTTGTTTGGCTAGGCTTCGCTGAGTCGGCGGTCTTAGGACTGTTGGCTGGAGACTACACTGCACTGATGAGAGTCAAAGAGCTCGAAACCGGTCTGTGGTTGTCTAGCGTGGCCTGGCTAAATCGAAATCAATAGGCATTCAGGAAAGAATCACTTCTATCAGTATCAGTGGCGGCTCCTCAGAGGAGGCAACGGAGGCTGAGCCTCCTCAGAGATTTTCCTTAAACTAATATTATCAATACTTTCTCATCAAAAGGACACCAAGATACATGGATTTTGATTTTATTTCCTGTTTTTAGTTAAATATTTTTGAATTGGCAACAGTGCTTGCCCACGCATCACAAGTTGAAGTCTGCAAATCACGCGTAAAATATTCAACTTGGCAACATCTATAGGAGGCTAGACTCCATCACATTTCGAAACCTACGCGCGCAATGCAAATGCCCGAATACGCCCGAATAGCACGTGTTTGTCGTCTCGCTTCGCGAATTGCAGACAAACGCGAGTGCATTGTTTATGTTTATGTTAGGTTAATGATTAGGGGCTCTATGAATTTCTGAAAAATGAGTGTTTTAAACGATTGCGATTTAGTGGAATACTTTTTGGTGAACCCATTCAGTGCTTTGTCTTATGAAGATATATTGATTGTGAAAAACAAACGTCCGACACCGGAATTGAAAAATCTGATTGTAACAGGTAACAAACAAAATCGTTCGTTCAATTCTGATAATTATAAAAAATGTATCTGGTTGACGGGATCTGAGGTAAGGAATAAGCTATTTTGTTGGTACTGCGTATTATTTTCAACCGATAAGTCATCATGTTGGGTGCGATTAGGATATAATGATTTGAAAAATTTGCCTCGCGGATTGGATAGACACTGCAAATCACAGGAACACATCTCTTCAAGTATTAAGTTCAGGTTAACTGGTAAACAGAATGTCATTAAAGCTATTGATTTGGGTGAGTAGAGAGTTGTTTTTCACAATAAATCTCATATCATTCAGCCTCCTCTGTCATGAAAGTCACGAGCCGCCACTGATCAGTATTCGTTTATACGAGTCGGTGCATAGATTTCGAGAGGATGTAATTCAATGTTCTGCGTGGTATTAGCCAGGAAAGTAGTTGTTTGCTTCCGAAATCTACCATTGTTCATTTTATGA
Source organism: Phaedon cochleariae (assembly GCA_918026855.4). Classification (NCBI taxonomy): domain Eukaryota; kingdom Metazoa; phylum Arthropoda; class Insecta; order Coleoptera; family Chrysomelidae; genus Phaedon; species Phaedon cochleariae. The sequence goes on along the minus strand of OU896719.1, from coordinate 11,815,292 downwards.
ACTTTGTGTGGAAATGACTTTGAGCTTTTCGTATTTATTTACCATTTCATTCCACTTTGAGCATTGTGGCTATTTCGTAGTTGTACAGGGTGGCCAACTAAGACTCCAGAGTTCGATTTCTCTGTTGTCTTGAGAGATACAAAAAAAATTCATGTATCAAAATTGAAGTAATAACCGAGCTTCACATTTCAAAATTTCTTTGAAATACACAGGGTGTTCCGTAAGGTCACAGCACATCAAAGCTATGTTTTTTTCATTGGAACACCCTATATTTTATTTCATTTTTGAATTCTCCCTGAAGATCTGATTTCAACGACCCATCATACTTAGGGTCTAGCAGTGAAAGTTACTGACATATAGGGTGTGCAAAATCGAGATTTTCCAAGTTCAGGATTTTTTTCTGTCGAAACTGTTCATTATTCGTCAAAACGGTTCACATGTTCCTATCTCAACCTTTCACTCACTATCATTTGGTGTTCAATTGAAATTGATACAAGGTGGTCAAAAAATCAAAATTTATAATTTGTTTCAATTAAATGTCAATTGAACACCAATTGATGATGAGTAAAAAGTTGAGATAGGGACAAAAATACACAATCTGAAATATTCTTAGAAATAATGCAATGCAACAACTTACATCAATCAATCTTTGAGCCTACTAGAGTAACAACAAACACCAAAACATTAGTGGATAATATATTCACTAATTTTGAAGAATACCAAAAAGCAAAAGTTGCTCAGTTAGCAATATCAGACCACCATGCACAAATTCTAGAATTGAAAATTGGTAAAGAAAGCCAAGCTGAAAATGTTTTAATGAAACGTATCTTCTCCAAAAGTAAACTAAAAAGTTTCACCCAAGAACTAGCTAGAGAGAATTGGCATGATGTACTTGATCTTGTTAATGTTAATGAAGCTTACAATCTATTCTACTGCAAAATCAAAAACTTGTTGAACTTAATATTCCCTGTAAAAAAGAGTAAACTAGCTGAACAGTCAAAAACATGGATTACAATGGGCATAAAAATATCATCAACAAAAAAACGATCATTGCACAAACAAATGCTAGCAGGGGAAATTGGGGAAGACATATACAAAAGTTATGCACAAATCTTGAAAAAAGTTATAAAAAAAGCAAAATATCTCTCAAATCAAGAATATATTACAAAATCTGAAAATAAAGCAAAAGCAACATGGTCACTAGTGAAAAAAGTTACTCAAAATAAAAACACAAAAACAAAAAGCATTATAGAAAATATGAAAGATGAAGCATCCTTAACAACAACAACAGAGATTCTGAACCAAGCTAATGCATATTTCATTGATGCATGCCCAGACATTAGGAAAGGGGAACTTAAATATGAAAAAATTAGGGAGAATAAAAATAACTGCTATTTGACATTGACAAATCCACATGAAATAAAAAAAATAATTAAAGAGTTGAAAAATAAAAAATCAGTAGGAGAGGATGAAATACCAGTAGTAATACTTAAAGAAACAGCTCACCTGATAACTGTTCCAATATCACACATTATAAACCTAGCTTATTGCACAGGAGTATATCCAGAGAGTCTCAAAGTAGGATGTGTACGAGCCATACATAAAAAAGGAATGAAAAATGATTTCAAAAATTACAGGCCAATTACATTACTATCAAATATAAACAAAATTTTTGAAAAAAGTATTTACAACAGAATTATAACATTCCTAGAGGAAAATGATATTCTAACAAAATGTCAAAATGGTTTTAGAAGGAACAAGAACACAGTGAGAGCAGTATATCAAGCGCTTACATCAGTGCTCAAAGAACTAAACAACAAACAAAAACCATCAGCTCTGTTCTTGGACCTTTCAAAAGCATTTGACAGTGTTGATCACACAATCCTGTGCAAGAAACTAGAACTGCAAGGCATAAGAGGAACAGTGCAAAACCTAATTAAGTCATACTTACAAAACAGGGAACAATGTGTAAAAGAATATGGAGAGAATGGTAAAGTATTCAAATCAGATAAATTATTAATTAAAAAGGGAGTTCCACAAGGGTCAATACTGGGGCCGTTACTATATATTCTTTACACTAACGATCTGCCAAAAATAATGGACCAAACCATGACCATGATAATGTATGCAGATGATACTGCCATAGTATTTAGCGAAAAAACGAATGAATTATGTAAACTCAAAATGGAAAGCACAATAACTAAACTTGATGAATGGTTCCAAGACAATAATCTTCTTCTAAATTTAGGAAAAACACAAGTTATCAATTTTGGAAAGCAATTTGAACATAAGTCAATATGTTACAATAAGATTGATATTGTGGCAGAACCATTTGTATCATTTTTAGGGATTGTAGTTGATCATAGGTTAGATTGGGAAAACCATATAGAAAAGCTATCACAATGTTTGGCAAAGTTTAGCTATGCACTAAGAACTGTATCACAATCATTGAGTCCGGAGGTATCACTAACAACATACTATGCATATGTACAATCAAAAATCAGCTATGGGATAATATTCTGGGGAAACTCAATACATGCACAAAGGATATTCATATTGCAGAAACGATGCATAAGAAACATATTTCAAATAAAACGCCGTGAAAGTTGTAAAAACATATTTATTCAGCAAAAAATTTTAACAGTGGTAAGTTTGTATATTCTAGAATCTGTACTCTTTGTAAAAAAGAATTTTGATTTATTTGAAGACTGTCTGACAGAACACCAATACTCTACCAGAAATAAGAGTAACCTAGGAACAGACCTCACCCAATATACATATATACAAAAAAATGTTGACTACTCAATTAAAAAAATATGGAACAAACTGCCTGCAAACTTGAGAAATTTAGAGTACCAACAATTAAAAAATAAAATTAAAATCTTCCTTCTCGATAAAGCATACTATGAACTGATTGATTTCATGAATGATAGCCTATATGAAATATTGTAATGCACAAAGATATCAAACAAACAACATTCCATGCTCAACTACCTATATGTGAATTATTGTCCTGCACAGAATATAATATGTAACCATTTGTAAAAAACTGCAGATATGTATAAAATAATAATATGTGTATATATTTTTTATCAATATGTTTTGAATAATTGTAAGTAAGCAAATTTTTTTTTGACGTGTTCTACACCCGAAAGGGTATTATATGGAACAAATAAACTACTATTCTATTCTATTCTATTCTATTCATATAAACCGTTTTGACGAATGATGAACAGTTTCGACAGAAAAAAAAATCCTGAACTTGGAAAATCTCGATTTTGGACACCCTATATGTCAGTAACTTTCACTGCTAGACCCTAAGTATGATACGTCGTTGAAATCAGATCTTCAGGGAGAATTCAAAAATGGAATAAAATATAGGGTGTTCCTATGAAAAAAACATAGCTTTGATGTGCTGTGACCTTACGGAACACCCTGTATATTTCAAAGAAATTTTGAAATGTGAAGCTCGGTTATCACTTCGATTTGAATGCAAAACTTTTTTTGTATCTCTCAAGACAACAGAGGTATCGAACTCTGGATTCTTAGTTGGCCACCCTGTACTCTGTATCTCTTAGGGTTACCGAGATCCTCATATGCTTAGCCACGGATTTGTAACATCTTGTATAGCAGTTCGTATAAGCGAAGCGAGATCCTGAATAGTCTAAATAGTCACCTAATATTTTTTGTAGGTTGACGGCTTCGATGAGAGCGCTGAAAGAGGATTTGATTCAGGAGCTGCTGATACACGACAATGATACCGTGCGTGTGAAAGCGATGAAATGCTACGGACTGTGTTGTATCGCCGACAAAGAGACAGCCTCCACCGGCATACATATTTTTTCGACACCGGTAAGGTTCTATACAGTGTAATGCGCTGGAAATGCTGGAATATCTAACTAATCAGCAATCCAAACTGTACATCAATTTAACAGGGGGGTACAGGTAGTTGATACAAAACGTGACAATCTGGAAATACATATATTCATAACACCTAGAACACTAAACTAAAAAGAAAATTCTGACTCAATAGTTCCGAAATATCTATACAGGGTGTCCGGTAATTATGCGCAAAAAATCAAGGGGGTGATTCTGCATGAGAAAACATGAAATTTATTTCATGTATACTTGAGTCCGGAAATGCATAGTTTTCAAGATACAGTGTGTTGAACTCGAGGTTGAACTTATTAGAAAAAATCGTTTTTTTTATGAATATCTCGAATATTCTTTCACCAATTCTCTTGAAATTTGGTTATTATATTCTTTGTCATGAGGGGCTGATTAAGCCATTTCTCAATTAGAATTGTGAAATCCAGTGGCGTCCCGGGGGCACCCTACCGAATATTTTTGTCAATAAAATGTGCGCCGCTGATTTTTTTAAATTCTCTATCTCCATATCCTAATGATCAACTGAAAATACAACATTTTAGTCTCTCGAATTGTTTTGCAATTTTGCAGCGTTTCCGTGGAAAATTAAATACCAATTCATTGTATAAATTTGTGCAAAACATTGCTTTACAAACAGGGGTGAAATTAAATGTGTTATCCATGTCCATAGACGTAGCATTAGAATTAAGATTCATTTTCATCAAATATTTTATAATACATGTTTGACACACTTTGTATCATCGAAAACTACGCCTTCCTGGACCGAGAATACATAGTTCACAATATACAGAGTGTAGAGTGTGTGTCGAACATGTATCAAGGAATATTTGAAGAGAATGATTCTTTATACTTATTCTCTATCTATGGACATTGATGCCGCATTTATTTTCACCTCAGTTTTTGATGGAATGAAGCAAATTATCAAAATAATTCAGGAGACCAAAATGTTGTATTTTTAGTTGGTCAATAGGTTATGAAGATACAAGATTCAAAAAAATCAGTGACGCATATATTATTGACAATAATATTCGGTAGGTTGCCCCCCGGGACGCCACTGGATTTTATAATTTCAATTGAATTATGACTATATCAGCCCCTCATGACAAAGAATATCATTGCCAAATTTCAAGAAAATTGGTAGAAGGACATTTGAGATATTCATAAAAAACCGATCTTGTTTAAAAGTTTCAACACACTATAATGTCGAAAACTATGCATTTCCGGACCCACGTACACATAAAAAGATTTTTTTATTTTATCATGTAGAATCACCCTCTTGATTTTTTGCGCCTAATTTCCGGACACCCTGTATAGCAAATATGGGGGTTTGGCAATGGAAATCAAAAATTAGTCTTTGGAGTCACAAGAATGTTCATAGAAAAAAGTTCCATGTAATCGATGATGAAGATTAAACGTACCGTCAAACGGGGTTTCTTGAGACACTAAGGATAACATGAGACAAACTGCAATGTTAACGAAATTTGTCTCCTAGTTCCATCTATGATGAATTTTCTGAAGTTATTTTGCTGTATTCCTGTTCGCACGGTAGTAAGTTGGTTATTGCGATAGTGTCACTGTATTGTTTAAAAAAATTCAGCTGGTATGTAACCGTATATTTCATGGTTATAGAAACAACGAAGTTGGCTCAGGTACGGTGAGAAGACGAATTAATTTATTCATAAAATGAAAGTCGCGTTTGCTCAATCAATGTCTGTTTGATAAAATGATGTGGAAAAATAACTTCAAAACAGTGTCTTAAAGAAATTGTACGGGTAGTTATCGAAAATTCGACTTTTTCAGGGTAAATTGAGACATGCCTTCTAAATATAGAAGATAATTTGGGCTAGAAAATACGTGGATTATACTGATGCAAACCTGCAATTTATATTGTTAGTTGTTTAGTCATTATTAATGTTCACTATTTCTCTAAGGAAATAAAAACCTCATTTTTACTTTTTTTATTGATGAATTAAAAGTCAATTTGTTATGTAACTTGTTTACTGCCTTTTCTCAGCCCAATTAATCATTTTTTTCCAGAAATTTTTCAAAATATGTATAAGGATAACTTTACTTTGTCTCAACTTACCCTGGGTAAAGTATAACTTGCAATTTTCGCATTTTTTCATGCCTGTCTCAAGTTACCCCATTCTAAGGGTAAATTGAGACAGCCATAAAATAATTTATAACAAAAAAATTGATTTTGATTTCGATATCTCAAGAACAGTAGGCCCTACCTAATAATCTATAAGACGCTTTTGTGAAAAACGAAAATTTTTATCTTGATTTTTGAGAAAATCTTGCGTAAAAATGTCTGAAAAGTGTCTCAAGTAACCCAGTTTGACGGTATCCCACGATCGTATCCCACGTCGGCTCGAGTATGCAAGGTTGGCTGCAACAACGTCAAGTAACGATCTTCAGGAATCCTCTTGTATGTTATTCTTGTTGATTTCGAGTAGGAGTTTACTGAAGAATCCAACGGTGACTATCGGTGGTAAAAGGTATCTTTATTTTTCCCCACGACAAAATCCCCTTCGTTCAACTCTCAAAAATCTGACAGCCCTCACCCTTCCTTCAACATTTTTCTAGACAGGGTGGCACATTACAACAGGGTGAGTCATTGAAATGGGAAAGTGAGATAACGGCTCCGCTGTTTGAGATAGATGAACAAACATTTTTTTGATGGTCTAGGCTGATGAGCAGCACATTTCCAAAATATTTCGCGTTATACAGGATGACTCAACAAATGCGTGACGTATCAAAGGTATACTTTTTCTTATGGGACACCCTCTATTTTATAGCATTTTCGGATTCTCTTTTGTGACCTGATTCCATCAATGCATCACACTTGGGGGTCTAGCGAGAATGATTATTGAATTGAACGAATACAGGGTGGTTCATAATTCTGAATTCTGAACTAAAAATTGTTCTATCAGTCATTCGGTTGCCCCCTTTCGAGCAAGCCTCAGAGGTCTTCGAGAGTCTTGTGCGAGCAAGAAATGACGGGGCCTCACCTTTTAACGTGTGGTCCCAAGCACTCTCTTGGGCCATCAGAAAAATTTCTGCAGTCGATGGGAATCGAACCCACGACCGGCAAGCGAATGCGGATTAGAATATTGACACTCTGGCCGCACGGCTACCTGGCCCTCTATTCGTCTAAATTAAATATCAGTAGATAGTTAACCAAAGTTGAGATGGGGACATGTGAGCCGTTCTGACCAATAATTGATAGTTTCGACACAAAAAAGTTGACAAATCTCGATTTTGAACACCCTTTATCTCTGTAATCATTTCCGCTAGATCCCGAGTGTGATGTATTGATGGAATCAGCTCACAAAGGAGAATCCGAAAATGCAATAAACTACAGCGTGTCCTATACTGAAGTATAACTTTGATACGCCACGCATATTTGAGTCACCCTGTATACGCAAAGTAATTTAGAAATATGCTACTCATGAGCCTAGATTATCAGAAAAACTTTTATTCATCTATCTTTTCCCCATGTCAATGACTCACCGTATAGTAATGGTGTTAGCTTTTCACGAAAATGAATTGAAGATGTAGTTTTGATAAAAACTGTTTTTCGCATAGTAATAATTCTGAGTGGAATAATCAAATGCAAGAACAATGAAATAAAATCAAGAAAAGACAACAAAGCGCTACTGGGTGCTAATAAGCTACAGCTGTGCAGTATAAATTTCGAAAACACAAAATTGAAGAGACAGATTCGCAATCCATCTCCCCTGTTTTCAATTTCTGTAAACGAGGTATGCTATTGGCTGCTATGACAGTTGACAAGTTAACGGGCCAATCAAATTGCGAAGGACGTGAACCACAGAACGTAAACACTAGAAACTACAGCCATAAATGATCCAAGGTGCAAACATGACATATATGATGAGTAAACATGATAACAAAAATGTATGTTTGGTTGCATACGAATAAGGTCACGTGGTGTTTAATCATTGTTGAAGACCCGGTATAAGTACCTCAAGATATACGGGTTATACATTGATAACTTGTTGCATAATTATTACAAAGAGTGTCAGTTTACCAGTTGAAATAATCCGACCGCGAAGCGGTAGGATCATTCTGTTGAACTGACACGATTTGTAATTATTGTGCAGGAAGTTTGAGATGTATAACCTTGAAGATTTTGCTGTTCGAATTGTATTTGATGCGATTATTTTTTGAGTAGTCTGAACAAACGTCACATTTTGTCGACGCGCTTTGTTCGTATCTAACAATATGAATTAGTTGCTATGGAGATTGAAATAATTCTCAATTTTCTGATTAGTGGAGCTGCTCTATGTATATCCACGTATATTTGAAATCATACAAGGTAGCTTAACTCATTTGAACGTTATGATTGGTTTAAAATCATATGAAGAAAATAATAATTGTTATTCAGTCTGAGAGAAAACCACAACGAAAACTGACCTCCTCACGAATGCACCTTCTTGACCGCCCCTCAAGAATCAATTCTATGGAAATGCTTTTGCAGAGATATTTTCACCATTCGCGATTTCCTTTATTTATCCGTGTTTGGCGTTTAGGATTTTTGGCGTATACTTCTCAATGATTTATGAATGAATCGCGGTGTCTATCTATTGTTATTTACTCTGAGGATGCGGATGTTCTTATTTTTCAAAAAGAATCCATAGCAGGTGGTCTTTATGGGATTGACTTCGCTGACCAGTACGTTTATAGAAATCCCGATTTATTGAATGTATCAAGTACATAATGTATATGAAGAAGAATTCTCTGACAATGATTTCGCATGGTTATCCCCTTCTTTCGCGATTTCATTCATTTATTCGTGTTTGCCGTTTAGGATGAATGTTATATACAGGGTGTATCTAAATTATACCGAAAAAATTCAAGGGGTGTTTCCTTGTGACATTCTAGCAAATAAAGTTAATTTTCGAGATACAGGATGTTGAAGATGGAAGTAATAATTGTTTTTATTTATATCTCCATCTGTATAAGCATTCATAGTGCCAAAATTCAGTATGAATGGAGACTGAAAAAGCTCCAAAATTTCAAAATGATTCTAATTGGGGTTATTGAGTAATCTCAAGCCTCAAGTCAAATCGAATTTTTATTGTTTCCTCAAAAACTAAGCTAGATACAAAAATCACACAGAAGATAAAAAAGTTGTTATTTCAATAGTTCAATCTAATAAAAATATGGAACTCAGAAAAACCGGTGGTGAACAATGACATTCACCATGAATATCGATAAATTTACCCACTGTGACGCCACTGGGAATATTATTTCGAATCTAATTGCACTAGAAGAAGCTCCATAATACTATTAACAAAACGTTTTATTGAAATTGATGAAAAGACAATTCAGAAATGAATAGAAACAAGATTTTTCATGGAAATATTAATACCCTGTATCTCGAAAACGAAGCAAGTTAACACACATGTTTATGAGAATTTTATTTCCTAGAATATCACAAGGAATCACTCCTCGAATTTTTTCGGTGTATTCAGATATTTCTTCTAATGATTTATGAATGAATCGCGGTGAATATCTATTGTTAGTTACTCAGGATCAGGCTACGTTTTATTTCAAAGAAATCCACATATCCCGCAGATATTCGCGTACCAAAACGGCGAAGAGTGCGACACCCAAACTCTGCTCGTGTGCATCTCGACTGTGGTCGACCTGCTGCTATTGTTAGTTACTCAGGACCAGCCTACTTTTTTTTTTTCAAAGAAATCCATGTATCCCGCAGATATTCGCGTACCAAAACGGCGAAGAGTGCGACACCCAAACTCTGCTCGTGTGCATCTCGACTGTGGTCGACCTGCTGCTATTGTTAGTTACTCAGGACCAGCCTACTTTTTTTTTTTCAAAGAAATCCATGTATCCCGCAGATATTCGCGTACCAAAACGGCGAAGAGTGCGACACCCAAACTCTGCTCGTGTGCATCTCGACTGTGGTCGACCTGCTGCTATTGTTAGTTACTCAGGACCAGCCTACTTTTTTTTTTTCAAAGAAATCCATGTATCCCGCAGATATTCGCGTACCAAAACGGCGAAGAGTGCGACACCCAAACTCTGCTCGTGTGCATCTCGACGGTGGTCGACCTGCTGCGCATATACGGCTCCCAGCTGATGGCCGTGCCCGAAAGGGAGGAGCTGTCCGAAAGCATGCAGGAGAAGCAGCAGGCAGTCTTCATGGGAGGGACTTCGCTGACCGGCATTCTGCAGGGGTTGGTCGATTTGATGGATGACGAGGTGAGTTGTCCTTTGTTTCTGTTACATTATAATTTTTCTACTCCCATTACTAAAATGGTATTTATCATATGGATATGTACCACACTAAATAATCGATCAATCACTGATTGACAATCTGATATTTAGTCAAAAAATTTAACACGTTACTAGCGATCGAAATTAAGCGAGACGCCCTCTTACGGATATTCAAGTAAGTAATAGAAAGTGCATTGAATGTTTGTTTACATCCGGTTTACGTGTATTTTATTAAAAGTTTAGTGGTCATTATGTTTTTTTTTTTCAGTTCGAATTTTTCCATAGAGTATCGTCAATTAGTATTGTTTAATCTTTGGAAGAAGTCCATGGTAACTCAAAGTGGAGTGGTATAGTTCATAGATGAAGAAACCCAAAGTCGTAAATGAATAAAACTCAATGTTTTGTTAAAAAACAAAAATTTTATTGTAACTAATTGTTTGTCGACTTTATCGACTGATTTATTCCACAATAATGCTCCAAATATGAAAATACATTAGTTTTTATGAAATAAGCAAAATTGGATTACATTTCTTTTTTATTATTATTGTTTCCTTGGAAATTGTCAAAATTGTCAGTCAAAGCTAACTGAAATCTGAACGGTCATGATATTATACATAGTGCTCCTTATTAATTTAGTTACACGTACAAACACTAATCATGGTGCATACGTCTGTGTCTTGTGCCATTTTATTGTGTACATTATCAAATTTTTCAACTTTTTCATTTCCATAACTAAAATCTTGTATTCGGCTCATGATGGGCTTATACAGGGTGTTTCAAAAAAACCTGACCCCCTTACTAGGGTAGGTAGAACACTGCAAAATAAGTTGGGTTTACTAAGTAACAAAATTTCGTAACGGCATCCGTTATCAAGATATATGATACAAGGTGTTGAAAAAATAATTTTTTTACACATTTTTCAAGATGATGTCGAAACTATTTTCAACATTGTGATGAAATTTTGTATGGATGTTTGTTGGAATCTGACACATCGCATGCATTTGTTTTTATACCTGACTCTCATAGAGGGCGCTAGTTACACGGTTCGTACCGAGTAGTTTTGAACATAACCTTTTTGAGGTTAGATTTTTCTATCCAAATTTGATGTGAACTTGAACATCATTCAATTTCACACCAAAAAGGTACTCTTGGTAAAACTCGATACTGTGTTCCGTTTTCGGAATATTTCGATTTGAAAATGATGAAGTGACAACTGTTGCTGGTATAAAGCTATGTAATAGAGCGAGTAATATGAAAAATGATCACCAATCTATCGAAAAACGAAAACATCAATACATTTCTGATGCTTAACTTATTGATTTAACAATGAATCACAAGAATAACATCGAAACAGATTTGACTAAGAACATGGATTACACATTTGTGTTGTATCTTGAGCAGAAAGTCTATGCTACATAGGTAAATTCACGTCAAGAGTTGAAAGACATAATTGAACATCACTAGAATGACCTAACAGCTGATCCTCAACTGTTAAGAAGACTAATACAAAAGTGGAGATACTCAAGATCCAGAAAATTATAGACCAATCGCCTTATTGAGCATTTTTTCCAAAATTGTTGAGAAGATTCTTAAAAAACGCATTGTAGATTTCATAAATAGAAAATATAGCTTTGACATAAATCAATTTGGTTTTCAAGAAAATAGTGGCACACAAGCGGCAATATTACAAGTAATACAAGCAATACAAAAAGGACTTGATACCGGAAATTATGTGATAGCAATTTTTGTTGATCTCAAGAAAGCTTTCGATACGTAGACCACATAACACTTTTGGAAAATTTAGAATCAATGGGACTCAGAGGCATGATAAGGAACCTTTTAGATTCGTATCTTCAAAATAGGACAATCAGTACCAAATCTACCAACTCAGAGTCTCATAGACTACCGATGACTAAAGGTGTCCCTCAAGGATCTGTTTTAGGACCAATTTTATATTTATTATATATTCAAAATATCACGAAAATTGATACAGAATGTAATTACACTATTTATGCAGACGATACGGTACTTTTATATGAAAATAAAAATCCTATCATTTTAGAAAATATAATAAACAGAGACTTGATGAAATTTGAAAATTGGCTGCATTCAAACCTCTTATCAATAAATACTGATAAAACTGAATATATGATTTTTCAACAAAAAAATAAACAAAATATAAATTTAAATCTCAGAATTAAAAATGAATCTTTGAAACAAACTAATGAGAAAAAGTATCTTGGGATTTGGTTTGATGATAAATTGAAGTGGGACAAACATATAAATGTTTTGAAGAAAAAAATATCCCCTATTATTGGAGCCCTGAGAAGATGTCCCAAGCTGAATAAAAAAGTTGCAAATATAATTATATATTCTCATATACTCAGTCGTATTAACTATTTGATAAATGTTTGGGGATACTGTTCAAAAAACAATTTTAATAAAATATCTGCATTATATAAAAAGACATTGAAAGTACTGTATCGTTTACCATATGATACACCAACAAATCAATTATATAAAATAACTGAATCATTCTCATTAGAAGAAATGTTCAAAATCGAAAGACTGAAAATTACATACAATATCATAAATAAAAGATTGAAATCTAATTTTATTTTAACACGAAACAATGAAATTCATAATTATCAAACTAGACAACATGGTTTATTTCATCTTGATATCGCTAATACTTCTATAGGCCAAAAAAGATTCACCCACGCTGCTCTCTTGGAATATAACAAATTACCAGATAATATAAAAAATTGCAGAAATACAATAAAATTCAAATACCATCTTAAAAAATTTATCATTTCTGAACGAAATAGATGACTTGTTTTTTTTTCCAACTTTTGATTCATATTCAAATTGATTTTTGCTCACCAATATGAAATGATTTGTCAAAATTTAATAATTAATGTTTTCAAATATTTTATTATTCATCAGTTTATTATAATTGTATAGTTTTAGGTATTATTGTTAACTATACTTCCTTATACCAGAACTTGATTCTGACTGGAAGTAACATTTTCAATAAATAAATAAATAAATAAACCTAGGACATTTTGAACACTTACTCTAACTGATTTAATATTTCATGTATTGAGTCAAATATATCTTAATTTTCTACTTATGATTCTTTGTTTCATCATTAACTTCAGCACAAGAATAATTTCATTGTCTTTGAATCTGAATAAATAGGTAAGTGAACTCAATAAAATTCATTTTATACCAGCATCATAACTACTCCATTATTTTCGAAATATTCCGAAAACGGAACATAGTATCGAGTTCCACCAAGAGTACCTTTTTGGTGTAAAATTGTATGATGTTCAAGTTCATAATATATTTGTATTGAAAACTCTAACCTCAAAAAAGTTATGTTCTAAACTACTCGGTACGAACCGTGTAACTAGCGCCCTCTATGAGAGTCAGATATAAAAACGAATTCATGCGATGTGTCAGATTTCAAGAAACATCCATACAAAATGTCATCACAATGTTGCCAGTACTTTCGACATAATCTTCAAAAATGTGTAAAAAAATAATTTTTTCAACACCTTGTATCATGAAAAAGGATGCCGTTACGACATTATTTCACTGAGCAAACCCAACTTATTTTTCAGTGTTCTACCTACCCTTGCAAGGTTTTTTTGAAACACCCTGTTTAAGCCCGAAACATGTGCCTCTATGTGATTGATCTCTGATCGTCAAAAACGTTGTGGGGATAACTTTGGGTTTTCTTCATCTATGTAGTATTGTTTAATTCTTCATGTTGTCCATGTAAGTTCGATCACTACATCTCACAGAAAATAATTATTAAATCGGTGTAATGGATATATTTTTCTTTAATTTCAGTGATATTTCATTCCCAGAAGTGGAAAGTTTCAAAAGAAGTCTGAAAAATGCAATCTCTACTCAAAATCAATGCACATGAGTTCAATGTTTCTTGAGTAAAAGAATGGAGTTATTTACACATACTACATTCAGCTACAAGGATTTTTTCAATTTAAAAACATGTAGATGAATGGACTCCAATATACATAAATCTCATTTATCTACTATGTGGGGTTCAACATCATATTTACTACACTAAGTAACATCAGATCTCCAATATTCATTTTACTAATGAATGAGAACCAAGTGTGGACATTTTTTCATTTTATAAATTTCACTTATCAGAAGTAGTGATACATACTTGATTGAAATCTGCTAAAAATATTTCTTGAATCACAAGAAGTCACAAATAAACAGTGACATATAAAGTTTTCTTTGCTAAAGCCAAGGAATCCAAATAATACACACTAGGGTGCTGTGATCTTGAATGCAGTCGTAGGAACTGTCAACTGTAGTTTTCCATGTCATCCTTCTGTCTACATTTGTATATAGTTATATGGGAGACTGAAACCTTTGGCACAATAATACACTACACACTGTTTTACGACTAACCAAACCGCTAACTATGTGAGCATCTTCAGGAGAAGATCGAAACTAAACTAAAACAAATCTTCTGAAGATGCTAACATGGTTAGCGAAACACGTCGAGGCGTAAAAAATCGGTTTGGTTAGTGGTAAAACAGTGTGTAGTGTATATGGGTTTAACATTTACAATTTCCATTTGTATGGTATAATACCCGAATCAAAAGATACATTTATCAATTCCGAAAGGCTCGGCGAAATTCCATATTTAACAATCTTCAAAATGTTTACACTGATATAATCGAATCCAGGTGACTTTCTAGAATCCATTGTGTTTATAATTTCTTCAATTTCCTCATGATCTTTTGGTTTCAGGTACATTGAAATTAAACTTGATTTTTCTCTTTCTATTATTGAGAATTTTCGCTGCTAATTCTTGTTCAATCTTGATGAAATGTTTATTGAATTCCTCGCAAATATCACTCGGTTTGGAAGTCATTTCGTTTCAACATATTTTTTTGCTACTACTCTTGGTTGATTATGTAGCAACAGGTTGATAGCATCCCACATAGATTTCTGATTTCCATTTGTAAAATGTTCTTGGTTACTGATTCCTTTCTTTTTTCTCGCAGTTTTTTCAACTAGAGTGTTTTAATTTCGATACAATTCATCATATTCAGATTCGTTATCAGCCTTCTTCTTTTGAAAATAATTATCACGTGATATGATTAATTTTATCAAAGTCTCATCAAGCCATGGTTTCTAGTCTTCTATAATTTTTAGTGTTTTAGTGTAGGAGTAACTTTTCAACATTTCAAGTATCTCATCACATAGTGTGTTCGGATTTTGATAGTTGTGCAGCAGCATTTCTAGGGATATGAATTTTTTCAGCATATTGACATCGGCTTTTTGATAATACATTTCAACAGGCAACTCATAATTTGAATTTTATGCTTTCCACATGAATTGAATGAATTGAACGTGACCTATTAAACTCGATTTGTTTCCACTATCCCTTGTTGAGATATCTGGGTTACGAAATTTGAAATAATTAAATGAGTATATCGGTCTGCCTAAAAAGATCAACATTCATATCGCCTATTAATATGCTTTTACAGTGGTATTCAATAAAAAAGCGTACAAGTATTAAAAAGAGAGGTTTACGTCATACTAGTTCTAGTTGTGTGAAACTGGCTTCGCCAATGCTTTGTGTTTTTGAGAACCTATGACAACTTTACTGTCAACATTTGGTTTTACCCAAATAAGATTATGTTAATTTCTCTCTCTGATGTCCTTGTACGCTTTTTTTGAATACGACTGTACATCTCAATTTGCTAAAATTTTCTAATTTTTGATCCAGAATATCGCGCATTTAACAATATCTATTGATTTTATTCTCACGGCCAAAAAGTGGAGATCTTTTTTTTTTTTGAAATATTGTTTATTCAAGCAACATTTATTACAATACAATTCAACCAATGTAAAAAAATCTCCAATCAGTGCTTCAAACACTGGCCTCGAGATTAACAACATTTAAAATAAATACAGTGTTACAAGGGCAGTTAAGTAATGTTTATATAAACTTTCAATTTCCTAACAAAACTCTTATAATTATTCAAGTCTTTTATAAACTGAGGTAAATTATTGAATGTTTTGATTGCATCTACGATCGGATTTTTTAAACCTACATTTGTCCTTGTATATATCTGGTAGATGTTATTATGTGATCTTGTTTGGTAATCATGTACATCAAAGCAAAACTCAATATCAATGTTACTTTTTTGTTGATCATTGAGTATTTTATAAACAAGTTTGCATTGTTCTATAACCAGAATTTCTTTTAATCGAATTAACTTCAATTCTGAATAAATTATATTCGTGCTAGTGAGCCAATCATACTTGAATAATATTTTAAGGGTTTTGTTTTGTAATTTCTGAACTTTATCGAAGTTAACTTCTCCACACATTCCCCACACAGGCATAAGATACCTGAAGTGTGTTAAGAAATAAGAATTATAAACTTGAAATTTAGTTTTCATAGACAGATAATCTCGACATTTATACAGGGCGGATAGCATTGCAACAATTTTTTCAGAGATTTTGGAAATGTGTGGAGACCAGTTCAAATTTTCATCTACAATTAATCCCAAATATTTCATACACATTACTTTCTCTAATGGTACACCATTTATGTTAGGTTGCAATTCGTCAATTTTTTTATTTTTCTGCTTAAATACAATATATTTGGTTTTATCAATATTGATTTTTAATTTATTTGAAAACAGCCATTTACGGTAAGCAATAAGATCATTATTAACTTGAGTATTAAGGGAGATTTCATCTGATCCTGCGTACAGCAGAACCGTATCATCTGCAAAGGTGAAATACCTTCCCCTCAGATTGGCAAGTTTGAGGTTAAGTACATAGAGTGAGTACAACAGCGGACCAAGGACCGACCCCTGAGGTACCCCGTAAGCACTGGACATCCAATCACTACTTGTATCTTGGAGTTTTACATATTGATTTCTGTCAAGTAGATATGTTTTAATGGGCGTGTACACCTCAGTAGAACTTTTAACTCAAACCATGTTTATAATGATCCTTTTATACATAAATAATGATTGACGACATAATTCGATCGAAAAATTAACTGGAATGTTTTATTTTTGAACATAAATAATAGTACCCTCTGAAAACGGACCGTCTTATGACGTAGAAACCTCATCTCGCCATAGTTAAAAGAAAATACCAAACGCCCGACGGAGACTGAGGCAACTGATATATTAATTCTTTCAACTGTGATCTCGCGCTAATTCACTATGTCAGAAATCATGTATCATTCATATTTGTCTAGAATAGTCTTGTTTCAGTATTAGGGTTCTGACGTCACATCATCGCCTCGTTTTCAGAGGTCCGAAAAATCGGGGATTTCAATAATTTTTTATAAAACGTAGGGAGCTCACAGCAAGAAACGGTTTGCGGTGGTGAGCTAGTTAGGGTGAGTTCTATCGAATTATGAAATAAAATTTTTTTGTGATATAAGCCCATTAAACTGTGCATGATTCCCCCAAATCCCATTCTAGATAATTTACTCAACAGAATATCTATACTCACCACGTCAAAGGCCTTTTTCAAATCAATAAAAATTGCTATAACTACTTCTTTTCTATCCACAGCCCTTGAGATATAATCTATGAAGTCTGTAGTAGCACCAAGTGTGCTACTGTTTTTTATGAAACCATATTGAAATTTATCGGTCAATTGGTGGGTATCAATGAAAGATAACATTCTTTTCTTCATAATTTTTTCTGTTAGTTTAGAAAATACGCTCACTACCGAGATAGGTCTGTAATTGTTCATAGATTTTTTATCTCCCGATTTGAAGAGTGGAGTTATTTTACTTATCTTCAGTTCTTGTGGAAAAATTCCGCTTTGGATGATTCCGTTGATCAATTGGACTAGAATTGGTAGAATGTATTCTTTGAGATTATGTATATCCCTAACAGTAATTCCGTCGTGTCCGGGTGCTGAGTTTTGTCTTAGTTCCTTGATGATATCTAACAACTCCTGTTCATTAGTTAAAGGTACGGATATTGTGTTATCGTTATATAGTTCCCTGACAGAAAAATCATCATTCAATTGATTCATTTCAATTTCTACATCTTTCACAATCATTCCACCAACTTGGGAGAAATACTCGTTCAATTTGTTTACAATATCTAGTTGACTATTTACAATATTATCATCTATCAAAAGTGAATCAATGAGTACTTCATCTTTTTTATTCTTTATAAAACTATTTATAAATGCCCATTGTTTTTTTACATTATTTCCGGCTGATTTCCATCTTTCTTGAAAGTAACGGTTTTTCAAAGTTCTTATTTTATTGTTAATCTGATTTTTTATTTTATTAAACTCCTCGGTTAAGTGTGCGTTCTCGGGTTGATTGACTTTTTTTTTATAAATTTTATCTCTTTTTTTTATCATCTCCAGTACTTCACTATTCATCTAGGTGTTATTTGAGTGAATTCTTAATTTTTTACTATACTCAGACTTTTTTTCACAATCCCTGACTAAATCAATTAATTGCTGAAACGTTGACACATTCATACTCATAACTCTTTCCCTAAATACATTTACAAACTTATTATAATTCACAGAATTTACTACGTGATCTATCTTTGGCTTATGAATTTGTACAGAAGTTTCAATATCTATTAATATTAATTTGTGATCGGAAAGTGCATTTTCCTTGACATTAACTTTACAGTTCATCTTACCGCTATAGTCACTAAGAACATGATCTATAAGAGACTTAGACACTCTGGTAACTCTGGTTGCGAATTCTTCACTGACTACGTTATCTATTTTGAAGTTTCTTATTGCTACCAGATCTTTGTATTCTTTGATTACTTGCGAGTCATCTAGTAGATTAATATTCATATCCCCTATTAAAAAGTGTTTTTTCGGGTGCTTCACCATCACTGATTCCAAAAATGGAAGGAAGTGACAATTATTTATGGAGGGAGGTTTATATATAACGCTTATTTTTAGGTTATGCGTACCTAAACTAATACATATCCAGTTTATTGGCTCCTTTTCGCTAGATTTCTCAATTTCACGAAATTTGATTGTTTTACGTACATAGATGGCTACACCGCCCCCTCTACCAGCTCTGCAGGAGTGAACTGCAGAGAAGTCATCAATTTGAAATAGGAATGTTTCATTCTCTTCCAACCACGTCTCAGTAACCAAGAGTATATCACAATCTTCTTTCACAACAAAGCACTGCACAAGATCCAGTTTGTTTCTAATACTTTGTAAATTCATGTATGCAATTTTTAGTTGTTCACGAGGCCTTTCTAGTTTTCCAACTGACTTTTCTCCTCTACAAGAATGACTTTTGAACGCTCATCCTTTCTCAAGAGGATATTTCCGTTTGCCATCCAGAGAAATTTGTATTTATGCTCCTTTTTAAAAGTTCTTGCTGCCATGAATAGATCAAAGTTTGTTTTTGTGAGCTCATGGTTTAGAAATATTTTATTCTCCTTAGTATATCCTATGTCGGTGCTTTTCATCTCAAATTTTTTTTTGGATTTTAGGAAATTTGTTTTTGTTGTTTCATCATCGAAAATTACTTTAATTACATTGTCCTTTCCGTTATCCTTGCCCATACGAAAAGCTGTAAATTTGCTGTCATTTTTGACCCCAAGGTAAGTTCCAATTTTATTTATTATTTCAGGTAGATTCTCTTTTTCTTTTTGGGGTACTCCCTGCACCAACAAATTTTTCTTCAAAGCATTTTGCTCGGTGTTGTTTAATTGACGTTTTATTTTACAAAGATCTTCTTGTAATTTTTCATTTACTTTGATTTGTTCATTATATTTTATGAATAAAGATTTATATTTCGTATCCATCTCCTCCAGTTTTGCCATGACATCGGCCAAAGTATAATTTTTTCCTTGTGGT
Source organism: Phaedon cochleariae (assembly GCA_918026855.4). Lineage (NCBI taxonomy): Eukaryota > Metazoa > Arthropoda > Insecta > Coleoptera > Chrysomelidae > Phaedon > Phaedon cochleariae. The sequence goes on along the minus strand of OU896719.1, from coordinate 11,795,252 downwards.
GTTGGTTGAGGGTGACTGGAACCATTGCATGAAATACATACCCAATCTTCGTTTGATTTACTCAATTTCAAATATGTTTTTTGTGCCATGGACAAGCATTCTCTATGTTTCCATATGTTGCACTTGTCACACAACAATGCTTGGTGATCATCCAAAACAGTTTTATTGCACATATCGCAGATTTCCGATTGTCGGGGCATGTTGGCAACCACGCCACGCGTACGTGGCCGCTCTTTCATTTCATCGAGTACCAAGTACCTCAAAATCGAATTCATTGTCTATAAATATACCTACACTTCCACCTCTCTTTTCTCTACTGTTAATTTTCAAAATTATAAAATGTTTCCTCTTCTTTCTGCACCCAAGTTTCACAAACTATTGTTACATTGATTCTTTCATCATATACGATTACATCAATGTCATTCATCTTGTTCTTCATCGATCTTGCATTCAGATATAATATGCCCAGTTCATTATCAGTTTGTTTATTATTTCTGTCAATCATGGTAATCAATTTGTTCTCTAACAAATGGCGAGTGGATTAATTTCTTTTCATTTCTTGAATAGAATCATCACTCAAATACCTTTCAATTTCTTTATTTTTTCAATTTTGTGGTCGATTTTTAGGTGTCAAAATCATCTATAATGCCACGATAAAAACTGACGTCACGATTTAGTCAGCAGGGACAGACCATAGCGCAGTTGCCATATGTTGAAATACGATTGGAAACTTCAGAAATATTAGTTATTCAATAATCCATAAATTCTCAATTATTATGTATTGGTGATATTCCTAATTAGCATCAAAAAATCAATTGTCTCAAAATGTTCCTTCATGTGTTGTGGCTTATTGGTTATAATACATTTGTGTAAATAATGATCATATTAATTCACACCTCCACCATTTGAACCGGTGAACGCTCGGGTGAACGTGACAACAACGGCGCACGAATTGTTTGCGTGGTCTTGTCAGTTCTCAGCATTCAGCACAATGTTGCCAAGTCTCCAACGTCTACATGATATTTTGTTATGGTGTATAAGAAATAGTTGGACATGCTGGTTTCTCTAAAAAATCAAGAATCAAATATAATATCATGGGTTCCTCCATTTATGTTTTATTCAACGACAAGACTCTCATCTTTTCGATAACTTGATTATAATTGACTTATGTATGATGATGATGTGAAGTATTTTTTTGTGAATTTCGATTGTCGTGAATATGTTATATTCAGTTTATCTTCTACTTCTATATACCTCAGTGCTCGCAATTCGTTCAATAATTCCTCATTTGTATACTCAAATGAAGACCATCCTAGGTTGTTTAATTTTTGTTATATGCACGGAATAGTCCTGATCCAATTCCTTTCTACTCAATTCTTCCATCTTTTCTATATCTTCTTCACTGTTAGTTTTGATTATAATTCCTCTGTTTCGTACTTCTCTGAAAATCGGATGGATGCTTTTGCATTAACAGGAACTGGTCTGTTCATAGTATCTCATTTATATATAATTTATATTTAATTTAATAGCTCTATTTCCCATAAGTAATGGACTGAATTAAATATAAGTTGAATGAGATTCTATGAACGCATCTTAGTGAAAGGGATGCTTGAACTCTAAAGATAAGTTAAAATTAAACATAAATTAAATATGAATAATTTCTCAGGATAGTGATTGACACAGGTGCCGTTCGGTAATGTACAATGCCCTTGGGACATATATTTTTTTGTCAATGAATGAGAAGTACAGTTGTTTTCCTATTCTGTTATTGTGTAGTTCGAGACGAATTTTAAGCATCGTCTAAACATTACCAGTTCATTGATAACACTGAAAACGTGTTTCTTGAAATTAGGAGCCAGACTATAATGTTTGTATGAATGAATTTGAGAAAGTTCATGAGATTGAGTAGAAATTTTGAAAAATCTAGAAAGATGTAACGGCGCTGTGTACTGCAATCAGGTCAATAATAAATATTGTTTAATAACATATTCAACCGACTCAGCATATTCATTACTGAACAGGTATAGAAGGTAATTATGTAGGACAGATTGCATATAGCTACTGTGGTGTATGGCTCACTAACTAAATGCTATTATATTGGGTGTAGAAAATGTGACGAGTTTTACTAATCTACCCTTATCCCGATTGCTACATTACATGGCGATCCTGCCATAAACTCACACAGTGAAGGTATTTGAGTAGTTTGTTGGTGAAATAGGTGTGAAAATGGGAGGAAAATCATCGAAAGAAGAAGTAATCATAGCGCAGACAGCAAGTGGTGATGCTGATGCCAAGCTATCACACATCACAAGAACAGAATGGTTGCTGATTTGTTTGGTGGTATTAGGCTTCGTAGTCCTGGCCTATTTTATGATTAAAAAGTGGCGGAAAAATCTCAAGAAAATGGTCATTCATGAGGTCATCAGATGTCAGAGCAGAGACAACCTGAATGCTTCAGTTTAGTGCAAATCAGTGCAATTGGACAAATAAATAGACGACAAAGACTTGCTACAATGTAAAGACAAAATTAAACTCAGTGGAAATGAAATGTTATAGAAGAAATGCTCCTGGTGTAGAAGAAAAGCTCCTGTTGTAGAAGAACCTATGGTAACCGCATAGAAGAGAGAAGAGCTCCTGCTTGGCTATTTAAGTCCGAAACTATGAAGAATTCGAGGTAGTAAGAAGATATACCTAGGGTGAGCGAATTGTATTTGTCGCCACATATTTTATTATGCATTTTTGGGTTTTATCGATTACATATAGGGACAATGTTGTATGCTATTATCATTTCTTTTTGATTTGGCGGATATTTGTGCACTATATAAGCTTGGAATGTTTTTTTTTTCTTTATAAATGCCATCCTGGGAAGAGATCAAAACCGAACTTTCGATAAATAAAGAAAATCTATATAAAGAGTCTAAGCGAGCAATTAAAAAGAATACTCCCAAAAGTGAACATATTAGACAAGAAATTCGAGATAACCTAGTGAGATACTTTAATGAATACACTCGGATTGTCGCTATTTTCATTAATTCTTTAAATGATCAACAAAAACAGTGGGTTAAAAGGAATTTCCTTATAATCAGGGATCGAGTAGTTAGGTCATTCCAAATACTAGATACTAGATATAAGGTTCCACTGTCTTCAGTTGAATCAATAGATCCATCCATCTTAGAAGACGATAGCGAGGACGAAGAAGAAATAATGCCTCTATCCGCTGTAGAATTTTTCAATTTAGCCCATAAACTAGTGCCAAACGAATTCAATGGATCTCCCGATAAATTACAATCATTTTTAGATGCATTGACCCTGCTAGAAAATAATGTGGAAAGTCAGGAAGAAAATGCTGTTGCTTACATAAAGACTCGATTGACAGGGAAAGCCCGAGATTTGATTTCTAATGAAAACACAATTTCAGATATTAGTAACGTTCTCAGAAATGGAATAAAAGGAGATAGTTTTAAATTTTTATCTGCTAAATTATCAAGTTTAAAACAAAATTCTAAAGACACAAACACGTACGCCACTGAGATAGAGTCACTGACGACTGACTTGAAAAGAGCATTCATCAGCGAAGGAGTCCCACATAGCGTAGCTGAGAATTATGCGACTGATATAGCCATTAAGACAATGAGTCGAAATGCTGCTTCCGAAAAAGCACGTTGGGTCATGGAAGCGAGTAACTATAATAATATTCAGGAAGCAATCGCAAAATTTGTAAACATCGACACCACACCCAGTACTTCCAATGTATTTTACGTTGGCGGTAACAATAATAATAATAATGATAGAAACAGTTACCGCGGAAGGAGGGGTAACAATAATTTCGGATATAATCGTAATAATCATTGGCATAGAGGTAACGGTAGCAGTCGTGGAAATTGGCGTGGAAATCAAAGACGCCAATATCAAAATTTTGCCCCGACAAGGTCATCGAATTCACAAAGTTACCCAAGATATAATTCTCAGGCACGATATGTGAGGTCCTACGAATCAGAGCCAGCTCCGGAAAACCAATCGGACCCCCAACGGGTGCGATTGGGGGAAATGTGAAAAATATATTTACTTTTAATTTATCACTATCCAATTTTGTTTTTCTTGAGAATGAAATGACAGGGACTGAAAATACTTATTTAGTTGACACTGGTGCTGACATATCCATTTTCAAAAGAACCAAAATCAATCCAGATCAGATGATAGACATTTCAAAACGCTATAGAATTAAGGGCATTACTGATGGTCTAACCGATTGTCTGGGATCCACAGAAACAAATATTTTTATTAACGGGTATTCTTTGAAACATACTTTTCATATTGTGGATGAAAATTTTCCTGTCCCAGCCGACGGAATTCTTGGTCGAGATTTCATCTCAAAATATGCATGTATATTGGATTATAACGATTGGAGTCTAACAGTACGCTTAGGTCATGGAAAAACTACTGTTCCGATTCATAACAGTCCAGAAGACGATACTATCGTAATACCATCTCGTTGTGAAGTTATACGGAAAATAAAATTAATAGACATTTCGAAAGATACATTAATAATGAATCAGGAAATAAAGTCTGGAATTTTTGTCGCAAGATGTATAGTTTCCAGTGAAAATCAATTCATAAAAATAATTAATACAACAGCAGAAAATGTTATCTTGAAAAATATACGTTACGAAACAGCAGACCTAAATGATTTCGACATTTTCAATATAGAAATAGAAAAAACCGATAGGCAAGCTATTTTAATGAAACAATTAAACATGAAAGTACCGGAATTCGTGAAAGGCGATCTATATAATTTATGTAGTGAATTTGCTGATGTTTTCGCTTTGAAATCGGATAAACTTACGGTTAATAACTTTTATAAACAAAAATTGAAATTGCGAGACAACAGTCCTGTTTACACTAAAAATTATCGTACACCTGCACTTCAAAAAGAAGAGATTAGTAGACAAGTGAATAAAATGTTAGAAAATGAGGTTATAGAACCCTCAACATCAAACTATAATAGTCCGGTGTTGCTAGTACCGAAAAAGGCTACTGATGGTCAAAAGAAATGGCGTTTGGTTATCGATTTTCGACAGCTCAACAAAAAACTAATCGCAGATAAGTTTCCTTTGCCAAGAATTGACGATATTTTAGATCAACTCGGTAGGACGAAATGGTTTTCGGTTCTTGACTTAATTTCTGGTTTTCATCAAATCCCACTAGATAATGAATCAAGAGATCTCACCTCCTTCAGTGTAGACTCAGGTTCTTATCGATTCACCAGACTACCTTTCGGGCTTTCGGTCAGCCCAAATAGCTTCATGCGAATGATGTCGATAGCTTTCGCAGGGATAACACCAGAAAAAGCATTTTTGTACATGGACGACCTAATTGTTTTGGGTTGTTCAGAAAAACATCATCTCAATAATCTCAAGAGTGTATTTGAAACTTGCCGGAAGTTCAATTTGAAATTGAATCCTGAAAAATGCCAGTTCTTTAAAAAGGAAGTAACTTATCTAGGTCACAAAATCACAGATAAGGGGATTCTTCCCGACGATTCAAAATTCGACGCTATTTACAAGTACCCGGTGCCTCATGATGCTGATGCTGTTAAAAGATTTGTTGCCTTTTGTAATTACTATCGAAGGTTTATTCCAAATTTTGCAGCGATTACATATCCTTTGAATAAATTGACAAGAAAGAACGCTGAATTTGTCTGGTCGCCCGATTGTCAAAAGTCATTCGATGAACTGAAAAACGCATTATTAAGTCCCGAAATTTTACAATATCCAGATTTTTCAAAAACTTTTATTGTTCATACAGATGCTTCTAATATAGGATGTGGTGCTTTATTGAGTCAAAATTTCGATGGCCAAGAGTTACCTATTTCGTATGCATCTCGATCATTCACTAAAGGCGAATCAAACAAATCAACAATTGAAAAAGAACTGACCGCTATTCATTGGGCCATTAAGCATTTTAGACCTTACCTGTACGCTCAAAAGTTCATAGTCAAATCAGATCATAGGCCGCTTGTTTATTTATTCTCGATGAAAGATCCATCTTCTAAATTGACAAGAATGCGTCTAGACTTAGAAGAAGCCGATTTTGAAATTGAATATATAAAAGGGAAAGATAATTCTGGAGCCGATGCATTATCCAGAATTAATATCAAGGAACTAATTGATATTCAGGAAAATGTGTCACAAATACTTGCCATCACAAGGTCAAAAACAAACCTGCAAGAAAAAAGAAGTTCAACCCAACTAATACAAAAAGAAATAAAGGAACCAAAAGTATATGAGACATTAGATAATATTGGAAACTTGAAAGTACCTACATTGAAATTTAAAATTGACCGGTCATCAGTAAAGATAATAATTTTTGAAAATAGAAAAATGAGCGCTCATAATCAGATAATCCCTATCGTTAATGGTGAAATAGCTTTAGAGCAATTATTGCCTCGTCTAGAATCAATGGCGAACGATTGCGGTATTTCAAAATTGAAAATATATGTAGATGATGAAATATTCAAGAAGTGTAATATTATTCAATTCAAAGAGAAAGGTCAAACAATTCTGAAAAATTTAATCGTTATTCTTTGCAGGGTACCCAAAATAATAACGAAGAATAATGAAAAACAAGATCTCATTAAAAAATACCATGATGATCCTCTCACAGGAGGTCATTGTGGTCAGAAAAGACTTTTGAAAAAACTGAAGTCGACATATAAATGGAAAAATATGTCTCGTGATGTCTCAAATTACATACGAACATGTAAAAAATGTCAAATCAATAAAAGTAAAGTAAAACACCTAGAACCAATGGTCATAACACCTACGCCCCAAACGGCATTCGACATAGTTTGTATCGACACGATTGGTCCATTTCCCAAAACAAACAATGATAATGTATATGCAGTAACTATACAATGTGAATTGACAAAATATGTAGTCATCTTACCCATTCCAAATAAAGAAGCTAAGACGGTGGCTAAAACTATTGTCGAAAACTTCATCCTAGTCTATGGTCCGGTAAGAGAAATCAGAACGGATATGGGTACCGAATATAGAAATCAAATTTTAGAAAACATCCTGAAGCTGTTAAATATTGATCATAAGATTACTACTGCATATCATAGTCAAAGTATTGGGGGGTGTGAACGCAATCATAGAGTCTTAAATGAATATATTCGTATGTACGTAAATGATACTCATAGTGATTGGGAAGACTGGATGAGGTATTATGCTTTCTGTTATAATACAACACCCAGTACATATCACAACTATACGCCGTTTGAATTAGTTTTCGCGAAAAAGGCCACTCTTTCTGAAAAACTGTCTGGTACGTGTGTTGATCCACTCTACAATATAGATGCATATGACCAAGAAGTTCGTTTCAGATTGCAATCAGCACAAAAGCGCGTTAAAGAATTCTTGGAAAAAGCCAAACAATCGCGTAAGTGTGCGTATGATAAAAGTGCAACATCATCATTTAATTTCGAACCAGGTGATCTCTTAATGATAACGAACGAAGATCGTAAGAAATTTGACTCATGGTATGATGGTCCTTTCACAGTTATAGCTGACGACGGTCCAAATTGCACAATATCTAATAATAAAGGCAAAGCCACGATAGTGCACAAAAACCGTATTCAGAAATTCGTTTCATGATATTATATTAAATAATTACGTAGGTACCTATAGGAATTTCACAATTGGCCAATTGATGACTAGAATAATAAAACAATATGTATAATTTCAATTTTATAAACACAAGACTATATCATAATATATAAACTGTTATATTTCATTATTGTGTATCAGCGATTTCAATATACGTATTTACTTTTGACATAGATTAAAACTTTTGTGTAGGCAAATATCTAGGTTAATGGAATGATAACATTATATACAACAAATTAGGGAATTTTGTATTGTAATGAAATATTAACATATTAGGGAATGTTTTATGTACTTGAGCCCCCGAATTTTTATCAGAATGCTCTTCATTTATGCGCAGAATGAAGATCATTCTCTAAGAAAGGGAGGTGTACTGCAATCAGGTCAATAATAAATATTGTTTAATAACATATTCAACCGACTCAGCATATTCATTACTGAACAGGTATAGAAGGTAATTATGTAGGACAGATTGCATATAGCTACTGTGGTGTATGGCTCACTAACTAAATGCTATTATATTGGGTGTAGAAAATGTGACGAGTTTTACTAATCTACCCTTATCCCGATTGCTACATTACAGCTGAATCATTTCAATAAATGGTGAAAATGTTGATCAATAGTTTCCAAACACACTTTCTTATGCGAACATCAACGGTATCTAATAATGATGCATAATGGGTGAATACGTGATGAATAAATGTCGTCGTAATGGATATGAGGACGATAAAACTGAACATGAAAATGGTAGATTCAAGATCAATTGATAAAGACATCCTGTAACTCATTTGTATACTAACATTATCACTCATCCATATGCCAACATCAGTATGACACTGAGAAGTGTCAAACTAGAACAAAATTTCCGAAGAAAAATATTTTGCATTTTTATAATGAGAACGGAAGCAGATTCTTTCCAGAAACGTCCAAAGTCAAGTTAAAATTCGATATTTTTTCAATATATCTATCTATATTTCTGCTAGGAAAGAGGATGGGCACACAAGTGCAAAGGATGGGCAGCTCTTGGTAGAAAACAAAACAACAAATAATCGGAGTCAACAAACAGAAGCCAGCCGCACATTTGTTTGTTGACTCCGTTTATTTGTTGTTTCGTTTTCTACCAATTGCTGCCCATCCTTTGCACTTCCTTTCACCGTACTGATGAGGGCCGAAAGCCCGAAACACGTGTATACGGTTATCTCTTTGTGAGGGCTATGTCCAATCTTTATTGTTCCCAAGAAACATATATGTTTATAGCAGGGAAAATTATGAAAGAGCAACTAAAAAAAAAATCTAGATAATCAGATAATCATTTTTAAATCATATACATAATACATATAATGTTGTTTCTTCTAGAGACTGTTGAATATGATTCCTTGAATTGATTCAGGATGATATAAGAGAATCAAAGACATAAGTATTTTTTCAGTTCTTTTTTGAATTTCTCAACACTTAATTTTTTCTTCAGTCTGGCAGGTAATTCATTATAGAAAATTGTTCCATTGTATAAAATAGATATTTTACCCATATCTGATTCAATTTTGATGAGAGTTAACATATCTTTTTGTCTGGTTATGTGTGTTCGTGTTTATGACTATTGACTTCAAAATTCAGATTTGATTGTTTATAATTATATTTGACGGAATGAATGAAATTTAATATTTTGAATTTGTAAATGGAATTAATATCTAACAATTGCCTAGGTTTATAAAGATTTCTTGTTGGTTCCAAGTAATCTAGTTTGTATATACATTTAAGAACTTTGTTTTGAAGGATTTTGATTGGCTTCATAATTGATAATCTAGCTGTACCCCAAACTGAAATCAAGTATTGTAATTTTGAATAAACCAAGAAAAAATATATACATTTCAAGTATTTCAAAGTGATATGGTGTCTGATCCTGTAGAGTACTCCGATTACTGGAGATATTTTCTTTCTGATCGATGCAATATGTTTGGACCATGACAAATGTTCATCAAGGAATATCCCAAGGAATTTGATGGCTGTGGAATATTTGATGATTTCATTATTAAATTTGATATCAAATTTCAGTTCACTTGAGAGGCGTCGTTTAGAGATATACATGAATGCTGATTTGCTGTAATTTATACTCATTTTATTATAGGACAACCATGAAGATAAAATAATCAAGTCACTTTCAATTGCATTTCTGATTTGTTGGATTGAGTCTGCGGAATAAATCAATGTAGTGTCATCAGCGAACATGTAAACTTTTCCTTTCAATTTGATGTTAACAATCGAGTGGATATATATATCAAAAATAACTTTTTTCCAAACAAAGTATGACTGACAAGGCTATTGGATTTTTCTTTATGAAAAATTTATACAAATCATCTGACTTATTGTCCTACTATACATATATCGAAATAATACTCATATTTCTATTTTTGAGAAACGAGGAGAGAAAATGCCAAATAATCAAGTAAACTGGATACAAATTTATTTGTATTTCATTATTGATAAGTTGAAATTTAAAATCCACGTTTCTTGAATTGTTCATCTTATTGTGACAACTTCTAGAAAACGCGCGTTTTTTTAAGTTAAGCTTGAACACGATGAGGTATACTTCAAATAAGCAAAATGAGGTAATAGTAAAGAAAATTACGTCCTACAGTTACAACTGTCTAGGCCGTAATGTTTGCATCGTGATACAGGTACATGCCAAGAACGTTTTCTTTTCAAGTTACAATAAATAGGTATTTACATTTTCACAGAATATTGTGCAAGAAACTCAATAGTATCTCAACTCACATTAGATTTCTTATTATATTCATTATTTTTATCTTTTAGTACCTATTCCAGTTGTGCGAGTTCTGTTATATGTTATGAAAGTGAAAATTTTTACAGGCAAATAATCATTCTTTGCAGCAATACGAAATCCAAGAGAAGGCCGGACTGGGACTATGCCAACTTATACTGAGCGATCGGATCATTTCTCCGTCTCTGATCTGCAGATTAGTCTTGAAATGGTGCAATCCAGCAACAGGTACGACTATCGACTATCCCTATACTTAATATTATAAATGTGAATGTAAGTTTGTTATGCTCTCACGTCAAAACTACTCAATCGATAATCATAAAACTTTGTATACATATTCTTAGATGTATGAGAAAGGACATAGGATACTTTTCATTACAAAAAAATCACGCAAGGTGAAAAAAATATGTTGGCAGACATGATTTTTGGACGCAAAATATTGAACAATCAGGCATGAAACTATACATCGGTAACTTTAGTTGATTATTAATAGTAGATTGTTTTATTAGGATCAAAAGTGACACTTTGTTAGACAAGCGAATTTTGCATTTGCGAGGCGGAGCCTTTAGCGAAGCCGAGCGAAAGCAAAATTTGCGAGTCGAACAAAGTCACTTTTGATCCGAATGAAACATGCTATTTTTTCTGCAACCGAAACAATTAACTCAACTAAATATGTGAAGTTACCACCAATGCCGTGCAATATATATGCAATGCAACAAATTTTGACAAATAGTCCGTGTAGTAGGAACATTCTACCTGCATCAACAGCAGGTTCATTCAATTTTCAAGGATGTTCGAATTGTAGTTTCAATATAGTAGTAAGTACAATTACAGAGTGACATATTTGTGTATGGACCAGGTGCTCTAATGGCAAATACCGCGCCAGTGCCAGCAATTGTAACAAGACGTGGAAAATGTTAGGTTAGTGAGCATATCAACAATAATATCAGCGATTATTTATTCCTCTCCATACTACAGTTACTACACTGTCTTTGACTTGATAATCAAATGAAGCTATACAATATTGTTGTTTGAGACAAAAAAAAACTATTGCTCGCCGTGATTATTCAAAAACAAGTTATCCATACAGAGAATAACGAATGAAATACAGATCAAGCAAGTATTTGAATCTTTAAGGCTTTAATGACAAATATCTAACCTAACATCAGGTGGGCACTTCGAAGGCGCAAATTCATTACTGCATGGGAGATGCCCTTCAGATTTTTTGCTATTCAGTGACTTGACCATGAATGACATAGACGTTTTAGTCTTCTGTGTAACCAAAATGCATGAATTCAATTCCACCTGAATTGGTCCATCCAGAGACAGGGCGCAACAAATAATCCATGCGGGGTGAAATACATTTTGAATCTTGTTTTAGTAAATTATTTCCATCGACATTGTTTTCAATTCTTGAAACTTCACTGTATGTAGTTATTTTTAAATACTGGATCATATTCATTCAGTTCTATTGGAATGTAATGATTTTTGATATTTATTTGAGGGCTTCAACGCGAGCGAAGCCGGGGTAAAACCTATTTATCCATACATATGAAAGAGTACTGGCCAAATAACTGATCCTTGTGGAACTCCTAGTAATGCTTATTTGTCCTTTGGCCATTAATATTTTTCTTTTTTGTTTTAGACGATGAAACGGACAGATTGAGGCAAATAATCGGGTACACTTTGCAAAAAATGCCATCGATGACGCAATGTACAGAGCAACTAATGGACGCCGTTTTAATGACGATCCGAACTTTGTTTTCGGCGCCTAGAACCAGCCCGCTAGCGGACGTCAACATTGAAAATATAGCAAAATTCATGTTAGCTTTATGCAAGACATCCCCAGATGTAAGTTTTTAAATGGAACACTCACAATTTTAAGATTATCGAAATTAGATTCTGATTTTTATAATTGTATCCTGAATATCATCAAAAATATTTCAATATACAGAGAGTGCCTAAAAGCTCATTGCAAAAATTAGCCAACTAGTCCTCAGAACAAAACAGATCAGAGCAAATTAACCTAAGTATAAAGTTTCTTAGCTTGGACGCTAGACGGCTTCGATGTTGAAATTTCCAAATAATTTTTTTCTACTCCTTACTCGGTAAGTACTTCATTTTGATACTGATTTGAGGGAGGAAAACACGTTCTACCTCCCTAGGGAGGTAAATATTTACTTACCTCCCTAGGGAGGTAGAACGTGCTTTCCTCCCTCAAATCAGTATCAAAATGAAGTACTTACCGAGTAAGTAAATATTTACTTATCTCCCTAGGGAGGTAGAACGTGCTTTCCTCCCTCAAATCAGTATCAAAATGAAGTACTTACCGAGTAAGGAGTAGAAAAACATTTTTTTTTATCTAAGGGAACTGGAGTAGAAAAAATATAATACAAAACTCGGGAGGCAGTGTTCTTGACCAGTCTCGGACTATTTTGCAAGCCCTCGCTCGGGCGCAAACAATGTCCTCGACTGGTAAGTATCACTTGCCTCCCTTGTAGTGTAAATAACTATTGTTTCATAACTTTGAAATGGTTTATGCGATTTTACTCAAATTTGGTACAGAGGCATAGCTTATTGGATAATGAAACCCATATCAGCATTAAGATAAATGTCATTCCATGGGCGAAGATTTTGATATCTCCAACAAATAAATATCCAAAACTTCTATGTCAATGGAAAAAAGTGGTCCGAATATAAAATTTGCATTGCGTAACTTGTTAACTACGGAAAGGTACTCTGATAAAATTCGATTAGACATGGTTTTCACAAAATTTGTATTTTAGTAATTTAAAGCATCAGTTAACATTGAAACGATTAACAGATATGTCCTGAAAATTTTTAAATTGTTCATAATTTGACAGTCAAGTTCCCTTGATCCGACCTTAATCACAGGGTGATACATAATAATAAAAATATGATGTTACAATAATATTGTAATGCAATGTAATGTAATGCAGGAAGATCACATCAGCCACACTCAATATCACAATATTGCGAATGGGTGCTATTTTTTCCTTTTTTTTTTTCAGGCTTCCTACATACATTCCAGTCTGGCGACAACTTTATGCGGCGAGATGTTGAAGAAACCAAAAAGCAAACTGAACTTGGTCTTCGCCAAGATGCTCTTGATGCTGGACATATCAGATAACAAAATGAAAGTGGATGAATTACTGGATCTATGTGATCAAATCAGAGACGTAAGTTTATAAAATTTTAATAATGAAATATTTGATTGTACTTATTTTGTAAGGTATATTTTCCACTACTCACCTGAGAAATCACCATTTTTCAAGGGTTTCCTCTGATGAGAAGTGGACAACACTTCTTCGACCTAGATAAATAATGATAAAGAAACATTACCTAGGTAAAAACTGCCAATAGTGTCAATGATATGCAGTATACAAGATGTCCTAAATTTGAGGGGTATTATGGGAATCTTGGTAACCATAACAGATGCAAAGTCGGTTGAGTTAGGGCGAGATTAACCCGTCGAGTTGAGACTTCGCACCCCTTCGAGTTGAGACTCCGCACCCCTTCATGGTCAGTGGAGACCTGCAGAACATCTCTTTCCAATGACTCGTTCCAACGAACAGCGAGGCTCTGTAACACATTGCCAAGGGAGGTGTTCCCCGAGGCATATAACCTCCATAAATTCAAGAAGAACACCAATTTCCACCTTATTTCCCTTGGCTCTCACGATGTTTTCTAAACATTACAGGATATCCTTTTTCGTGGGAACCAGAACATAAAAAAAAATTCGATGCTTATCAAAATGCCAAATGTCCACGATTTGATTTTCATTTTTTCTTACTTCATTTGAAGTGATATGACGAAATACGTTTCATATTATCTTTGCCACTCCTTCCACTTCATCCAATGATATTAATAGATTTGTGATTTGACTTGTTTTTTTGATGGTATCGATATATCGATATTTCGAAACATATCGATATATCGATACATAACGATATATCGATACCAAAGCATACATTGATATTAATATCCAGTTTTCAATATCACACAGCACTACTTTTAACCTTGCTTTTGATATTTGAGATATATGTTCTATGTGTTGACAACATCAACAATGAAGTTTCGGTACTTCGTTGCACCACCGGTAACGATATAATATATGAATATATTTTATGTGTCGATATATTTGGAAATATTATATGTATCGATATATTATATGAATATATTATATGTATCATTTATTCATTCACGAAAATATCCAATACAACACTGTACAAGTGAAATCTTGAAACAATTATTAATAATTGTCATCTTTAAAATATTCCTACAAATGATAACTCACTAGAAGGACATTAACACTCCTACTTAAAACAGTGGTTCTACAAACATAAGAAAGAAAAAACACATATTATACTACACAAAATTATGAAAAATCATATTATGATGAGAGATCAATCACATACAAACGTCTAGTATCACTGAGCCGAGTATTCTTTAGTTCAAGTCTGAAAGTAGATAAGGGTATGCCGAAGTAGTTCAAATCTTCATAATTTGCCTTCCTTACCATTCTTGTTAGATATGTATCTATCGATATCGATACATATCGATATGAATCGATATATCTATATGTATCGATATGTATCGGTATGTGTCGATATATCGATAAATATCGATTTAAAAGCAAACATCGATATCCAATTTTTGAAACTATGAAGAATATGAACTATCACTCATTCAGAAAATCTCAAAAATCATACGTGAGCTGTCACTGCCATGTGCTTATGGACGTCGACTGAAAGAATAAACAGCGTGTCTATTTGAGTCGGCTTCATATGGGAAACTGTTTTATTATTGATTCCACAAAAATAATGTTTCTTCATACCATACAGCCCTCTTGTCTATTTCGGATGATCTTTACAAAGCCCTTGATGAAGGAAAGTCAACATGTCTGGTGCTTCTGGACAAGCCTTTGACACCCTTGACCATGACATTCTGTGCGGTAAACTCAAGTATTTTGGTTTTTCCAAAAATGCTGTAAGCCTAGTGAGAAATTATCTCTCAAACCGCACACAAAAAGTTTTTCTAGACGGAGTTGCCTCGGAGGTACTGCCTGTGTCGAAAGGTGTTCCACAAGGTTCCATACTCGGTCCTTTGTTTTTCTGCTTATACAGGCTGATTTTAAAATGAGTGCATATATTCAAGACATATATATGAGAGAGTCTAACAAAAATTACTAAAATATTTGATTCTTCCTAAGTCTTCACATTAACGAGAAATTTTATTTTGAAAATTGAACATAAAATGCTTCGAAATTCGAGTACGCCACTGGGAAGCAAGTGAAATCTGCGGAATCCTAGGGAATCCACAATTCGTCATTCACTAAAAGTCAAAACAAGACAGTGATGCCAGATTGTTTCAGAGACGAATATCCTGATAAAAATTTGTCACAGAATGAACATGAATTGAAATAGGTTATGGAAACTAATAGAGGTGAATGTAATATGTACAGGAGCCTTATTTTTTAAAGTTCACTGAGAGAACTGTGGGGTGATTATCTCCATGGATCACGAGAGACGGAGAGAAACATGAGGGGAATGATAGAACGTCCCCCTTCCTTCAATTCGAAAATAAGGCCCCAGCGGGTAGATACAAAATTAGCAGACAATAAATAGGTACACAACATACACAAAGTTGAAAATCGACTCACCTAGTAGATTTTCTCATACCTGCTCGAACTGCAAAACTCCCGAGAGCAAACAAATACTAATATCGAGTCCATTCCATCCAATTATTTTATTTTTTATTTTACGTTTACAATTATTTTACAAACCAGCCGACACAAACAAAACTATTATCATATGATCTGTCAACATCATTTTTCAAAACAGCAGTATCTGACTATCTGTGACCATAGATTTCCTCTTTGCTGTGACCTTTGACAGTACTAACTAGGATTGTTCGCGTTCTATTACTATTTCACGAAGATTGTTACGATATTACGATTTGTCATGAATCTATTACTATTTGCTATTAGCACCAAAATATGTTCCAATACTAAAAAATCTATTTCTGTGCTCAGCGGATAATTATGTTCCGTTCTATGTTCTATATTTATGTCAAAACTGTGATTAGTGCGATAGGGTTTGACAAGAATGACATTCCGAATGTCAAATGTCAGATTTTTCGAGTCTATTACCTTTTGATACAAATCTGATACCTTTTTCCAAGGAAATCTATTACGAAAAAATCAGACCCAGGAACAACACTGACTAGTAAATGTAAAGTTTTGTTTCTGACAATTTGCTTGGAAAGTGACGATGCATTTCTCAAACATTGAGCTGAATGATATGGTTCTTATGTCGGGTCGTTATTGTGCGTGGCCCATGAGACTCCTCGAATGACACGAAATTGTAGCGATGCAAGGAGGTGGAAGGAAGGGTCTAAAGGATTTTTCAGTAAAAGAACTTCCAAGGGGAGGTGTTAAGATATACGCTTTTCTAGCTTATGTGTACAAATCTTGGGTGAGTCCATTTTAAAGTTTTTGTATTATCTTTCTGAAATTCAAGACCAGGGTTAACTTCTTCCCCATGTACATTTTCTCGATTATACATTTTATTTAATATCTCCTAATTGTCATGTAGAGTGGCAACGTCGCTTCGTTCATCACGGTCGACTGCGGATCGCAAACGATAGTTGTGACAGAAGTAGAAATCTGGGCGGAAAAAGGGTATTTTGCCCCAAATCTATTTTGATCCTAATAATATTTTTAATAGTGCTATTCGGTAGTATACCTCAAGCTTTCTTAGTGTTTAAAATATATGCACTTATTTTAAAATCAGCCTGTATATAAGTGATTTCCATTTATATGTAGAAAAATGCAACATACATCATTACGCAGACGACACCCAGCTTTACTTCTCCTTTCCATTCCTTAACACTCAGAATGCCCTTCAAATTCGCATTGGTGATGACATCCTACCTTTCGTCTCAGAGACTAAGAATCTAGGACTGTGGCTCGATTTGGATCTTCGCTTCACTAGGCACGTAAACTCTCTGATTAAATCCGCTTACATCGTTCTCAGGCAATTGTTTCCAAATCGCGACTTACTCACCACGAACCTCAAGCTCAAACTATGTGAATCTTTAATATTTTCTAAAGTCTCCTACTGTGACAGTATCTACGGACCTGTCTTAAGGCAGTCTGATTCTATGCGCCTACAACGCATCCAAAATAGCTGCTTACGCTTTTCCTTTGGGGTCCGCAAATTTGACCACATATCATCTTCTATGAGAAAATCAGGCTGGCTGAGACTAGAAGAGCTCAGAAGATTATACCTGCTAACAAACACTCATAAAGTTTTAATCACAGGAAAGCCTGTGTATCTATCGAGCAAACTTGAAACTTTTTCGAATATAAATAGGTTCGCAACACGCAACAGATCAGTCGTAGTCATTCCCAAGCACAAGTCAACAATTTTTACACGTAGTTTCTCTTATATATTTTTTTTTTTTTTTTTTATCGCTTGGAGCGCACGAAAGGGAATCCCTATAATGTTCAGAGAACATCGTGCGTTCCTTGGGAGGATAGGGACAGGAGGTAGGTATTGGAATTTTTTTTGAACTTTTGGAGATTATATGTTGTTGGGAATACTTCCACAGGCAATGAATTCCAGAGCCTAGCCGTTCTATGGATGAAGGAGTCTTGATAAAGTGCTGTTCGACATCTTTCGAGGTTGACAACGAAAGGATGTGCTGACTGGGCTTGTCTAGTTCGTCTGATTGGTATTGCTAGTGAAGGGATGATAGCAGAGATTTCCGAAGAACATTTCCCGTGGAAGTATCGATAGAAAAGTGAAAGGTCGCCGACCTTTCTACGATGTTCCAATGATGTCAAAGAGTGAGTGAGTGTGGCGTCACCCACCAGGCGAATGGCTCTTCTCTGGATGGAATCTAAGAGCATCAGTGTATGTTTTGGTGCTGAACCCCATATGTGGGAACAGTATTCTAGAACAGGCCGTATCTGCGCTTTGTAGATCATGAGAAGCTGTTGAGGTGTAAAGTAGCTTTTCGCACGAAACAAGAATCCGAGTTTTTGTGAAGCAGCTTTTGCGATGGATCTGACATGATTATCCCATGAAAGAGTGTTGCTGATGGAAATACCGAGCATAGATATGGTGGGCTTGGTGGGGATGGTGGAGCCAGACATTACAATATCGGGCATACTGAGTTCCGCCTTTCTAGAGAAGATGCAGGCTTGAGTTTTGGTGGCGTTGAATTCAACTAGATTGTTTGTTCCCCAGGCTGTGATTTCAGCAAGATCTTCGTTGACAGCATCGACCTGCCTGCGCCGTGAGTTCTTAGTTTCCTGGGAAGAAATGGGAATTCTTGAAGAGAACGCAGTATGGAGGGTACTATCATCTGCAAAGCTGTGGATGGGGCAAGTTGTTACTCCCAACAGATCATTGATATGAAGCAGAAATAATGTTGGTGCCAAAATTGATCCTTGTGGAACGCCGGAGTTGATGCCAAAGGTATCAGACGATACACCGTCCACCACCACGTGAAGCGATCTGCCTGAAAGAAAACTCGATAAGAGATGGCATAGCTGAGGTGGTAAGCCGTATGATGGTAGTTTATGGAGGAGTCCTTCGTGCCAAACACGGTCGAATGCTTTCGAAATGTCCAACGCAACAGCTAGAGATTTCCCGTGTTTTTCTATTGAAGATTGCCATAAATGGGTGACGTAGGCAAGTAGATCTCCAGTAGATCTTCGGTGGCGAAAGCCGTATTGTCTATCATTGATGATTCCTGAGCTCTCCAGATATTTGATAAGCTCAATATTGATGGCTTTCTCCATCACTTTGGAGATTACTGATAACAGGGCAATGGGCCTGTAGTTATTGGGCAGGTTCTTGTTACCTTTTTTGGGGATTGGTTGGACTCTAGCTGTCTTCCAGCATGATGGAAAAATACCCGACCTGTACGAGATGGTAAACAACTTGCAGAGAATCGGTGTTAATCATGGTGCACATTTTTTTAGGATAATGGGTGGAATTCCATCAGGATCGTTAGCCTTATTTGTTTTGAGATCAAGCAAAATTCGTCTGATAGTGCGTTGACGGAAGACGATTTCGGGCATTCGACTCTCAACGGGTGGAATGTCTGGCGGCACTTTTTCTTGGGAATCTAAAATGGAGTTTGCTGCGAACATCTCTGCAAAAATATTCGCTTTCTCCTGCGATGTTGTTGCTAATGTGCTGTCGGATTTGGACAGTGGTGGAAATGAACTATTAGTGAAATTTCTTCCGACCGCTTTAGCAAAGGACCAAAACGAACAGGAGCCATTGGGGCAATCTATGAGTTTCGATCTTATCTTGGCATTGTATGTTTCTTTCGAAGCATCTATTGTTTGGCTGCAGTTATTCCTGGCATCAACGTATTCTGCTCTAGTCGCGAGGTTAGGGTTTTTGCGCCAGCGATGGTAGGCTGTTTGTTTCAAGGCAACAGTTCTAGAACAGTTTTTGTTGAACCAGGGTTTCGAAGGTGATGATCTTTCCGAAAAATGAGGTATGTATGTGTCCATTCCGAGCATGATGATCTCGGATATTTCCGCAGCACACTGTGAAGGGTCCTCAGAGTCAAAGCATACTCTATGCCAAGGAAACTCGGAGAAAAACATGCGGAGACCATCCCAATCTCCTGAATTGTAATGCCATATAAGACGTGGGGGTGCCGGAGCAGTTGATGGAATGAAAAATGGGCAGGTTGTGGAGATGAGTGTGTGATCAGAATTGCCAAGTGGAGCTCGTACATCTATGGTGTAGGGTGCTGAATTATTAGTAAGGAATAAGTCAAGTATGTTAGCTGAATGATTATTGACATCGGGAATTCGTGTGGGTTCTTTGATAAGCTGCTCTAAGCCGTGAGTGATGGCGAAAGCTTCGGCTTGTCGCCCAGCTTCATCAGTTCTGTTAGAGTGTACGAGCCAAGCAGTGTTGTGTACATTGAAATCGCCCATGATGATGATTTCTGCTGCTGGATGGTTCTGTTGGATTTCGTCAAGCTTCAGAGACAAGAATTCGAAGAGCTCTTTATAGGATGGATCATTTGGTGATAAGTAGAGACAACAAAGGAATTTGGTCTGTTTCTGGCTATCGAGTTTGAACCACATGACATCAAACTTGTTTGGTTCCAAAGTTTTTTCTCGTTGACATGAGAGATTCGTTTTAGAGTAGAGGCAGAGACCTCCCTTGAATCTAAAGCGTGTGTGGAGTTCGTACCCAGGACAGAGCAGATAGGTCGTATTGGTGGATGAATTGACCTGTGTTTCAGTAAGAGCCAATATGTCTGGCTTTTCAATTTGAAGGTGTCGATGGACATCGTTGATGTTCTTACTGAGACCTCGGATGTTACATAGGTCTATCTTGAGGACTTTTTCAGCCGATGGTGAACCCCCTCTAGCACCTCTCGCCCGGAAATCCGAATGGAGAGGTATTTTACTTCCGGATAATTTTACTTGAGGAGAACTCATCATCGCGTATTCTGTATAAAGAAGGGAGGTTGGCGTGGAAGGAAAAGGAAATTGGGTTGGGTTGGGTTGGCCGGAACATCAACCAGCTACTGAAACACGGGTAAGTATACCCATTTCACAGTGCCTATGGTTGATGTGGTGGTATCGCACCGGGCGATGGCGTTAGCCATCTTCCACCTATTGGCGTCCTTTTAGTCGCCTTCTACGACAGGCAGGACTTACCGTGGGGTTATATAGCTCCGAAACTATACAACTCGCTTCCCAGTGAATATAGATCGTTCACGATCAAAAACTTCAAAAAAAGGCTGAAGTCGCTTCTTCATGCCTAGTTCTCCTCTTATTCGGTATATGGCCCACTCATCATGATATGCGACTATGGTTCTTTATATATAGTATAGGTTGGCTTAATTTGTATACAAAATTTTGTTTCTCAAAAACATGATAGTCTAAGACTCCTTTTTGTATTTCTCTTAATTAATTTTGGTTATTGTGAATGTATTTTCAAGGTTGAGTTTAAAAACAGCGTAAGCTGACACTCCGCCCTTTCACTTTGATCCCACTTCGACTCCCAAAATTTATATGTAATCATTTATTGTTTCCTCATTGTGAATAAAGACGCTTTATTATTATTATTATTATACATTTTTTGGTATAGATCTAAGGCAGGTGTTGAACGCCAGACGGCAATGCGATTTCTGGCGTTCTACAGCTGCCTTCGAATTTATATTTTCCAAAAACTCACAACGATAACCTCAATGAAGTATATACAAGGTGAATCTGAAAGTGAGGTTTTTTAACAGGATATATACAAGGTGTTTTTGAAATTAGTGCACATACTCAGCATATCAATATGATACAGTCTAAGGAATATTCTCATAATATCAGATTTTTTCTAATTCTTTCAATTAATGAGAAATTTCATTCCAAAAATCTAACAAAATACGAGAAAAAAATCAAGTACGCCACTTCAAAACAAAATGATTGAACTCCGCGTGATTGTGCCTACTGCATGGAAATTTGAACAGAGGTGACGTCAGATTTGCTACAGTGTGAAACTTTGGGAGGAAAAAGGGGTCTAACCTCCAATTTTATTTCGATACCTGCCTTTTTTGTTCATTAGTGCCATTCGATAATACACGTCGAGCTCTCTCAGTGTTTGAAATATTTCCTCTTATTTCAATGCCACCCTGTATATCACTAAAATAAGTTGTTTGGCAAAAAAATGCTCTTATAAAATATTTAAGATAACGGAGGTACAGGTATTTAATGGTCTAAAGATGACTCCAACTATGAAACATTTTGTTTACATTTTCTCGAAAAAAAAAAACGCAAAAAAGCCGTTATCAGTGTCCAGCATTAGATACCGTACAGTTGCATTATTCCATCAGAAACACTAATCAAAAACCTGTTTTTACATTTTCAACTTATTAATTATTATCGTTCTAAAGTGAATCAGAAAACTTTAGGAGGGAAATAAAGCATTAGGCCAAACAACTTATTTTGGCGAGATATATACCCTGTTAAATGGAAAACCTCACTTTCAGATTCACCCTGTATATTTGAAATCAGAAGAAAGAGCTCTACCGTTTAGAAAAATAAAATACAGGGTGCTCCATTCAAAAAATACCAGTGCATGTCAAAATTTTAGGTTATAAATGCTTTTTCCCATTTTCTAGTACTCGATTATGAATGCCCATAAAAATACTTCTCTTTTGCATATTTGAATGTTTCTGTAGAACCAATATTAACTGAGATAGATATTGAGTGAAATATAAACAATCACTTACTGTCTGTAAGTTAATCAAGGAGGTGGTGAATTCATTCTACATACGGCAACTATAGAAAGTAGGCAAGAACACAAGAGATACAGCCTCAGTAAGTAGCTCTTTACGCACAGTAAGCACATCGCACAGTTCTCGTTTATTCCGCCATTATAGGTATGTCATGATCGCGTAATCTCCGTCAACAGCGGATGACATAACTGTCAAGAATTATAATTCAGACTGTTTGTCCAAACTTTTTCGATGTACTACATGGCAGTAGGTAAAGTATACTACGCAATGCGTGTTGTAAAGCAATTACGCACTTTTCAATTCGTGCGTAATATGCTTCTTACAACACATATTACGTTTCCATAAAATAAAAATATGAGTATTATTTCAATATATGTGTAGTAGGACAAATCACATGATTTGCCCCAAAATGTCACTGTGTTCAACACATTTTTCTATCAGGGAGCCTAAAAAAAATTGTAATAGCTTGTCAGTGACACTTCGTTTGGAAAAAATTTCGAAGAGAAGAAACAGAGCTAGAAAATATAGAATTTTTACTAATCTTTGGACGTTCCGAGAACGAATCTGTTACCGATCTCAACATGAAAATGCAAAAATATTTTTCTTTGAAAATTGTGCCTCATAGTTTGACACTCCTCAGAGACATACTAATGTTATCATATGAATGAGTGATGTTAGTATACAAATGATTTACAGGATGTTCCCAGTCATTGATCTTTTTTTTTTTTTTTTTTATCGATTGGAGCGCACGAAAGGGAATCCCTATAATGTTCAAAGAACATCGTGCGTTCCTAAGGAGGATAGGGACAGGAGGTAGGTATTGGAATTTTTTTTGAATTTTTGGAGATTATATGTTGTTGGGAATACTTCCACAGGCAATGAATTCCAGAGCCTAGCCGTTCTATGGATGAAGGAGTCTTGATAAAGTGCTGTTCGACATCTTTCGAGGTTGACAACGAAAGGATGTGCTGACTGGGCTTGTCTAGTTCGTCTGATTGGTATTGCTAGTGGAGGGATGATTGCAGAGATTTCCGAAGAACATTTCCCGTGGAAGTATCGATAGAAAAGTGAAAGGTCGCCGACCTTTCTACGGTGTTCCAATGATGTCAAAGAGTGAGTGAGTGTGGCGTCACCCACCAGGCGAATGGCTCTTCTCTGGATGGAATCTAAGAGCATCAGCGTATGTTTTGGTGCTGAACCCCATATGTGGGAACAGTATTCTAGAACAGGCCGTATCTGCGCTTTGTAGATCATGAGAAGCTGTTGAGGTGTAAAGTAGCTTTTCGCACGGAACAAGAATCCGAGTTTTTGTGAAGCAGCTTTTGCGATGGATCTGACATGATTATCCCATGAAAGAGTGTTGCTGATGGAAATACCGAGCATAGATATGGTGGGCTTGGTGGGGATGGTGGAGCCAGACATAACAATATCGGGCATACTGAGTTCCGCCTTTCTAGAGAAAATGCAGGCTTGAGTTTTGGTGGCGTTGAATTCAACTAGGTTGTTCGTTCCCCAGGCTGTGATTTCAGCAAGATCTTCATTGACAGCATTGACCTGCCTGCGCCGTGAGTTCTTAGTTTCCTGGGAAGAAATGGGAATTCTGGAAGAGAACGCAGTATGGAGGGTACTATCATCTGCAAAGCTGTGGATGGGGCAAGTTGTTACTCCCAACAGATCATTGATATGAAGCAGGAATAATGTTGGTGCCAAAATTGATCCTTGTGGAACGCCGGAATTGATGCCAATGGTATCAGACGATACACCGTCCACCACCACGTGAAGCGTTGAATCTACCATTTCCATGTTCAGTTTTCAGTAGTGAATACCATGTTCTATCTATATAAACTGAACAGGAAGCAACGTTATTGTCTCCGTTCGATTCAGTCAGTTCAATTCATAAAATGATATTGAATATGAATATTTTCCAATTGCATTGTGTTGACCTTAACAGAACCTCTGTGTCACTTTCTGAATATTTAATGATATCTTTCAACATCAAAATATGATGCTACTCATATCAGTTACATCTCCATCTTTAATGATGTTGAAGAACAATGATAAACTACCTTTCGAATGGACCTAACCTATGTTTATAGTTGTATGATGAATTGATGTGAAAGAAATTCTGAATTGGGGAAACCCCGATCACGGTTCTGTGATTAGAGATCTGTAAAAGAAAATGGTCATCGTTCAAGTTTGATCCTCTCGATTGGGTATGAAAGTAGTGGTAAGGAATATTCTCTTCATATTGATATCACATAGACTACATAGAGAATGCGAATTCTCAAAGTATTTCTTGATATTTTTTCATGTTCATAATATAGTAATAATAATAATAATAAATCGGCTTAATTAACGGAGTGGATACAAATTCTTAGTGTGCAACACTAATTTTGGCGAAGTCTAGCTGATAGCTACTCATACTCAACCAAATTAGGTCACAGGATATACTTAATATACATATACACCTGTTACAATACAATGAGAAATCATGAAACAAAACAAAAAAAAAATCAATCTGAATTGCAGAAATACTTAAGCTGGGCTGTTCCTCCAGGGGCGTGGGTGAATATGTGTTCATTGATTAGTAAAAAGAAACTGTTTGTATTTGTATTTTAATTTATTTATATTTAGAAGTTTAAACTCTTCAGGTAAAAGGTTATAAAGATGAATCGAATTGAATACAAATGATCTCTGAAACATGGAAGTGCGATGATGAGGCATAGTTAATTTGTTTATTTTTCTGATGTTCCTTGAATGTACTCTGATACGTGGAATTAACTTGCTTTTTAAAGGGGATGATTGTGGCATATTCATCAGTTTTAAAACAAAGGTAGCTAGGTGATGATTTCTTCAATTAGTCATATTCAACCATTTGGTTTCCTTGAATTTTCGAGAAATAGATACATATTTCCTGATGCCATAGATCAAACGACAGCATGAGTTTTGGACATTTTGTATACGATTTTTATCGAATGAAAGTAGACATGGGCCGTATATAAAATCACAATAATTGAAGTGACTTAATACCAGTGAATCACATAACATTTTCTTCAATTTTACACTCATGATATGACGGTTACAGTATAAAAATTTTAGTGATAAATAAGCTTTCTTCATCCAATTCTTGACATGTTCTGAGAATCTGAGCTCTGCATCGAGCTGGATGCCTAAATTTCTCGTTGACTCTACAATGTTCAAAATATGACCTCCAATATTAACATGCAAGTTTTCACTGATCGTATTTCGTTTGGCATGTGTGCCAAAAGACATCAGAGTTGTTTTCACAGAATTGAGTTGTAGATCATGTTTTTCCGACAAATTCTTGATTGTTTCAAGATCCCGATTAATGAGAATTTGCACATTCATATAATCATCGATATCGAAGTGTGTATAAAGTTGCATATCATCGGCATAGGCTTGTACTTTGCAAAACTCAACAGAAGTAAGTATATCAGCAGTATAGATGATGAAGATGAGCGGTCCAAGAATAGATCCTTGGGGAACCTCTGAGAAGATATCCAAGGATGAAGAATACTCATTATTAATAGAAACTCGTTGTGACCTGCCTAACAAATAAGACAATATAAGAAATGCCGCATCATCATCAAAACCATAATAGCGCAGTTTAGCACAAATTAGTTCATGATTTATGGTATCGAAGGCTTTCGAAAAATCTAATAGCACAAGCAAGCTAGCCAGACCCTTATCTAATGATTCGATGATATCCGTTGTAACCATTGTCAGTGCCGTACCAGTGCTATACCCCTTTCTGAAACCACACTGCGAATCAGGTATCAACTTTTTCATTGTAAAGTATTCAAATATTTGATTATAAATGATTCTTTCAAAAATTTTAGACATAGTTGGTAAG